>OX424574.1:80494026-81094026 GCA_949152435.1 Gastracanthus pulcherrimus
TGTATTTATTAGCGTGATTGTAAAAGTGGCATGAATGAGTGTGTTTTAAATTTTGACGTGAAAGTTATACGTAAAAATTGAGTAAAGTATGTGTATATATTCTTTTTATTTTTAATATGTTACGAGTATCTCTATTGTATTTATTTTATTCTATGTATTTTGACGAAGCGTATTTCTGTGATATCTGACTATGACTAGTTCATTATATTTAAATTTTATAAACTGACGAACTGATACAGCGAATAATATTATTTGATAAGAAATGCAATAAGTGAACGTTAATGTAAGATATCAAATACATAATATTGACTGATATTTTAATTATTATAACTACATGTTCATGCAATTGTAAGAATTTCGTCTTTTGATGAACAAACAGTATATCTATCTATCTATCTATATCTTCGTAAACTCTTCACCGGCCTTGGGTTTCGTCCATAATTCAAGAAGGCTTGTGATACCTTGGTGGTCGCTTGCATCGCAGTGTTGACTGCATGCCTGAACTCATGAAGATGGGCATCCCAATCCCGATGGTCTTGTTTCACAAAGGTCGCTATCATGGTCTTTAGTGTTCGGTTGCTTCTCTCCACTGGATTGGCTTGCGGATGGTTCCGGTGGCGTAGTCACATGAGTCACTCCATACTCCTTCAGAGTGTCGGTCAGGTGCTTATTAATGAACTCTTTCCCATTATCTGTGAGTACGTAGTTTGGCGTCTCCCACCGAAACAAGATGAGTTCCTCTAGGGCGGGAGCCACCGCCTTGCCATCCGCCTTTCTCAGCGGCTTCAGCTCGATCCACCGCATGAAGAGATCCCGGAATACCACCAAGTATTTGAATTGACTCTTACTTGGTGGAAATTCCATAAGATCTGCTGCCACTACGGCCCATGGTCGCTCTACAATTCTATTGCCTAGTAGCCCTATGGGTCCCGTCTGAGAGGCCTTGTGATTCTGGCATTCGAGACAAGACTGGACAAAGTGGTGCACGGCGTAGTACATGCCTTGCCAGTAGTATACTCGGTCATAGGTCTTCTCAAGTCCCAAGTGTCCCGCGAAGGCGATGGAGTGGCTCTCCGTCATCACTCTCTCACGGTACTCTACTGGGACGACAAGTCTCCATCCTTCTTCTCGAGATGTCACTGGGTCTAATAGGGAGTCGCTTCGAAATTTGTACAACATGCCATCTTCGATTCGCCAGTCTGGGAATCAGTGTGGGTGTATTTGCACTTCTTCCATCCTAGCTACGTATCGCTCGTCCTGTATCTCTTCAAATACAGGTATTTCCCCGCCATCTTCATACATCCTGGACAACGCATCAGGCACTTTCAGCAGAGTGCCATTCCGATGGATTACTTCGAAGTCCCACTGCTGCATTTGAAGTGCCCAACGGGCTAGTCGTCCAGTAGGGTCCTTTAGATTACGAAGCCATTGGAGGGCGCTATGGTCGGTGATGGCCTTGAATTCGTACCCTTCAAGGTATGGTCGAACTTCTTAATGGCCCATAATAACGCCAAGCATTCTCTTTCGGACGTGGTATAGTTTCGTTCAGCCGCTGTGAGTACTCTACTCACATATACGATGGGGTGCTCTCCATCATCCCCTTCCTGTGTCAAAACTGCCCCAATCGCCACTCCGCTTGCATCACTCTGGAGCGTGAAGGTTTAGCCAAAATCTGGTCTTGCCAGGACCGTAACTACCGTTAGCGCCTTCTTTAGACATTCAAAGGCCTCTTGTTGGTCGCTATCCCATTTCCATTCTCGCCCCTTTCGTAGTAACGGAATTTTCATCTCTGAGTCGTTCTCAATGAGTCGCGAGTACCATCCTACCATACCCAGAAATCGTCTCAGCTGCTTAGCGTATGCTGGGGTCGCTTCGATTTCCTCATCATCCCAAGATTGCTTCCACGGGCCCTCATTAGTCCTCCACATCCGTCTGCCGTATCTTACATCAACGTCCCATGGGGTAGTAAAGTCCTGTCCAAGTAAAATGTCGTGTTCGTAAGGATCTACGGCTCTTACCGTTAGCTTCCTGGACCTGCCATCCAATTCCATGTTGATGTCCAGATACCCAATACTTTCTTTGTTCCACCTAACACACTTCTTATAACAGAGTTCGCTGGTCGCAATCGGTTCTTGAACTTAGCCGCTATCGCTTGTCCTACTAGAGAGACCGTGGCTCCTCCATCAATTAGGGCTCTGTACGGCCTACCACCTAGTATTACCTTCGTGAAGATGCGGTTCTCTGCGCTCATACTTGCGACTTCGTCTTCGCCTGGTTCCGGAATCTCCAGTTGGTCGGCCTCCGGCGTACGTAGTACGCTGCTCTCCCCCCTAGACTAGATGTGGGCACCACAACAACTAAGTCTTTAACAGAGGTGGAGGGGCCCTCCAACGAGGGAGTGGACACCTGTGACCCTTCCAGAAGGTCGACCGCCTCTCGTACGAGGGCTAGGTGCTCGAAATCCTTTTGCTCGTCAGCTGTTGGATTGAGCGCCGTTACGTCGGACCCTTCGAGGATCGGTAAGGTTGTCACTCTTTCGGTCACCAGGCGCAGGAGTCGTCGGATGCTCTGTTGAGAATAGTTTTGACTGCTTGCTCCAATATCGCCACTCTGCTCTCTCATGGTTGCTAAGTCGCTCTCGCTTCTTTCGACTTTGTCTCTGTTTTCACTGAATTTCTGTGTGCCACTGTTATGAAAGCCTCTATTCTCTGCTTTTCCTCTTTCATCTCGAAGTTTGTTGCTCTCACTACTCTTTCTATTCTCTACTTTTTCTCTCTCTTCTCGAATTTTGTTGCTCTCACTACTCTCTCTACTCTCTACTTTTTCTCTCTCTTCTCGCATTTTGTTGCTCTCTCTACTCTCTCTACTTAATGGTCTTGTGGTCGCTATTGGTGAGGTCCTATTTAATCCTCCGCTGTTTGAAGTATTACTCCATACTGGGTCAGTCTCCCCATCTGACAATATGGACTTAATACTTTTAGCTGCCTCGCCTATCATTGATCCACTTGTCTCTTGGTCGCTGCTAATTTTCGCTTTCTCTGGGGTCGCTATTCTCTTCTCCTGTATGGTCGGTTGGGCGCTATGCTGGCTTCCCTTTATTGTTGCCAGTTTCGTCCCGTTTACGATTGCTGGGGAGGTATGGGACTCTTCTGCCTCCCCTGCATCCCGTTTCCCATGGCCTGATTATTTGGAGAACACTGCCATGCTGGCTGTCTATTGGGACATTCATTTGCATGGTGTCCCATAGCCCTACAAAAGTAGCATGTCCTTTGTGGACATTCTCTTACACGGTGCCCCACCGTCTGGCATGTATAGCATGCACCATATACTGGTATATTTTGGGCAGGAGGCTCATTTTGGTATCTAGTTCCTCTCATATTATAGGCGCCTCGGCCGGTGAATCCTTGGGCCTGACCACCTCTACCCTGAAACGAGTTAACATTCTGGGGAGGAGACCATTGCCAAGCGGGCACAAAATTCGGTCGCAGTGGATTCAGCGGTGTGCTGTGCGTCATTGTTGTGGTTGCGTTGTGCGAGGCTGGCATTACTGGGGTCGCTTGTACGTTGGACTCAGGCATTTGATTCTCCTTGGCAGCGGCTACCGCATTTATTTGTTTTTGTTTTTTCTTCGCTTTTCTATTCCAATTTCTCTTTCTCGCAGGTTTGGTTGTCGCTGATGTGCTGTCGATAGTGTCGCTTTTTGGGTTCAATTTCTCGTAGGCTGCGGCTACCTTACGGACTGAGGGTGTCCCAGAGTATGCTGTACGTGGTATGCTCATCTTCTCCTTTGGTGGAGGCTCTTCAAACCGGTCGTCTAGTTCTTTCTCCTTTTCCCAAATTCTCCCTAGTTTCTCTATATCCTTGAGCGTCTTAATTTTTTTCCCCGCCATGAAGCGTCGTTAGTCTTTCCTCAAGCCCTTGTAGGCCTGTTTTACTATTCTTTTCCTGGATGGGGGTCGCTTAAAGTGGTCGACAATGTATTCCACGCAGGATATATAATTGGCAATCTTTTCTCCTTTCGCCATCGATCTGTTCCGTAAGCCCGCCATCGTGTCTTCTTCATCTCTGTGACCCAAATACTGCCTTCTAAACGCTTTTCGAAAGTCTTTCCATGATTTTAGGTCCGGTCGCTTCGATCGATACCATCTGCTAGCATTTTTTTGAAATATCGATAGTAATGCATTCAACTGCTCCCTGTCGCTCGTGGCTAGGCTTGCTTTGCAATCCTGCAGCCGGTCCAAAATTTCATCTGGCTCCTTATCTTCACCATTGAACTTTAGGTTCCAGCTCTGCAATATTTTAACATTCTTCCCCGCTATGTCGGCATTCGAATGACATTTCCTATTTTTTTGTTTCATTTTCTTATCTTCATATTCCGAATCGCTAGTCGATGTCGATGTCGGATATTTCTTTGCTGCTTGTCTTGTGTTCATTTTGTACTCTACTCGTACACTAAGGGAAGAAAACAAAAACAGCGGTTTGGTCGCTAGTTACACTCTACAGCTACTGCAGTATTCGCTATGTTGGGAGGGCCCGCCCAAGTCTTTGGAATATTTTCAAAGACGGGGATTTAACTTGCAGTACCTGGTGCACGTGAATGGAGAGGTCGCTAATAAAGGAATCAGTCTTAACTCTTTTACGGGACAGTTTTCCTGCCTAACTACTGTGTCACTAATTTTCAATTTTTATAATGATTTATAATAATAATATGTATATTTATATATATTTTATGTTACTCTGAAGATTACCGTATGTTTACTTTTGCTAAAGGGACAAAAGGAGATAAAACAAAGAAAATAGCTTCTTTTCTTGAGGTCCTCTTTATCGGTTCCTTTAGCTGAAAATGCCTACTCGAAATTTGTTTGCCTAGCTCTTGAGTAGCTGCTGAAATACCTGACGTGAATCTAATAAAGTCGCTATTCAGTCTTCCGTAGTTCTTGATATTCTCTTCTTGTTCACGTCTGGAGTAATAATCTGTGGTTTCTTCTGGTCGCAATCAATTGTCAGTAAATAATTCCCAATATAATTAATAAATAAATACCGAAACAGATTGCACTAATTTGACTAGAGATGTTATTATCTATAATAAACGAATCAAAATTGTAGTATATCGTTAGAAACAATTAATTGAAAAAACTTTGTAGAAAGAGGGACCCACCTAGTCGAGCCCCACACCTCTATTATTCCTGTTCTGATTCTGTCTTAGAAAATTGATTTAGGGTTTTCTTTTCACGTAAGTTGTTGGTCAAAATAAAATAAAATAGTACAATAATACTGTAACACATTTATCACATACTGTATGTAAATAATTTCAGAAGCCTTGATAAGGGGAGGAAAAATATACTCCCGAAACGTCGGCGAATAAAAGTTTTTTAAAATCATACATACTCGAAAAGATTACATCAATATCCAAGATCATTTTTTGCCTACAAATTCATCACTCAAGTTTGATTTAGGACTCTTACATTGGGAAATAAAGGTATTTGAGCATTTGCTTAACGTGTCCTATCGAAGTACAATTGTTCAAAGGGATGTAATAAATCATTTAAAAGGTAGGTTCATACATGGATAGATCAAAATAATCTTACATCCAATTTTAAAATTATGTCAAGTTATATTTATGCAATCAAAATGAATTAAAATATGCATAAAACCAAAGTGCATAATTATATAGTATATATCACTGCATTTTTATAACAATTAAAAATTTTTATAATTTAAAAAAGAATTAACATTTTTTTTAATTTAAAGAAAGCGAGTAAAAATACATTTTCACTATTTTTTTTGTACATATCTCCAATTGTATGTATGATATCTCAAATGTAAAAGATCAAGCTTCGAAGCGACCATTTTTTCAATATTTCTTTGATAATTGATCATCTTTTATACAAACGACGTGTGAGAAGGTCATCTGAAAGAGTACCCCTCCTGGCATGATTGAGATAATTTCATTTTGGAGCCATATTTTCGTTTTATATGTATAAGCACAAATCCGCGTGCAAAGCTTGTCTTCAATCGCTCTCCCCCTTACGCGTTTCAGCTACCCGCATGTTGAAAACTGATTTCAATTGATAAAAGCAAAAGCTCACGTACAAGCTCATCTTCGAAAGCGTGACTTCTAGTCTATTTAAGCTACCTTTATTGTGGAAAAGGATTTCGCTTTATTTCGAGAGCCCGCTTCATTGCACTTTTAAGCTACTTGTAATTTAAGCCGCGATTTTCTTCTATAAAAGTACAGGGGCGGAGTTTGCCTTCGACACAGCTTATCTCCCCGCACGCTTAATCTAACTTGATGAATGAAGATAATTTTTATAAGCAAAGGTACTCGTGCTGATCTTGTTTTTCTTCGAATTAAACGATTTAATTCGGCGTGCTGAGTTCATATACGAGTTCCCTATTCCTGGCACGTTTAAGTTACCTTTAATTTGAGCCGTGATTTTCTTTTAAATATGAATTTTGAAAGCTTGTTTTTTCAAGTTTGACTGAGGCTTGTCTAGTTCAAGATTTTTTTAATGACATTTATATTGCTTTGCAGTTTGAGTTGCCATCTTACAGAGCGTGATTTTAAATAAGAATCATATTTTATTGTCCCGAATTGAAATTTTGATGTGTACAGTTTTCAGTTGGAATCACATTGCACGGAATCTTGAATTGAAATAATTTTGCATAATATTTCAAGTTAGAATTTTGTTGCTCATTTTTTTTAAATGGTTTATATCGCTTGCAATTTCCGGATGGAATTATGTCGTACTCTTGAACGACTTAGAATTATATGAACAGAAGGCGTTGATATTTTAAAATATAACCTTCATATTTATATTCTGAAATTATTAGTTTCATTTCAATTTTTAGAGAAATTTGTAGAACGAAAATTAATTGTGCAGAAAAAGATTTATAATGAAATTGGAGTAAGGGTTGATCAAATTTTGCAAGGTCACGGAACTACCAATACAGGTAACATTGCACGAAGATGTTTTGACCAGCCAACTATTTTTTCGGAGGCTCTAGGTATAAGTGAGCAATTAGTAAACAATATTTGTAGAATTTTCACAGCTTTCAAATCTAAAATGCAATTAAAACTTGAAATATTGGAGAAATTTTGTTGGCTACTTATTGTTTATACTACAATTTATTCCATGGGCTCGAATGAGTCCTACTATGCATAAGCTGCTGAAACATGGCTGCGAAATTGCTGGAGAATTGCCCCTTCCAGTAGCTTACTTTGCAGAAGATGCTAACGAATCATGGCACAAATTATATAGACAGAATATTATTATTCATGCCAGACAAAATAGTAGAAAAAACCGATTACTGGACGTCTTACATAGAGCGATATATTTATTCGATCCTGCAATATCAATTATTTTAATTGAAAAGCGAATTAAGTTGCATGAGAGAAGAAATGCTTTTACTTCTAACATTGATGAATTTCTTGACTATAAGTAAGTAAAATTTATACTTCTATATAGATTTACTATTATATGTAAGTCTAGACTATGATTTATAAAGAAGTATTAAATTAGTTCCAAAACAAAATTTAAATTCAATGAAATCCAATTAAGAATATATATATATGGTACGTTTCACTCCATGTTTAAAAATTTTAAAAAATTCAGAAATCATACTATCTAAATATAAAAACCAAATTATTATTTCTAGATTTTTAGCTATGTTAAGCTTAATTGTAACTTTTTCACTGTCCAAGTTGACATGACTTAGCATATATATTTAATGAATTCCATTATTTATATTATTTGAAAATACAATAATAATAAAATATCAAATGTAAATGTTTCAGTGGTACTATTATAGAAAGCGAAGATGTAGATGACTAATTTGAGCTCCAAAAATTTAAATGAAATAAGAATTGAGCTAAAAACCAATTTCTAAGAAATATGAATATATAGTTAAAAGCTGGAAGAGTGCAGAAAAGATTGTTAGCTATTCATTAATTCTACGAAGATATATTTTGCTGCCTAACAAGAAAAAATTCAATAAATTGTTATTCTTATATATGATGTATTAAACATAACATTTGTTGTTCTAGAATGTGTTTAAATAATGATCATTAAAAATCATATGAGATACAGCTATATCCATATTAATTCTATATATTAATATAAATTGTGTTATCTGGTTTAGCTATCCATAATCTATGAAATATTACATTAATCATTTGCTGTGTAGTTTTTAATCAATGAATATTGGTTATCTTACGTAATATAAGTAGGGATCTGGTATTAAGGTTATGTTCAGAGCTAACAAAACTCGGTTGTTTATATTCATAGTTGGGTAATGTGTGAGAGGAATTGAAAAGATAATAGATTTACTTTTACTAAGAGTATGATCGGATATAATTATAATTCATATTAGCACAACTTACCTAGATTGAGGTTAGAATATCCTATGGTTCATTTAATATTTTACGAATCATTTATTGGCATGCCAATACATGTTAGTACACTTAGCTCTATAAACAATTAACATATGAATCAAATGTCTTTATTGATGATTAGAACCATACTAATGATTGAGGTTATATTTTTTAGTCTGTTTAAATTGTGGTATCTGATTTAGCTTCGCATAATCTATGAAAAATCACTTTAAAAATTTGCTGTATAGCGTCAAATTAAGTACTGTAATCAACTACATCAGTTTTTTGAAAAAAAACGACGATTTGGAGAGGTTTTTTCGAGGTTATAATGTCAGAATATTACTTTTCCTATAGTTTTCAAATATTTTGCTATCCTTTATCTTTAATTTCCAGCAAGAATCGTCAGGTTAGCATGTTCCTATCGCAACTTCTACGATTTTGAAAAAGAAAAAGTCGATTAGCCCACTGTGCGGCGTCACGGGCTGTGTCGCGTAGTTTTGTAATAACTCCGTTGAACGTTTTAAGGCGCATATTTTTGCCATAATAATTGAGTATATGTAGTAATAATTGTTGCACGGTCATGTATTCACCAAAAATACTAAGCAACGTATCAGTAATAGTCTGATGGTGCGTGAGGTCAGAAATGGCTTATTGATCTGCCATTTTGTTTTAATTCTCTGTCTGTGTAACAGTTTAATCGATAATAAAAATAGGACAATGTTTCCTTTTCAATTTCTATTAATCCGATTCCGTTAGATTAATGGCTGGAGTTTTTTAAAATCTTCAAATAAAACTATTGGTTGACGCTGTAGACAATCAAGAATTAACTGTGACTCGTTGCTTCCTGGCTCTGTCTTACTGTCGTTATTGATTGCGTTGATCTCTATGTAATCGCTTAAGTCAATAGCGAAGTTACTAACTATATTATTGACAAATTTGTCAATTGGTTTAGTAAAACTGCTTAAAACAGCCCTAGATACTGAAGAATTTGAGTCTTTTTTCGTGGTATTAATTGAAGTCCAATTACTGAAAGTTACATCAGCTATTTTTTCATTAATACTTTATTATTTTTTAAATAATCAAGAACTGCCTTTTTTCCAGGACACGCATTGCATTCATGTAACATGCATTCTTTATTGTCCACAGAACAAACAGAAATGCTTAATAGGTCTCTATAAGATACGTTACCACACACAGCACTTAATTTTAGTTTAAGATTCTGATGTTCACTACAAACACATATTGAATGAGTCTCAGATGCTCCGGCAAGTACGCACTCTTTTGGCCTTAAACTGGCGAATAATGAAAAACTTGGTATTTTAATATAATTACAGTCTTTAATAAAATTTCTATAAAGGTCACGAACATCATACAGTAGAAGTCTTTTCTGGAGCAAAATTGATTTTTCATCGTTAGGATTTTTTATACTTAAGCACTCTTTCATACCACTACACATTCTACTATTTGCGTCATCTCTATAATACTCTGTAATACATTTTTTTAGTTCAGGTGAATAATGAACATGCTCTTTTTCTGTGCTATCAGCTAAAACACCTAAAATCAAATATTATATCTACAATAAATTTATGAGTTTATTATAAAATATTATGTTGTAAACGCTGGTGGAAGTGAAAAGAAATACTGACAAATAATTTCAAATAATGAAAAATAAAGTCCAATTTAATAAGTAATAATTATCGATACTAATGGTTGGAATTGAGACTTTTTTATTTGTTATCATTTGTTATTACTTTTCAGTATTTACTGTTATTTTTCATTATTTTTCAATATTTATCATTATTTATTTGTATTTTTAAATATAAATTATTATCGATTATAATATTGTGGTGCATCATGTTTAAGAGCTTAACAATGTTATATAAATTGCGCTAAAACATGCACTGAGAAAAATTCTGGCATGACAGTTATCCTCGACCATGCATGATATCATATGTCAAAAGTTGAGTGTTCTCCCAGCATTCGGAACACACTCTGGAGACTCAGTTCAATTGCTGCAGTCTAATACATTGTGTAATACTATACATGTTTTAGTGCAATTTAATGTAATACTTATTCGGCATATAAGTAGATGCTAAATCACTACATATGTTACAATATGAGATTTACGTGTATCAAGTCATATAATGGCTAAGTGGTCTCAGTATGTGAGATCTGATTATAAGTGGTCTTACAATGCATATATAAGAGTATGGTTTTACATATATGCATTGTATTGAATTTGTGTATAAAAACATATTTAATTGTTTGAAGTAGGCTACGATAAAAGTATTCACTTCGGTTTCTTGGTTGGATCTTTCGCATCCATCCCTATGGCATAGTTGTTCATATTTTCATATACAAAAATAAAAATTGCATCAACTAGCATAAAAAACAACTTGATTTATCGTTTTAACATGTTAAAACAAATTACCATTCAAAATTTCAGCCATCTAGGTATGATAGAATTCAAATAAGAGCCAAAATATAATATGAAACAAATACTCGTATCGAAGGCCAAACTTTCTTTTTGCTCTCCTTTGAATTCTATCATACCTAGATAGCTGAAATTTTGCATAGTAATTTGTTTCAATCTTGTAAAACGATAAATCAAGTGGTTTTTATGCTAGCTGATATAATTTTTATTTTCATATGAATACCTATATGAAAATATGGACAGCTATGCAATAGGAATGGATGCGAAAGATCTAACCAAGAAACTGAAGTGAGAACTTTTATCGTAGCCTACTTCAACGCAATTAAATATGTTCTTATACACAAATTTAAATATCTTACTTCAATACAATGCATATAATACCATAATCTTAGACACGCATGGTAAGAACACTTGTGATCAGATCTCACATAAAGAGATCACTCCCCGAGTTCATCGCTGGTTATTTTGGGCACATATATCTGTTTCTTTTTTGTAATATTTGACACAAAAAAAGGCATTTATCAGTAAGTCCTAAGTCCTGAATACAGAATATCTCATATATACATTTGTGTGTGTATCTATGAGAAAGGTTAGGTCGTCTTAGTGTGCACATTAATTAACTTATAATTAATTGTATAAATAGGAAAATAGACTTTTGATTAAATATATCTTTTATAATTTAAGACACATAGATAATTCTTATTATTTAAACTTTCAAATTTTATAATGTGCATGATAATTGAATCGTCAGGTATTTATTTTTATTTAATTTTATTGTTCATTGTCGCTTAGTGTTCGTTAGTATCTTTCATTATTTGTTGTTATTGTTTTTATTAATTTTTATTTCTTGCAATTTAAAAATACTTCCACCAGAGAATATGATTTTTTTTTATTTTTTTAGAATAAATGTATATGGATTTACCTTTTTCGCTTCTTAATTTTTGTGATTTATTGAACATGTATCTTGTACAATGAAAATACTTAGAAGCTGTTTTAAAATTCCAATCATTCGGCAATAGAGTAAGTAAACTTATCTTTCCATTAATATGTTTTTCTTTGTTATATTTACTTAAAAGGTTATCTAAAAATCCTCTGAGTGCAGCACTATCATTTTGCAACTGTTGAATATTTATCGGCTTAACTATATTATTTTCAAATGTATTATGTATAGCATCAGAAACTTTTACAACAATTTCTTGTATAATGACATTTGATTTTCTTTCGAGTCTGCTGCTACACAATTTTTGTTTCTTGAAAGGTTGTATATCAAATACATCCAATATTTCATCAAGAGTTCTAACATTTTGACTATGAGATTTGAATTCTGTACTTGAAAATGTATGAGTTGATTCACAGCTAGTGCTTGTTGACATAGTATCAGCTGTCTCGGCAGGACCCAAAACTTCAGAACTTGCATTCCCAATCTCATCAGACTTATACGATAAAATGATGAATAAGCAATTAGCACAAACTTTTTCACCTGGCTTTAACCTAATACTGGATCCAGTATAAAAGTTGTCACTAATTTTTAAGGTTATTACTCTTAAACCACTATTTACATTTGCTTTATGTTTATGGAATGGATCGCAACATTTCTTGAATTTACTTTCATAATAGTGTAAATATTTATGGAGATGATGAGAACAAATCGTTCCACTTGTTATTGCTTCAAAACCTTCGATTCTGTACGACAGAATTCGCAAATCATCTTGACTAAACGATGACAACTGATTTAATTCTTTTTTTTTTTTGTAAAAGGTTTCATCGCAATTTTCATTAAGTAAATCTCCAATCGAACAAGCATGTGAATCTAGTGCATTCATTTTTATACAAATTTAACTATTCCGCACATGAAAAATGTTGTAAATTTTCGCAAACAAGCATAAACACACGGTATAATATATATTATGAGCTGTAAGTGACTTGAATATAGCCACGTGAGTTCAGCAGCGTTAGGGTCGTTTCATAGTTCTGATTGTCAGCGGAACAAGCGGATTGAAGTCGTTCCGTAATCCGCAAAATAACTGAGGGCGCGGTCCCATGAACGGAATGAAACTCCGGAACGGATTATCCGGAATGGCGACAGCCAATCAGAGTCGTTCCGTTTGATCCGTTCCGATTTTCGAAATACCCCGTGTCCCATGGAGCATATTTTTCCAGAACACTCTGCTCTATGAAGTAAATTTTTAGAGTATATGTACTTAAAACTAATTTTGTCTTCAAAAATGTATCATAAAATAAGAGTTAATGATGGTAACTACTAAAATTTATGCACAGTTCATAATATTTTAACATTTAATATTATGAATTGAGGTTAGAATGCAATGACCTCCTATTCCGAAAAAATATGGTCCATGGGACTCTGATTGGCAGTCGCCATTCCGGATGATCCATTCCGGAGTTTCTTTCTCTCCATGGGACCGCGCCCTGAACCGTTCAGATAAACGGAACGCGTATTAAGTCGGTCGTATAACGCGAAATATGGTAAAAAAAGCCCTGAACCCCAACTTCGAGGACTTCATAGATATTCTAAATCCCAAATAAACAAAACCAAAATAATTACATCTTTTTCTACTATATTTTGACTATTTTTCATGAAAATTTCAGCTAGATTGAGGCAGATAGACCTGAGATAGAGGTGCCAATATGGCGATTTTCTAAAAATAGGCTATCTTTCGAGGACTGTAACTCTGGCTAGGAACAACCATTTTAGACCGTTCAGAAACGAAAATGAAGGTCTTTTCACAAAGAAAATTTTAAGATTTTTTTTGGTAAAAAATATTTTAAAATAGCTGAATGGTAGACGAATTTATACACCCTAAAAAACGTGAAAATGTGTGCTTCGCGTTCGACCTCATAGAAAATGTTGCTTCAACCTTTTGCGTTCCGACTTATTTTTCTTGAAAAGCTGACGTTATGACGAGAAAATGTCTTTTTTTGGAATTAAAAAAGATTGATTTGGTAACCCTGTGCGAATTTTTGAAAAAAGCCATTTTTTCGCTATTTTTGAAAATTCAATCATTTTTTATGGGAGCTAGGGGGCTGAAAATTTACCAAGAGCCATGTTTTCTAGTGTACGTTCACACAAAAAATCGGCGGCCCGATTGGGTGACCCCCCCCCCCCCCCCGACACCTATTTGACGAAATTTATAGGAATGACCCATATATATATATATATATATATATATATATATATATATATATATGTGTGTGTAATTTAATTTACACTATCACGTATAGTTTCGAAGATTTCTTTTTCGAGTTCTATGTTTAATTTATCATCTATTTTGTATATTTTGTATATAGATGTCTAGTCTTCTGAGTTCTGCGCGTTACTACACGTGATGTGGTTTCTACGCAATAGTATGATCAATCTCGTATTAGAAACAAGAAAGCGTATGCGAAGGTCGCGTACGTTCTCGAATTTTATTGTGTTTACCGTATGGGGGCTGATTGAAGCTCGAACTTCGTTTGTTATGGCGTTTTTTATGGGTAGTTTGTGGCCAGCTACTCTAAGTGTATTAGAAACGCTATGCGTATGTAACAAGTATTCGATAACTATTTTTAAAGGTACTTGACATATGTATAACGTCTCGATATGCACGACAGTTTCTACTTATTTTGTATTACTTATATGTCAAGAGTTTATTCAAAATTACATTGAAGCATGTGTATCTCTTTCATAAAAGAAAAGAAGATTTCCTAACATTAACTAATAAGTTTAACATGTGAATTGTTTTACTTTGTATAGTCCCCTTAAATTGAGTGAAAATATATATATAAAATATTTAAGTATTTAAAGCCATTGTACCGTTCGTACAAAACGATTAAATAAAATTCTTGGTTTAAACAAAAGTAAGATATCAAGTTCCAAATGCTCAGGTTCAAATTCTTAAAATTTGTACCTGCTTATTACAACTGGTTATCCTTATCAAATTATAACTTGCAAATTGCAACTTTCCTTAATGTTTATGACGATTATTAAAGCTCTTTCTATGAACCGTTAAATTTGGTAATGTAAATAGTATTTAACAAAGATTAAGAGTGCTAAAAGAGTTCTTACTGGTATTAATATAAAGATACAGATAGATTTTAATGATAAACAAATTCTTTAAATTTTACAGCTGTGTATAAAGATTGTGACTATAAATATAACAAAAATAAATTCTTCAATTATAATAATTTTATCTCTATGCAAAAGTTTAAGTTGTTCGATCAGCTTCTCTTATTTCAGTTTTGCAAAATAAGATTTCCTCGATTTTTTTTATCACTGATTGTTATCACTTCGCGATAAAATTGCTGTCTTTTGTGAGGCGGTATTTCCAGCAATATTTCTATTTTTGGCAATACACAGTTTTCTCTAATGATATTTGACCTTGGGATTTATTTGGGAGCACTTATCCTGCAATAATAGGAAACAGCCTCTGGGTCTTGCGCCACATTATTAGCAGGACATTCAGATCGAATTCAGTGATTGTAACTTTATGTAAGCAGTGACAATCGTCAGAAAAATAATTGAGATCGACAGAACAGGCGCTGGGTATTACGCTATCGATGTCAGCTGCGGGAAAAGGTATGCTTTCAAAAAAAAAAAAATTCAAGCGAATCGATCGTGTCAACTTAATTGCCAGTTAGAAAATGTCTTTAAATTTATGCTTCTGCTAATAATTAATAGAGTAGCTGCTTATTAAACTGTACCTTTTTTTCGAGGGTATGAAGGAAATGCCATCCAAGGCACACCGGACGGAGTCCGCCCAGGACGAAAAATAAAATAAACAAAAAACTAGATAAAAACTACACAGTCGTTGCATCGCAAACCGACCCACTACAACCTTTCACCATTTCCTCTTCTGACGGAACCCACCCTGATATCGTTTATCACATTACCTCAAGGTGGTGCCATTCTAGTATCGTCTCGCATACGTGTGAAACGCATCGTCGCAATCAGCTGAACAGAAGATGTAACTCGGGATTTGAACCTTCCCTATACGACTGAGGTAGGAGCAGAAGTACCCATGATCACTTATGAATTGGGTCAGATAGTAATTTACCTCCCCATGATCTCTGTTAATCCAAGGGCCCAGACGCCTTCCCGATCCGCATCATTTTGGCGGCGATTCGCAACTCATCGATGGAGAATATGGGAATTTCACCTACTTCAGCGGCTTCCTCCAGGTATTGCCTTGGCGGATTTGTTGAGAACCGTGTGTCCACGATTTGAGGCATGGTGTTCTCGTCGAAAGGGTGATTTTGGAGTGCGCAGAGTTTCTTCGGTTATTCTTGTGTCTTTGCGCTCTTCAGTAAGCAGGGCCTTTTTCCATGTCGCGATCACTTGCGCGGAAGGGATGCGTTGCAGGCTCGGTGAATGAGACCCATAGTCTCCCTCACGAGGGCCTCCGCTCCGTCCCTGTCTTCGGCGACGTTCGTTGCTGGTAAATGTCCGTGTCCTTCGAGCAGTACCTCGACAAATTTATCGGTGTTCTGCCTGGCCAGATTCTATCAGGGTGATTTTGTCGGGACTCTTTGCGATTGGGATTTATCGCGCAGCTGAAACGTAATGTATTGGCGATCGCTTCCGTTGTAATCCTCCATTACCCTCCATTCCGACGCTCTACGCACTAAATTTTCGGATGTGAAAGACACGTCCAGAATCGTCCCAATATGCCCTACATTTCTGAATGTCGATGCGTTTCCAACGTTGAGAACTATCAGGCCGAGTCTAGATACCATCTCCAGGATGGACTTTCCTCTGCTGTCCGGACATTCGGGGTAAAGTATCAGCTCACGTAAGTTACGTCTCTGCTTCTCACTCACACAAAGCCGCTTCCGGCCCCGCTTTCGTCCACTCTGATGGTTCGTGGTTCCACGTAGATTGCTGATGTTCCAAGTGTGTCTTTGTACCACGGAGGTATGTTTCAGTCACAGTACTGCTTGCTGATTAGTAGCACATCAGCCTTCGTCTCAGATATACTCTGACAAGGAAACTACCCGAGGCGTACCCCACCGATTTTCTTGATATTGTGATATGTTGTAGTAAAATTTACCCCCAAAACCTATTTTTTATTAATATCTCAAAAACGAATTGAAATTTTCCAATAAAACCAACGCCAATTTGTTTCTTATCAAAATGCACTTCTGTGGTAATCACTTTCACTCTGAAGGGTTGCTTCCCTTATTTTTTACAAAGGTATGTATGACTTGTTTTGCTTTTTCTTTCTTAAGAAATTTCTTAATTACCCGAATCTTATGAAAAATCATTCTATTATAAACAATATTAAAATTAAAAGTTGAACGGTCCCGGGAGTTTTCAAAAAAGAATTATTTAAAGGGGTAACTAACCCTCTAACACAAGTTTCCTGACATAAGCCTTAATAATTTACTTAATTTTGTAATATATTGTAAAACATGAAAAAAACATAACAAATATATACATACATACTTATACGACCATTTGAGGGATGAAAAACACCCTTATCATTCACCCCCAAAAATAATTTTTTTTAATATCTTAAAAACGAATTTAAATTTTCAAATGAAACCAACGCCAATTTATTTCTCATAAAAATCCGCTTCTTTGATAATCTTTTTCACTCTGAAGGGTTGCTTCCCTTATTTTTTATAAAGGTATATATGACTTGTTTTGCTTTTTCTTTCTTAAGAAATTTCTTAATTACCCGAATCTTATGAAAAATCATTCTATTATAAACAATATTATAATTAAAAGTTGACCGGTCCCGGGAGTTTTCAAAAAAGAATTATTTAAAGGGGTAACTAACCCTCTAACACGAGTTTCCTGACATAGGCCTTAATAATTTACTTAATTTTGTAATATATTGTAAAACATTAAAAAAACATAACAAATATATACATACTTATACGACCATTTGAGGGATGAAAAACACCCTTATAATTCATCCCCAAAAATCAATTTTTTTTAATATCTTAAAAACAAATTGAAATTTTCCAATTAACCCAAAGCCAATTTTTGTGTTTGTAAAGGACGCTTTTCTGCTTTTATACGAAAGGTTATTTTAAGGATACCTTATTTTATCTAAAAATAAATTTAATTTTTTTTAATATTAATATATATAAATTATCATACAAACGATATATTGTATATTTTATATTGTTGTTGATTTTGTAGTCTAAATTTTTCTACATATCAATATAATTTTTAAAATTTCTATATTTCTAATAATTTGATATAATCTTTATTAAATATATATTAGTGAATTAATTAATAGTTATATGTTCTAACTTAAGATTAATTAGTGTTTATACAATGAACAATAATGGTAGTCATTAAAAAAATGTTTCAAACATAGACTTTTTACACCAGGAATATCTAACTATTGCAATGTTAGAGCAACCTTCTACTTCGCAGTGTGTATTTGATTTTGTACCAAAAGCAAAATTAACTGGATCTTCAAATTTCGCAGATGCTACATCAGTGTATCCATTTTTATACCACGCGGATTTGAATAAATCGATATACCTCGGTGATGATAGCTGATTATGTACCAGTGATTGTAAATTTATAATATGATTCATTAAATGTAGATTTAAATCCTCATTCATTAATAGCACAGAGTCAGAGAAATGTCTCACATATCTCTTCCATACTCTGAAGCCATAAACATCAAGAGGTTGTATTCTACCCGTAGTTCCTTTCGGAATTGTTTTTAAGATCACTTCTTTATTCTGGGGGGTCACTTCTTGCATAATAGCAGGACAATGCCCACTTCAAGAGACTATTAACAAAACGCTTGATGAACCAACGTTGGGAAAATATATTTCTTTTATTCACGTTTTAAAATGATCTGAAATTAAATAAAATCTGAAATACCAAAATTTAATTTACAATTTTATAAATTTATTTTACTCATTTACAATATCATTTACTCATTTACATTCATTCATTTACAGATTTACAACATCAAATAAATAGATTTTTTCCAATTACATGAAGTTAATTTTCCAGATTTAGAAGCCATAACATATACATTATGGGGTCTAAATATGTCTCGATCTATAAACTGTCCAAATTCACCACTTTTTTCTTTAAGAACTATAAGAAGAGGTGAAAGAAGTGTACCATCAGCTGATATTGTTGGCTGAATTGTATAACTATGAGTTGTAGAAGTCACCGATTGCACCAAACATTGAACTTGATTCTGACCTTGAACTGCTAATGTACGACCTGAGTGCATTTCTAATTGAAAGCCTGATTGATCTGAATTAAATACATTTTCTATACCTTTTTCATGAATCAGTTTTTTTATTTCAATAACGAACGTATCAGCTGTTCTTTCTAAATAATGTACTACTTCAAGTGCTTTCTTGGTTAGAAATTTGTTAATTTTTCTACTAACAATTCTCTGAGCTTTTTTAAAATGAGATAACCAATGATTAGATGCTTTAAAATGAAAATCTTCGTTTCCAATATCTTTTTGAGCCTGTAACGCCCATTTTTGTAAATCCTTGTCATGAACCGATTAACCAGCATCAACAGCAGTTTTTAAATTTTCTAAAACAAAAGAACAAATTCTTCCCATTTTCTCTTTATACGTTCCTCCTTTATTTAATGTTTTTGTCCAACGTTTTAATTGGGTTATGGACTGAACCTTGCAAAAACGATTTTGTACCGTTATTAATGATAAATTTTTTGTCAAACCACTTCTTCAGAATTCCACGAGTCTTGCTTTATAGTCATGATCTAATTCTTCTGTATCTTATGTACATTGTTGTAAATCTTTATCAATTGTAAATATTTTACCATCTTCTTCTATAATTTTCATATTAACGTCTTTATACGGTTCTTAAAAATCTAATGTTTCATATTCAACCATCTCTACAATGTGAAATTCCTTCATAGCATTTAATAGAATATTCTCAATACTATTTTTTAAACTAATCTCTTCAGGTGTTGCTGGGGCTTTTGGTAAGTTTAAAGCTTGAAATGTTATTAGAAGCTAATTTATAACGTTCATCGGATTGACAGTCATTCTTAATATCTGAAACATACACAGGTATCACACAGGATCCAAAGAAATTTGAAATTTAAAATAAATGAAGAATTTGCATTCCATTATGAGTATGATTAAGATGATTATATAGTATTCTGTAAAAAAAGTTTTTCAAAATGTAATAAAATGAACTAATTCTGTTAGAGATATTTAAAACCTTTTTATAAATTAATGTATTAGTATTGGATTAAAAAAAAAGAAAAATATTTAAATGAATTTTACAAACATCTATGAGCATTCAACTATTTTTAGAAATTTAATATATCGACTTAATACCCTTGTGAAAATAAGAAAGTATATATAACTGTATATAAGTGTATACAAATGTATAAAAATGTACAAAAGTGTATAAAAGTGTCTGTTTCTGTTTTAATTCGACAATAAAATTAAGTATTTGAGCTAACATTGATAATGAATATACAACAAATAATAAATTATAGCATCCAAAAATATATAATGAGTCAATAATATCAAATAAACATAAAATAATAGGTTTTTAACTCTCATTATCACATAATCTGTGTATAATAATGTAAATAAATGTACAAAAGTGTAAATTTTTTACGAAATTCTATAAGATAGTTTATATATAGGTATATAAATAGAAACTAGTGTGCCAAATTCAAAATTAAATCGTTAAATTATACTAAATATTTTCTTTATGAAAATTTTATGTTAATATAACAAGTACACTCTTGTACATTTATATATACATGTTTGATTTCCACTAGGGTACTTTGCATTTATGCAATGCTAAATAAATATTATGCATACTTTAAGGTTCTTATATTTAACAAAAAACAATTATTTCGTTTTTAATTCGTAAAACTATAACAAAATTTGATTTCACTTATCACTGACACATGCGAACTAAGAAAGATGCGATTAACGATTGCGTATTGTTATCGCTGCTGATTCGAATGCTGGATAAAAACAAATGTTTGATATTCAATGACCTAATAAAACAACAAACTGCGCACCAAAATATTCTTAGCTTTCATACATTACTTATATATTAAATAAACTTAAAAGGTATAACATTTAAAAAAATTTTATTATATGCATTTGTGAAATATATTTTTATTTTATAATAAAATAGTATATATTTAAATCAAAGAAAACGTCGAGAAATATTTTACTCTCCTTTTCTTAACTGCCATACGCGTTAAATTTTAAATTTGATTGATTGAAATTCAATATATTTATTTATAGTAGAAAGACCCTTAAAAATATTATTTTATTTTATTTTTACATATACAGAGTGACCGTGGGTCAAGAACAAACATAAGGTGCAGTTGAAATAATACAATATTGAAATTACAACTATACAATGTTATATAAACTCCTAAAAATGAAAGCGACCAATCAGAATATTAGCAATGTCAACATAAGTTTTGTTTAAAAATTAAATTGATGTTTAATAAGAAATTGCACTTTGTTTTTACGAAATTAAATAAAAAGTGTTTCCTGGGGGTGAACTGTAAGGGTGGTTTTTTTTCTTAAATCAACATAGGAGCAAGTAAAAATATCTCTAATTATTTTTTTATATCTGCAATATATCACAAAATAAAGAAAATTTTAATAGTGTATGTCAGATGCCAGGTTTAGCGGTATTTAAGCCTTTGGCTTTTTTTCTTCTACCATTCTCTCCTTTTCATTATTAAACATCAATATCGTTTATAGTATACAGACTTTTAATAAGATTGAACAAATTAAAAAAATTTTGGAGAAAAAATAGTCATTTCTACCCTTATAAAAAACAAGGGATGCAACCCTAGAGAGTAAAGGCAATTACCACATAAGCGAATTTTTATGAGAAATAAATTGGTTTCATTCCTAAATATAAATTCGTTTTTAAGATATTAAAAAAACATGATTTTTGGGGGTCTGAGCAGACTGGCGAATCAGTGCACAGAACATTTTTGAATCTTTGAGAAAGGAACAAAAGTAATTCTATTCAGGATCCTACTTATATTACAAAACTGAAAAAGGCTGTCGTTTAATTTTCTTCAGGAAATATATAAAGAAATATGATTTCTTTCGTTGATAATAACTTTCTGAACAAAATTACAAGTTGTGGAAAAGTACACATTATCAATATAATACACTTACACATCCAATGCACCAGCCTAAATATGACTTCTTATTTAAATTATATATATATATATATATATATATATATATATATATACATCATTCCATTTATTTGATAACCAGGTCTACATGTATATACACAATATATCATACTTATATATAATATACATGATATCTACATATTTTGTATATCCTCGTTGATTATATAATGAAGTTCCATGCATTCTTAAGGTACAACGCATTCTCTTACATCAATAATTTAGCTAAAATACATAAATTGACGATATCTCGAAAACAGGAGCCGATCATATTTCGATTCGAACGGATTTGAGATGTACATTCATGCCCGAATACCGCCCCGCAACCCAATTTTGTCGTCATTTTGGTCAAACCTATCGGTCCTTCTTGCCCACCGTGAGCTGTGGTTGGTCTACTTTTAGGTCAGTGCACAAGACGCACTTCGCCTCGGTAGCCTTGCAGGCTGCTACTTTGTGACCTTCCGCGCCACATTTGTAGCAGGCCTTGCTTCTGTCTGGGCCACGACAATCGTGCGCTTGATGTCCGTAACCCAGACATCTGAAGCACCACTGGAGCCGCTTCCATCTTCTCAGTCGGCAGTTCATATAGCCGACTTTCAGGCGATTTTTCTCAAGGAGGAAATCTGCCTTTTCCTGGTTCATCACTACGGTGGCCAGTCGCTGCTCTCTACTGTTGGGCTTGGTTAGCGAAACACTAATTTCACCCGTTGAGACTCCTGCTTCGTCAAAGACCCTCTTGATCACCGCCTCCACTTCTTTAGTGGTAAGGCTGTCCAGGTCTCTGATTTTCACGTTTATCTTAGGTGTCAGGGACTTTACGGCCCCAGATGTGCCCCATACCTTCCTGATAGAGTGTCATATAGTCCCCAGCTTCTGGTTGTTACTTTTTGTGCCCAACTCTACCAGGACATCGCTCGACCTGGTTTTCTTGAAACACTTAATATCAGTTGTTGGACACTCTGCTGTGACCTTCTCGTGGACATTAGAGAGAACATCCGCGTAGGTGACTCCACCCCTCGGGTGGATAAGGACAGCTTTGAGTCGCTTCGTAGGCGTTCTCCTCCTCTATTTATTCTTCTTTTGAGCAGTCTCCCACCTCCTGTCCGCCGATGTCCTGGCTGTTGGGGTCTTCTTTTGTTGCGGCTGCTGCTGCAGTTGTTGTCGTAGTTGCTGTCGCTTTTTCTGATTTCGCTGCAGCTGTTGTTCTTGTGTCCGCAGCTCAGGTTTCATTGGCGGTAATAATAATCACAATAAATCATGAAACTTAATATTAAACATAATATTATGTTTTGGAGATGCCTTTTATGTTCATTTATCATTTCATATATCTGGGAATGTACGAAAATCGGAAAGATTTAGCAGCAAAATGTATTTTATTTCTTGCATTGGAGATAATAATAATGATAGTAAAACATGAAAATTAATACTAAATATTATATTATGTTTTTAGTATGTTTTTAATGTTTATTTAACATTTCGTATATCGGGAAATTTTCGAAAATAGGAGATATTCAACGTGAATTAAGTACATTAAATAAATGTAAAATGTATTTATTTCTTTCATTGGAGCTAATAATAATCATAATAAATAACCAAAATTAATATTAAACATTATATTACGTTTTTAATTTGCTATTCAAGTTTATTTATCGCTTTAGGTATCTGGGTATTTACTAAAAATAGAAAGAAGCAACGTGAATTAAATACATAAAATAAATGTAAAATGTATTTTATTTCTTTCATTGGAGGTAATTGGAGGTATGAATTATCATAATAAATCATAAAAATTAATATTAAACAGAATATTATGTTTCTAAGATGTCTTTTATGTTGATTTATCATTTCGTATATCTGAGGATGTACGATAATCGAAAAGAGTCAAAATGAATTAAAGTCATAAAATAAATGTGAAATGTATCTTATTTCTTGCATTGGAGATAATAATAATCATAATAAAACACGAAAATTAATACTAAACATAAGATGATGTTTTTAATATGCTTTTTATGTTGATTTTATGTACCTGGGTATTTACTATAATGGGAAAGAATCAACGTGCCCTAAAGAAATTAAATAAATATAATTTGTATTTTATTGTTTGCATTGAAGGTAATAATAATCATGATTAAACATGAAAATTTATACTAAATATAATATAATAGTTTGAAGCTGCCTTTTATGTTGATTTATCATGTCGTATATCTGGGTGTATATGAAAATCGGATTGATAAATGTATTTAATTTCTTGCATTGGAGATAATAATAATGATAATAAAACATGAAAATTAATACTAAATATTATAGTATGTTTTTAATGTTTATTTATCATTTCGTATATCTGGGTATTTTCGAAAATAGGAGATATTCAACGTTAATTAAGTACACGAAATAAATCTAAAATGTATTTTATTTCTTTCTCTGGAGCTAATAATAATCATAATAAATAACGAAAATTAATTTTGAACATTATATTACGTTTTTAATATGCTATTCAAGTTTATTTATCGCTTTAGGTATCTGGGTATTTACGAAAAATGGAAAGAAGCAAAGTGAATTAAATACATAAAATAAATGTAAAATGTATTTTATTTCTTTCTTTGGAGATCATTGGAGGTATGAATAATCATAATAAATCATAAAAATTAATATTAAACAGAATATTACGTTTTTAAGATGTCTTTTATGTTGATTTATCATTTCGTATATCTGAGGATGTACGATAATCGAAAAGATTCAACATGAATTAAAGTCATAAAATATATGTGAAATCTATCTTATTTCTTATATTGGAGATAACAATAATCATAATAAAACATGAAAATTAATACTAAACATAATATAATGTTTTTAATATGCTTTTTATATTGATTTATCACTTTATGTTTCTTGGTTTTTACGAAAATCGGAAAGAATCAGCGGGAATTAAATACTTGATATACATGTAAAATTGATATTATTTATTTCATTGGAGGTAATAATAATCATAATAAATTATGAAAATTAATATTAAACATAATATTCATTTATCATTACTTATATCCGGGTATTTTTGAAAATCATAAAGAATCAACGTTAATTAAAGGCATAAAATAAATGTAAAATGTATTTTATTTCTTGCATTTGAGATAATAATAATCATAATAAAACATGAAAATTAATATTAAACATAATATTAATGAAGGCACGCACTCAAACAAGCTTAGTGTATAGTAGAGAGCAAAGCCACCCGCATTGTCTAGCATGCGAGAGAGACAGAGATGAGGAGAGAAGAAACGCGCGCACATAGTCTAGTTGAGTGTAGTAGCAAGACGGAAACTCTACGCAAAAAAGAGGGAGCACGGGCCCGGACTAATGAAGCACAGGAGAGAGACGGCGATCGGGAACTGCAAACCATGCGAAGACACTTGTTTTATGGTAAAAACGTTCAACTCTGTTATCTCTCTTCCTGTCTTTTTGTACAAGTGAGAAGTAAAAATACATGTAAATATAAATCAATGTATACATGTATATGTGTATATGTGTATGTAATAAAACACGCGCACGTGCGGATAAACGGATAGATAGAAAGATATGAGTGTATACATATATATATAAAAAAATCAAGCTTGAATGCATACACGTAAAATCGTAGGATAAAATAGAAGCAAGCTTGTACCATTGGAGGTACTTAATTAAATTCAATCTTTGAAAAATAAGTACTTATTTACCTATAAAATTAAAATATAAAGTTGATGAGATTTTACTCAGAATAGAATTTTTAGATCTGATATTTCAACTTCCAGCTTAGATTAAAATGTAAAACATTAAATTGACAATTGATAAATACGGACACAAATCTTTAAGTTATAAAGTCATTATTTAGTTAACATTGTGGTGACTGTACATTTGTAATTCTTGCGAGTTATAAATTGTATAAATATAAATTATTCAAATTAAATTAAATCAGTTACAGAAACTCTAAACTGTACTAGCTTGTCATTGTGATGATAGGCGCTGTGCGTTTGTCATTACTATCATATGACATGAAAATTGTGTGTCACCTTTATGTTCAGCGTATCGAATGGATAACAAAGGTCAAACTTATATATAAATTAAATTTACAGCTTAAGGTAAGTTAGAAGAAGAAGAGTAGCGTGTTGTCATTGAGGGATTTGATCGCATAGAAATCAACGGAGGCAGACTCCTTCTAACCGGACTCGTCTACCAGCAGGACTTGAAAACATCTTGGCAGAATCAAGATGAAGAGAAAAGCAGTGATGAGTTAGCTGAGAAAATGTAAGCTGTGCGTGATGAGGAATCGTTAGAAGAGCTCGAGGCTAGTGGGATACAGCGGAATAATGAAAGAGATGAGCCTGCGTATAATATAGAGAGATCAGAAGGTAAAGAATTGCCACGTATATAATCGGTTGAAACTTGTAATATAGGCTTACGAAAATCAACGAAAAATTATGTACTTAATTTGGAAGATAAAAAGTTAAACAAAAGGAAGAAATAATGAGAGATCTTGATAAAAAATGGAATATTTTAGAAACAAAATATAGACTGTATTTAGGCAATGTTATATACGTGTTATCTTTGGCAGAGAGTTTATTGTCTCTAAGAAAATTTTCAGATAAGGGATTCAGTATTTATCTCGATAACAAGATAGTAGACATTTATAACCCAATTTCGGAAGAAGCATTCATATCGGGAATTTATGAAAAACCCCATTGGAAAATAGAATTTGAGGTAGATAGAAAGAGCAACTTAGATAAGAATAATTCGAGAAGAGAAAGTAAAATAATCGCATATTTGACTACAGATTCAAATAGTAAACGACCAAGGTATATTACAAGAACTGTTACAGCGCTTCATGGTAGTGAAAAAGATAATAGCGATGTGGAAAATTCTGTTATTGAAAAACACTTAGAAAAGATAGATGAGAAATCTGAAAGTGATGAGAAAGAAAAAGACGATGATAAAACTGAAAAAGACAAGATGGAAAATAGATCAGATTTAGATAAAGATAAACAATGAACTGAGAATTTGCATAGTATGGGTACAAATATCAGAGTGGAGAGTGATATAGCTTTTCCGAGATTTGATGAATCTATATGGGATAGAAAATTTGAAAATACAGATGAGATTCCGTGTATTGAGTTATTAGATAGCGAAATACCGAATGTAACGCAGAAAAAAAATTTATTAAAAATAACAAAGCACTGTTGTGGCATGTAAGAATCGGTCACGCTTCTATAGCTTATTTAAAATCAGTGGAAAAACGATTTCCCAATAATAAAGAATTAAATAGTGCAAAATTCGATGAGTCAATATTAGATTGTGAAGTATGTGCAGATTCGAAAATAAATAGATCAGTTTCCAAGTCAGTTAGACATAGAGTAGATATGCCTTTACACATTATACATTCTGATATTATGGGGCCAATTAGTCCGTCAACTCATTCAAAGGGTAACAAGTATATAGTTAAATTTGTTGACGACTATTCGAGATTAGCATTAGCCTTCTCTATGAAAGCTAAAGTGAGATGGGTTATCATTTCGAGAATATTGTAAAGATGAATAGAAATCTTTAAGATCATTATGCGAAATTTTGTTATCTTGGAACAGATCAGAGTGCTGAATACATAGATGGTTATACAGTAGAGGTATTGAAGAAACTAGGGGAAGAACATCAGTTTGCATGTCCTGATACACCAGAACATAATGGTGTGGCTAAACGCATAAATCAAATTACTCAAAAGAAAGTGAGGGCATATATATATGACTCGAAGCATCCGGAGAAGATGTGGGACTTGGATTTGGGAGCTGCGATTTATACTTATAATAGGATACACCACAGTTCAAATGAAATGATTACACCACTTAGCATAATTTGCTCCCAAGTACAATTTTGAGATAGATCAGATAAAGAGATTTGGTTGTTTGGCATACATGAAAATTCAAAGAGACAAACACACCAAATTTGGTTATACTGGTAGACGAGTTATTTTAATTGGACACACAAGAACTGCTTATGTTTTATTAAAGCCAGAGGAGGAAAAATTTTACGAAAGTCGCAATGTGAAATTTACTGAGAAATTAGTCTATGTAGATAAGTATAGAAAAGATAGTACACGGACTGGCAGAATATTTTTGATGAGGCATATAGATGTGATTGATTTGTAAATTTTGTAAAAGAGAAAGAGAAAATCCATTACAAAGAAAATACATTACAAACGGAGGGAGTGAGTAAGAAAAAGAGTGGTCATCCCAGAAAAAGTAGGTAAGACTGGCTTAGATTTAAAGAGCTGAGAGAAAAGCGATAAAGATAGAATGATAGACGATACAAATTATACAGACTTACATGTATCACAAGAAAACTTGGCACAAGTTTATCAAAGTGAAATAGATGTAAACGATTACAATCAAGCGCAGAAAGAAGTGTATTATGCGCTAAGATCCTGCTTCATATAAAGAAGCTATGATCTCGCATGAAAAGGAAAAATGGAAAAATGCAATCAGAGACGAGTTAAGTGCAATTAATAGAAACGATGTATGGAAAATTGTTGATAGACCAGAAATAAAAAAGAATGAGAAAACGCCAGACATAATAGATTCGAGATGGATATTAATGATAAAGGTGGATGAAAATAAAGCAGTTAAATACAAGGCTAGATTTGTTGTAAGGGGATGCAAAGATAGAAATGATTATGATTTATTGGAAACATATGCTCCAGTTTAACGTTTGAGGTTAATGAGAATAGTTTTAGTAATAGGGAATAAATATTATATTGAGATGAAATAGTTAAATGTGAAAACTGCATTTTGTAATGGAACAATAAGTGAAGAGATATACATAGAAATAACATAGGGTACGGATTATAATGAAAAATTTAAAAGGAAAAAAGTCTGCAGATTAGACAAGGCATTATATGGTCGTAAAATAAGTCCAAAGAGATGGTATGAGAAATTTGCCGAAGAAACTGATAAAATTAGTCTGAAACTAAACGATACAGAACCTTGTCTATTTACTTGTCATGATAATGATGAATTTTTGATCTTATTATTATATGTAGATGATATGATCATGGCTTGTAATAACAAAAATAGATTGTTGATACAAAAAAAAAAATTGATCAATAAATTTGAGATGATAGATCTAGGTGAGCCCAAAGAATTCTTAGGTCTTAAAATAAGACGAGCATATATAGAGAAAATAAAGTTTCAACCATAAATCAAAATAATTATATACAGAAAGTTTTGAAGAGCTTTGGGTTCAATGAAATGAACACAAGTAAGTAAGTAAGTAAGTAAGTAAGTAAGTAAGTGAGTGAGTGAGTGAGTGAGTGAGTGAGTGAGTGAGTGAGTGAGTGAGTGAGTGAGTGAGTGAGTGAGGGAGTGAGCGAGCGAATGAGTGAGTGAGTAAGTAAGTAAGTAAGTAAGTAAGTAAAACGTAATTTTTTGTTTGAAAGTTGATTTCTCTGAAATATATGATGGTATGTATTTGAAAAAAATTGATGTAATTAGAACGATGTAGAACATAATTCATTAAAAAAATTGAGACAGTTAATTTTTCTATAATTGAAAAAAAAATCATTTTGTAAAAAGAATTGTTTTTCTGTGGCAAATGATAACTTGAGTTAAACAACATTATCCTTTCTGAAAATTTACGAAAATGTAGCTTTTTACTATCTCTCGGATAACGCATTTGCTCAGATCATGAGGACTTTTATTTTTCTGCATATTCGAGGTTTTATTATTCTTAGAAATTGTTTTTGTTTACGCCATTTTTACAGGTCTTAGTCATATAGGTACATTTCTGTAGATTTGAATTTCCCGACATTTCGTGCGGTCAATTGCGACGTTGCGTGACCGTGAGCGCGCGCGGTTCTGTCTCGATTCGCGCGCGCTCTCGCAATTGTTCACTTTTGACAGGACCTCCAAGCTGTTCGCGCGCTTAGCAGCCCTGCTCAATATATAGTTTCATTTTCAGTCTTTTTGCGTCCTGATTGCCGTGATTTCGTGTTCGATTGGCTGAGATATATTTCCGTTCTTTTCAGAGCGAATATATTCAGCCTTCTTGCGATCGTGAAATTGTAACCGAATTCGTGCGAGCGTGCGTGAGAAATCGCGTGTGTGTGTGTGTGTGTGTATCTTGTGTGTGCCTCGTGGCCGTGTTAGGGAAAACTGTGGGGACGGTGTCCACGTGTTGGACGTGACCCGTCCAGGGCGAGCGCATCGCGGCAACACCCTTGTTGCCCGGCATCGAGGCGTCTGGCTCCCCGAGACGTCGGGGCGCGCCCGGCGCAGGTCGTGGACCATTTTGCGCTCCCCTCGCCCGGCTTGCCAGCCTACCAGGACTCGGCGAGAAGCTGCGGCGGCGTTTCACGACATTCTCGGCTCAGCGACATCCAGGCGGTGTCGTTCGAACTTCGTGCGGCGATTTTGCGCGGGTTGCGTGCCCAGGTAAGAGAGCTCTCTGCGGCGTTAAGATTAAGAGTCTAGGGTAAGGCGGTAGATTAAATCCTTATTTCCCGCGTCTGTTGTAATTGTTTGTAGCTTCATTTTCTCAATAAATCTTTACGCTTGCTTCGGCTTTTCCCGCTAAGCCGTGCGGTTTTTTACGCCGAAGCAAGTGCTTTTTTTTATCGCGAAATTAATTGTGTTTTTTATTTACTCAACCTTTCACTCACTCATCCCAATCCTTTTTTATTTTATCTGAACTCACCTTGAGTTTATTATTTTAAGTAGATTATTGTTCAGTTTTTAATGCTTATTTCTTGGATATTGCACAGTAATTTTTGACCGATTGACGCGTTTTGTTTTCGCCTTTGATCAAGAATTGAAATCAAGAAGTATTTTCAAGATTCATCAAATCGTTTTTGTATTATAACGATATTTCGCTTTTATGCACGACCGCGACACAGAAGTGCCTTATATTTTCGTTAGCAAAAAATGTGTGAGATAGGATATCTCACGCAATTTTTTACCAATCGGACTGAAATTTTAGGAGAGATCTCCTCCAGTACAATATGCAATTCCATTTTTTATCCCGATCCTGTACGTAGTTTTTAAATTAAGAGCACTTTTTGCTTATTTTTACGTGTTTTTACGTTTTTTTTTTAAATCATGTTACACGATTAACTCCGCGAAATCTTAGCGGATCAGGCTCAAATTTTTTTTGGGAATTCTAATAAGTATAACAACCTGATGGTCCTATTTTGGAATGGATCCTGCAAATATACGCTGAATGGGGCGACTATATAAAATCGCTAAAAACGGTTTTTGGGCTATAACTTAAAAAAACAGCATTCTACGAAAAAAAGTTAAATAGAAAAGTTGTAGATCTTTGAAAAATACAACTTTTTTCTGGACACCAAGACGCAAAAATGCTTATAAATCAAGTTAATAGTCCAAAAACGATTTTTGACATCGAAAAAGTTTTAGATCTCAAAAAAACACAACCATTTATAGTAGCAAATATTTAAAAAAAAATGGTTTTACACAAGAAACAGCTTTTCATAAAAACGGTTTTTCATACACATCATTTAATAACAATTGCGGTACAGCACGCCCAATCGATCTTAAATTTTTTTAAAGATGTCCCTTTTTCAATATAAGTTTTATATCCAAAGTACGACCACTTAAACACGATAGTTTTGTTTTTTTACTAAATCAAAACAGATAATAGTGTCAGCGTTAAATGTAAGCTTTAGTCGCAAGATTGTCAGGCAATCAAGCGAACGCGCCGTCAGCAAGGCGAGCGCGCAGCGCGAGCACCGGTAAGGCAAGCGGGCATGAAGTACGAACGGGTTCGATCGTGCCTCAAATGTGAAACGCGAAGATGCGGCCGAAGGCCGCGTGTGGTGTGCTAGTTTATGATATTTTCTTTTTTAAAAATTTATTGATCGTAGATTTCTTATGTATTACGCAGTAATATTTGACCAAGCAAAGCTAGTTTTATACATTCTTTTATGAAGATTTGAAATCAATGAAATTCTTAAGATTTATCAATTCGTTTTTGTTTTGTAATTTATATTTTATAATGTTCATTTTTTGTTTCAAAAAATTTGTAATAGCTATTTTCTTGAGTATAATGCGGTCATTTTTGGTTATTCTAAGATCCGTATTTACGTTTTCTGACGCAGATTTAAAATAAAGAAGAATTTTAAAGATTTATCGATTCAATTTTTGATAACTATCTTTTCATTTTGATGATTTTAAATTTTTTTTCGTAACATTTTTAATAGCTTTTTTCTTGAGTATTATGTGGTAATTTTTGGCGATTCAAAGCTCTATTTGTATTTTCGGATGAAGATTTAAAATAAAAATAATTTAAGACTACTCAAAATTAGGAAAAAGAATTACTTTTTAAAAGTATAATACACTTACTATATTCATAAATAAAAATGTAATCTATAATTATAGTGTTACAACATTTAGTATTGTTAATTGGAAAAAAATGTAACTTGATATCCAAAACTTTTTAAGTTGCTTTTTGAATGCTATACTTTGGCATAGGATTATTTATTGTTGACAAATTTTATTGAGTTTTTTTAAAATTAGTTTTGTGTATTAGTTGTGTGTACAATTTTTTTTTGAATACTTTTTGTTTTTATCACTAAAATATGCTTTTACTCCAATAAGTTGTACAGAAAAAAATGTTATGTCGACATATTAAAAAGCAATAGTTCAATCATTTTTATTTTTCACTCCAGTATTAAATAGAATAAATAATTTCATATTGAAACATTTTTTAAAGTTTGAGGAAGCTACGTGCCAATGAATTGGCAGCAGTTTTTGTATTACCTATCGGACTTATTCTATACAGTTACTTCCCATCCTCCCTATCCTAAAATATTTTATCTGCATTTATCTACAATCTATACAGACTAAGAACGGATCTTCTCCATACGTACGTGTCCGAAATAATCATCTCAGTTAATAAATATTAAAAAGCTACTAAAATTATGGGTGGTCGATGGCTCAATTGATAAACGTAAACCGCTTAAGGCAACGGCCGCTCAAGGGGCGCTGGTTTGAATGTCTGTCAGTCCGAATTTTTCGGGGACATTTTGAGAAAATGTCTTCCGGATTTGTCGGTGGCGGAGACTGAGCCTGCAACCCATTACGTGGTTAAAGAAACAGACACATCTTTAAATTTTAAATTAATTGATAATACATTTTAAGGTTAAAATAAGTCACTCATCATATATTACCTGATATTTTTCTGTAAATTTAAACATTTTATCAAAATATAAATATAAAAGGGACCTAACGACCTTGAGCAAAAATTAAAAGAAAGTTTCTTTAGTTATATTTTGATAAAATGTTCAAATTTACCGAGAAAAATCAGGTAATATATGATTAGTGGATAATTTTTAGCTTAAAATGTATTATCTATTAATTTAATATTTAAAGGTGTATCTGTCCCCTTAAGATTGATTGTATAATAAAATATTGTTAAAAAAATATGGTAATAGATTTTTATTGCTTCCAAAATGCGAGCGAGCAGTTCTTGCTAGTTTAATATTAATATAATATAATACATATAATCATCTAGTTTTGTAAAAATACAATTTTTGTATAAAACGTTGTTTTCTTGTTAATTAACTTTTCAATATTAAAAATTTTCCTGGTACAAATCATATTGATGGATTTTCATGAAACTTTTAGAATATTTTTTTGAAAGTATTTTTAAAAGAAGTGCTGGTTTAGTTTTTCGAAATTCAAATATCAAAGCTCATTTACAGTAGTTTATATCGAAAATATGAGGTTCTTTTAAGCAATTTAAAAACAAATTTTTTCGATTTTTTCGAAAGTTGATGATTGAATTTATCAAATCTGAACCTGTAGTTTGATTTGTGTATATACATAGTATGTACTGAAATTTTTGCAAAGGCATATACCAATGTGTAATACGCGAGGATAACTTAAAAGATCTGCATTTTACATGAAAAAGCACTTTATCCTGGATAACTTGAAAACGCCTTAATAAAAATGGCTGAAATTTGGTATATAATTTAGTAAAATCACTATGAATATACCTGTAAAGTAGCAATTTAAAAGAATAAAAATTGGAGATCTTTTATATTTGACCAGAGAGCCACCTTAAGGGGAGGCCGGAGCGAACTTTACCATTGTAACCTTCACCTCGCGTTGTAATTTCCGTTATAAGTTTAAAATTTACGTGTTAACATTAAAGTCGAAGATAATAATGATTTATTATCATGTAAAGAATTGCGGTCGATAGCTTTTTTGGTTATAAATAGCTTAAAAAGTTTTTTATCATGAAATATTATTATAATTGACCAATGAAAAACGGTAAAAATAACGGTCATCTTACCTTTTGCTAGTCCTCACCACGTGCCGTATTTTTCGTAAATAATAAATAATAAATAAATTTTTTCCATTTTCTAAAATATAAAAAATTATTAGTAATTTTTCTTCTGCAAAATTTTTCCCAATTTGGTTTAAACAGTTGTATTTATTAAAAAAAAAGTAGAATCCGGATTTTGAATTTTTCGATTTTATTGTTTTTTATCGATAAACACCAATTTTACCGAAAAACAATTTTCTAAAATGAAAAAAAAAAGAAAATCCCAATATAGTTGAATAAACAATAATTTCGAAGAAGAAAAATTTTCCCAATTGAACAGTTCGGTATACTGAATTATTTTAAAAAAATACTAAAATCCAAAAAAATTTATATTTTTGAAATAATTGTTATTAGTGTTCGATAAACAATAATTTGGAATGGAAAGAGCGTGAAAATGCGAAGACTAATCTTTTCGCAACGCGAACAACGATGTAGCCTTGCTTCAACCTAACTAAATGCCACATTGATTTAACAAAAACAACAGAAGCTATATTCTAAAAAAATAAATAAATAAATATTCTACAAATTATTTTAACATGTAAACTGAGTCGATAACAAGAAATAATAATGTGAGCGGTCGAGCGTCGCTTGCGTGTTCAGCACGACCGTCATTGAACACGTCGCCGGAATCGGAGAGGGTTGCGATCACACGCGTTTCCCTTTCACCGTGGGCTGTTTAGACCCCTCGCGTTTTGAGGGCACGGCACACTATTCATAGTGTGGCCCTAATAAATGTCCGCGGTTGCCGCGGGTTAGCCCTTACCTCTATTATATAGAGAGCGTCGGTAGGAAGAGGTGACGCGCCGCTGACGATGATGCTTTCCCTTCTCTTTTTCGCCGCCCTCTCGTTGCAGCTGGTCCCTATTCGGGATAGTGGAGTCTCCTCTCTACTGCGCAGGCACAGTCTCGCATTCTCCTTTTCTCTCTCCTCCTTTTTCGACTCGCGCCACCAAAACGGCAGAACGTCGGCGTCCTCGGTGGAGTCCTTTAACGAGTCCACAAAACTTTTTACGTTTAAAAGCAATAATTCTGAAAATTGTTATGCTATCAAAACACAACAACATCTTAAATTTTACCGTTGTAGACTCTCAAAATCTTGATCCTACATGTCACAATAAAGCATTATTTTCAATACCTTATTTATTAAAGGAACTTTAATCCTCACACGATTTGAGGTGACATAATGAACGATAATTCTTTTATCGATGGTTATTCAACTTCTTTTGACATGTATTACAAAAAGAGCGGAGTTGTTTTTCGTTAAACTTTTTTTATTATTCTTTTTCGGAGTTCCAATTAATTTTTTGATAAAATTTTTTTCATATTTTCCAAAAAATTTATTTTATCCCAAGCCTGCCTCCTTAAGATGGCGTCGGAGTGTCCCTCTTCGTGAGGTACACGGCATGAGGAGTCGAGCGGTAGTGGTTCTTCCTACTCGCGGCCGTGGCCCCCTTGCTCCTTCTCCGCTCTCGTCTTTACACCTGTTGCCGTGCGTGGGCATGAGATGGCGTCTCATGCCCCTTTCGCGGCCTCTCGTCCGTGAATTTTGCGCGACTAGTTACAATTTTTAACATCAAAAGCGGAAGAATTATTAATTTTGCATTATCCACGACGTTTAGAGTATGCGCTACGCAATACGACCGCGCTCAACTATGGTACAAGCATGGGTAGCAAGCATGTGGGGGGATCCTACAGCAAGAGATTTTAATGCTTTTCAGTATGAAAGAATGAAATAAATAATTGTTGGATTATTTACAAAAAGGTATAATCCAGATAAGTATACTTTTTATAACAATTTATCTGAATAAAACCTCTTTCCTTATGAAACATTAGGGAATAAATTCATGCAGGTAAATAAGAAGCAGAAGGACAGAGATAAAAGTGGCATTCAACGAGGGGTGCTTCTTGGAAGAAGTGACGCAAAAACAACGGGTAATATATGTAAATCGGTAGCGGTGTGCAATCAGAGTTCGAGCCGCCGAAGACGAGCTGCCGGAAAGCCAAGGTGATGAGTACCTCAGCATGAGCGAAAATTTTTCTTTTATTTTCACCTGCCAACTAATAACTACTCGAAATAACCGATCTCCGATCAGAGGTGTTCGCTATAATTTTCCGCAAGTTCTGAAGTCCAGCGATTCTTATTAAGGGGTATAGCCACAGTAGCAGGCATAAAATCATGTACATATTCAACATTTTTTTTAATATGAAAAAAAAGGTTTATTAATATATGTAAACAATTCTTTTCTTTACGCTATTCTGCATGCAAAATTATATGCGTAATTTTGGATCTGGAACAAAATAAATTTTTTTCATGGTATAACTTGAATGGTAACTTATTTCTATGATAATAAAGTATCAAAAACAGCCAAAAAAAATTTCGATTTTTTGAAAATTATACTATAAATAAGTAAATAAGTAAGTAAGTAAGTAAGTAAGTAAGTGAGTGAGTGAGTGAGTGAGTGAGTGAGTGAGTGAGTGAGTGAGTGAGTGAGTGAGTGAGTGAGTGAGTGAGTGAGTGAGTGAGTGAGTGAGTGAGTGAGTGAGTGAGTGAGTGAGTGAGTGAGTGAGTGAGTGAGTGAGTGAGTGAGTGAGTGAGTGAGTGAGTGAGTAAGTAAGTAAGTAAGTGAAACTTAATTTTTTGTTTGAAAGGTGATTTCTCTGAAATATATGATGGTATGTATTTGAAAAAAATTGATATAATTAGGACCATGTAGAACATAATTCATTAAAAAAATTGAGACAGTTAATTTTTCTATAATTGAAAAAAAAATCATTTTGTAAAAAGAATTGTTTTTCTGTGGCAAATGATAACTTGAGTTAAACAACATTATTCTTTCTGAAAATTTACAAAAATGTAGATTTTTACTATATCTCGGATAACGCATTTGCTCAGATCATGAGGACTTTTATTTTTCTGCATATTCGAGGTTTTATTATTCTTAGAAATTGTTTCTTAGAAATTAATAAATAAATAAATAAATAAATTGTAACGAAATGAGGGCCATGTACCGGCGTAAGTTCGCACTATAGGCGTCGCGCGCGCAGCAGGGAAGTTACCCAAAGAAAACGCTACTGGGGGCGTGGCGCTGGCCGCGCTGACGCCTCCAGCGCGTCACTATCGATTAGGAGTTCGATCCGCGCGCCTTAACGCCGTTTAAGTCTCGCCGCCATGTTCCCGCGTAAAAACGAGTGCACGCTGAGCGACCTGTTGCCGCGACGCCGCATTGCGAGTGGAGTGCGTACGCAGATATCTCCCCACTGTGCTGTGAGTGTGGAGGCGCATCCCACGAGCAGCCAGAGTAGAGCCATGCTAGCATCGGTGTACAGGGCTGCTCACCGTGGGCACCGCGCCCTAGAGTACACCGAGGTGCCGTGACACCAGGCACGCGTACGGCCCATCGTGAGGGCAACGCGTCCAGCGGCGAACGAGCTGGGCGCGCACCGTCGCTTGGTATGCGCGATTGTTAATCCGTTATTGTTAAATTCGTTGTTATTATTTGTTAATCCATTATTGTTAAATTCGTTGTTACTATCTGTTAATCCCTTTGTAGTATTAGTTAATTTATTGTTGAATATAGTTTATTTTGTTATTAAAAGTTAAACTCGCGTGAGTCAATTTTCCCCACGACCCGCCTGCTCCACGACCGAGTTAGGCAAACGCGAAAAGCCGTTATATTGGCACGTTGCGACAATTAGCTTTCCGCGCTTTCGCGCTCCTTGCAGATCACGAAAACCCGTGCGTCGAGGTGACTCCGCACGGAGCTGAATCCACCGGGGTTCAGCGAACTTTGCAGCAGGACGGCCAGAGCAGCGGCAGCAAGGCAGAAGCTCAGCGGCGTTACGCCGCTGGCTTACTCCAGGTAGTAGCAATAGTGGACGCCAGCACGCGTCGCGTGCTGCGCAAGCTAACGCACAACAGCAGCTCGGCCGACGGCTTATTAGCCACGGACAATTGTTATTAACAATTGTCCCACCTGTTACAAAATAAAAAAATAAAAAAATAAATAAACAAATAAATAAACAAATAAACAAATAAACAAATAAACAAATAAATGAATAAATAAATAAACTAGATAGATAGATAGATAGATAGATAGATAGATAGATAGATAGATAGATAGATAGATAGATAGATAGATAGATAGATAGATAGATAGATAGATAGATAGATAGATAGATAGATAGATAGATAGATAGATAGATAGATAGATAGATAGATAGATAGATAGATAGATAGATAGATAGATAGATAGATAGATAGATAGATAGATAGATAGATAGATAGATAGATAGATAGATAGATAGATAGATAGATAGATAGATAGATAGATAGATAGATAGATAGATAGATAGATAGATAGATAGATAGATAGATAGATAGATAGATAGATAGATAGATAGATAGATAGATAGATAGATAGATAGATAGATAGATAGATAGATAGATAGATAGATAGATAGATAGATAGATAGATAGATAGATAGATAGATAGATAGATAGATAGATAGATAGATAGATAGATAGATAGATAGATAGATAGATAGATAGATAGATAGATAGATAGATAGATAGATAGATAGATAGATAGATAGATAGATAGATAGATAGATAGATAGATAGATAGATAGATAGATAGATAGATAGATAGATAGATAGATAGATAGATAGATAGATAGATAGATAGATAGATAGATAGATAGATAGATAGATAGATAGATAGATAGATAGATAGATAGATAGATAGATAGATAGATAGATAGATAGATAGATAGATAGATAGATAGATAGATAGATAGATAGATAGATAGATAGATAGATAGATAGATAGATAGATAGATAGATAGATAGATAGATAGATAGATAGATAGATAGATAGATAGATAGATAGATAGATAGATAGATAGATAGATAGATAGATAGATAGATAGATAGATAGATAGATAGATAGATAGATAGATAGATAGATAGATAGATAGATAGATAGATAGATAGATAGATAGATAGATAGATAGATAGATAGATAGATAGATAGATAGATAGATAGATAGATAGATAGATAGATAGATAGATAGATAGATAGATAGATAGATAGATAGATAGATAGATAGATAGATAGATAGATAGATAGATAGATAGATAGATAGATAGATAGATAGATAGATAGATAGATAGATAGATAGATAGATAGATAGATAGATAGATAGATAGATAGATAGATAGATAGATAGATAGATAGATAGATAGATAGATAGATAGATAGATAGATAGATAGATAGATAGATAGATAGATAGATAGATAGATAGATAGATAGATAGATAGATAGATAGATAGATAGATAGATAGATAGATAGATAGATAGATAGATAGATAGATAGATAGATAGATAGATAGATAGATAGATAGATAGATAGATAGATAGATAGATAGATAGATAGATAGATAGATAGATAGATAGATAGATAGATAGATAGATAGATAGATAGATAGATAGATAGATAGATAGATAGATAGATAGATAGATAGATAGATAGATAGATAGATAGATAGATAGATAGATAGATAGATAGATAGATAGATAGATAGATAGATAGATAGATAGATAGATAGATAGATAGATAGATAGATAGATAGATAGATAGATAGATAGATAGATAGATAGATAGATAGATAGATAGATAGATAGATAGATAGATAGATAGATAGATAGATAGATAGATAGATAGATAGATAGATAGATAGATAGATAGATAGATAGATAGATAGATAGATAGATAGATAGATAGATAGATAGATAGATAGATAGATAGATAGATAGATAGATAGATAGATAGATAGATAGATAGATAGATAGATAGATAGATAGATAGATAGATAGATAGATAGATAGATAGATAGATAGATAGATAGATAGATAGATAGATAGATAGATAGATAGATAGATAGATAGATAGATAGATAGATAGATAGATAGATAGATAGATAGATAGATAGATAGATAGATAGATAGATAGATAGATAGATAGATAGATAGATAGATAGATAGATAGATAGATAGATAGATAGATAGATAGATAGATAGATAGATAGATAGATAGATAGATAGATAGATAGATAGATAGATAGATAGATAGATAGATAGATAGATAGATAGATAGATAGATAGATAGATAGATAGATAGATAGATAGATAGATAGATAGATAGATAGATAGATAGATAGATAGATAGATAGATAGATAGATAGATAGATAGATAGATAGATAGATAGATAGATAGATAGATAGATAGATAGATAGATAGATAGATAGATAGATAGATAGATAGATAGATAGATAGATAGATAGATAGATAGATAGATAGATAGATAGATAGATAGATAGATAGATAGATAGATAGATAGATAGATAGATAGATAGATAGATAGATAGATAGATAGATAGATAGATAGATAGATAGATAGATAGATAGATAGATAGATAGATAGATAGATAGATAGATAGATAGATAGATAGATAGATAGATAGATAGATAGATAGATAGATAGATAGATAGATAGATAGATAGATAGATAGATAGATAGATAGATAGATAGATAGATAGATAGATAGATAGATAGATAGATAGATAGATAGATAGATAGATAGATAGATAGATAGATAGATAGATAGATAGATAGATAGATAGATAGATAGATAGATAGATAGATAGATAGATAGATAGATAGATAGATAGATAGATAGATAGATAGATAGATAGATAGATAGATAGATAGATAGATAGATAGATAGATAGATAGATAGATAGATAGATAGATAGATAGATAGATAGATAGATAGATAGATAGATAGATAGATAGATAGATAGATAGATAGATAGATAGATAGATAGATAGATAGATAGATAGATAGATAGATAGATAGATAGATAGATAGATAGATAGATAGATAGATAGATAGATAGATAGATAGATAGATAGATAGATAGATAGATAGATAGATAGATAGATAGATAGATAGATAGATAGATAGATAGATAGATAGATAGATAGATAGATAGATAGATAGATAGATAGATAGATAGATAGATAGATAGATAGATAGATAGATAGATAGATAGATAGATAGATAGATAGATAGATAGATAGATAGATAGATAGATAGATAGATAGATAGATAGATAGATAGATAGATAGATAGATAGATAGATAGATAGATAGATAGATAGATAGATAGATAGATAGATAGATAGATAGATAGATAGATAGATAGATAGATAGATAGATAGATAGATAGATAGATAGATAGATAGATAGATAGATAGATAGATAGATAGATAGATAGATAGATAGATAGATAGATAGATAGATAGATAGATAGATAGATAGATAGATAGATAGATAGATAGATAGATAGATAGATAGATAGATAGATAGATAGATAGATAGATAGATAGATAGATAGATAGATAGATAGATAGATAGATAGATAGATAGATAGATAGATAGATAGATAGATAGATAGATAGATAGATAGATAGATAGATAGATAGATAGATAGATAGATAGATAGATAGATAGATAGATAGATAGATAGATAGATAGATAGATAGATAGATAGATAGATAGATAGATAGATAGATAGATAGATAGATAGATAGATAGATAGATAGATAGATAGATAGATAGATAGATAGATAGATAGATAGATAGATAGATAGATAGATAGATAGATAGATAGATAGATAGATAGATAGATAGATAGATAGATAGATAGATAGATAGATAGATAGATAGATAGATAGATAGATAGATAGATAGATAGATAGATAGATAGATAGATAGATAGATAGATAGATAAATAAATGAACAAATGAACAAATGAACAAATGAACAAATGAACAAATGAACAAATGAACAAATGAACAAATGAACAAATGAACAAATGAACAAATGAACAAATGAACAAATGAACAAACGAACAAACGAACAAACGAACAAACGAACAAACGACCAAACGACCAAACGACCAAACGAACAAACGAACAAACGAACAAACGAACAAACGACCAAACGACCAAACGAACAATCAAACAAATAAATAAATAAAAAATAAAATAAATAAATAAATAAATAAATCAATAAATACCAACGTATTCCTCTGTCGTAAAAAATGTCAAATTAATCACCGTGCGATCGCCTGAGGTGCCTGTCTAATGCCGTTTTAAATTTACATAAGGACGACAGATACCTCACACTGCAGGGGAGGGAGTTCCAGAATCGCGAGCTTTGGGCTCTATACGAGTAGAGACCCTTATCAGTCCGCGATCCCGGAACCGAAAGCTCTTTCACGCCACTCCTACTGGAAATCCTGGATGTGTTTTTACCAAAGAGAGCCACAAGATACGGAGGTTGTCCCATATTTATTGCTTTATACAATAATAACCCTGCAAAGTACGCTCTTCATTCCTTTATGGTAAGCCAGCCAAGATATATCCTGTGAGGAGTGATGTGCTCGTCCCTTCTAACACCACATATGTATCTCACACATGAATTTTGAAGTCGTTGTAACTTCGTCTCAAGCTCATTAGACACATCAAGGTGAACCACGGAACAATAATCTAAATGTGGCACTACCAGCGCACACGCAAGCTGCTTTCTCAACGCCTGAGTTGTGCATGAACTAAAAAATCGTAGGCTGTAAAGAGCACGATTTACCTTTTTTCCAATTGCATCAACCTGCAGTTTCCTCGTGAGTTTAGAGTCCATGACAACACCAAGGTTTGTGACCTAGTCAGAGAAAGGCACATGTACACCTTCCTGAAACTCAATGCCGGGTAAACCAAGATCCTGCAGCCGATTGATGTTGTGTCGGAGCCAAAACTGATCGCTTTTGTTTTGCCGACATTAAGTCGCAGTCCGAATGCTTCTGCCCAGTCCGACACTGCCCGCGCAACAATCGACATGCGTCTGATACCCACATGTAGATCTCGTCATGTCACTTGAGTGTAAGTTTGCAAGTCGTCCGCGTATAGCAAGTGTTTTACATCACCACCAGTCAGTACGTCTTGTAAGTCATTGATATAAAGACTGAATAGCGAGGACCCCAGGACTGAACCCTGTGGCACACCCAGATTGGTGGTTAGCCAATCAGATTCCCGATTGTTGTCAGTTATGACTTTTTTACTGCGACCTAAAATGTATGATTTGATACACAGAAGAACACTCCTGGAAAAACCCATGCGTATCAGCTTACGAAGTAATTTAGATGGTCATATAGTGTCAAACGCCTTACTAAAGTCGAACAGTAGCAAGTATAGTCATTAGTTTCTTATTGTCATTAATCCCAGTTCGTATGTCCTCGGTTAGTTTTAGTAGAGCTGTCTGGGTGCTGTGATGCGGTCTGAAACCGGTTTGCAGAGGATCCAGGATCTATTTGGATCTTAAGAAATCGGTAATGTGGTCGTGTACTATCTTCTTCAGCACCTTGGAGAGAAAGCTCAATAGTGCTATTGGGCGAAAATCTGATAGAGTAGATGGCACTGAAACCTTTTTTAGAGGCACCAAATGAGCCCCCCTCCAAGCCCCAGGGAAGACACCACCAGACAAAGAGGAGTTGAAGACCCACGCTATATGATGACTTACATATGGGAGAGGCTTAGCTACAACGCTTTGGGGAATACCGTCCTCAACCCTAGCCTGCGACGAAAAATGAGCAATAGCCAGGGCTACGTCCGTCACTGTAACGTCTTTGAAAACAAAGCCGACGTCACTGGCCGAGTCCAAGATGCTACCCAAATCAACGTCACCTTCACTCTGGGATACCGATACCCCCGCAAAGTGTGAGTTCAGTTCACCCGGCGAGAAGCCATGCAACCCCCCTCCCCGTGCCCTTGGCAGGAGCCCCAAGCCCTTTAATTCTTTCCAAATATTCCGCGTAAGTCTCCCGCGCGATTTTCATGCGTTGTTCTGCTTCGACTGCGAGAGACTGGTACTCCTGCCAAAGATTACCGTTTTTTGTGCGTTGAAATCGTTTGCGTACGGCGTCACGTTTTTTTTATTATGTGAGCCAGATCTGCGTCAATTCATGGGGGAGTTAGCTTTATTTTTTGGTGTAAATTGCTTCAGTGGAGCGAGTTCATCTATTGATCGTCCATAAGTCGTCCATATCGTTGTTGTCCAAGCAATCAAACGCCGCCCAGTCACATTTACTCAGGTAAGATAGAAGGTCTTCCTGTTCTATTGTTTTAAAGTCTCTGTAACTGAAAGTGTCGGTGATGGGGCTATAGTTTAATTTAAAATCTATTTCAACATCTATGAGTGTGTGATTGATGGCAAAGGGCGTCGTTGTCATCTGTCATAACGACATCAATCCACGTGTGAGACCCCTCGAGGTGATGAGTCGCACCATGCTCTATTATTTTTAGATTTTAATCGTTGACTAATCGCCTAACGAATCTTGCATCAGTCGATGTCTTCAACAGGTTCGCGTTCAGATTACCCATCAAGATTTTATGGCTATAGTCAGAACTTTGCAGGAATGGTACATGCGGTGGCCTATAAATTAGAGCAACGAATATGGGGGGAAGGTCGCTCTGTTGCACACTGCACATAATATATTCAGGAATGTTCGGCGTACCATCCTGGGTGGTACGTGAGCGGCTAAGCATGGTATCCTTAAAACAATTGTGTACACACAGGACTAACCGACCACCAAATTTATTCCTATCTAATATTAAAATTGAATAGCCCTTGATCTGAATTCGATTGTCGTCAATGTTGTGAGCAAGGTGCGTCTCAGCAATTCCAAAAAGGTGGTAGGAGGGACCAGATAGAAGGTGTTGACGGAGTGTATCAATGTGACAATCTAGAGAGATCACATTGATAAATCCTGCTCTCAGTCCCCTATAGTGCACCCCCCTCCCCATCCCAGCAGTGTCCGCCGATAGTGATTCATTTGCGACAGCCTCCGTTTGATTATTTGTTTGAATGGCCGACTTATCTTTTTCATTTGTATTTGTGTTTCCTGTTTTTTGATTTGTATCTAATGCAATTTGTGGAGAGAAAATTCATGGGAGACATCGCCATCCCGCATCTTCACCAGGAAACAGCCCCCCGTATGCCAGACATATTTAAATTTTAGCCTCATCACTAAGGCTTTAACGCTTCTAAATTTATTAAATGTTTCCCTTGGTAGATGTTCATTTATAAAAATTTTACTATTTAATATTGCATCACTAGTCTCCTTGTCAAGTGCCGAGATGTCGACATCTTTAGTGTGAAAACCTCTTAGAAACTTTTTTTGTCGCATGATTTTATCTCCTAACACACTACTGGAGAGGGTAGCAACCCACGGTGATCGTCTGCGCTCGCTAGTTACCTCGGCTGATGTCACCGAAAGCGACTCATCTGACCGCAGCAGACGGGTATTAATATATCCGTTTTCTGTATTGATGGGAGGACACGACACAGTATAGCATGAACCACATCAACACGCTTAGTGCTGTTACCGTAAAAAATATTCGAAATTATTAAGTCATTATTGCAATTTGTATTATTATTAGTTTGTGTTGTCCTCCCACCTACCATTTTAAACCGCGTGCTTCATGCAGATGATGTCGACGACGTATGTTGCAGTGTATCGTTACTTTCGTCATTCAAATTATTATCGATATTATATATATTATTATTATTATTTACATTATTACTAAGTACACTATTTATCTTATCATTACTATTTCTATTTCTAATACTGTGCGGTGAAAAAGTTGTATTTTCCTTACTGGTAGGTAGGCCAATTTGGTAATTTTCAGTTTTACTTAAAAATTCTTGATGTTTATGTTGAATAATTTTCAAAGTTTTCTCTATATTATTATTATTATTTATTGCAATTTCATGATTGTTGTTGCTTGCGGTCTCGTGTGCAATAATTTTTCCTATGTTCTTTAATATATCGGAGTTGTCACTTTCAATTTTATTAACTTTATCAATTATTATTTTAAGGTCATTATCATATTTCTTTGTCTCACTATTATTTTTGACTAGATTTTTCATGTCAAAATTAGACTGCTCAATGTTATCTACTCTTTCTATTATTGCATTATAATTAGCTTCGATCTTATTCTACACATTATTTGTTATATTTTGACACGTTTCGTGTAGCTGTTTGTTCTGAATTTTTAAATCATTAATTTCATGACAAAGCACTTGCTTTTCATTTAACATCTCCTCCAGCTGGGAGTGTTGTTTTAACATCTTATCCTCTATTTTCTGCATTTTTGACCCAATTGTCAGTGCTAGAGTATGTATCGCTGGTAACGAATCTAGCCTTTTAACAATTGCATCCAATCTGCTTTCAAGAGAGGACAAATGTCTAGTAAGTGCATTGTCTATGTTTCCATGCAGGAGACTGTCGTCCCTTTTTTAAAGGTAGTAGAGTCTAACATACGTATTACCGACGCATTAACATCATTTACGCTGCTGAAATTACTTGTTTTGAATGAATGCGATGCGTCGTCACCGTGGGTGGTCTCGACGCTCCTGGCCATGTCGACGCTCGGGGATTCCCCGCTATGCTCTGCTGCCATGTTGGAGGTAGACGGGCTCTGTGACGTCACAGGTGATAGAGAAGCCACTCGGAGCTTGGCTGCTGGATGGGGCGGGGCATTGCCCTGGCAACGGAGAGAGTGAGGAGTTGGAAGGCGCGGCCTTGCTCACTAGATTGGCTCGCGCAGCTGTTACGGTCCTCTTGTTGACTGGAGTGGAAGTGGCTAACTCTTTCTCTGTTGCACTCATGCTGATATTCGTCGCGCGTGTAAGTACTGCAAGTGGCTTACACGCTGGATCACATGTGATATTGCAAATGCAGCACTTACATAATGAGTTGCTGCTCCTGGGGACCTCCCCGCAGATGGCGCAACTGTCGGCCATGATGGTAGTGTCGACGTAGATATATGTTCTGCGAGGGAAAAATGCTGTTATTGGACCAGGTTACAGTAGATGTCACCTCGGTAGCCTCGTTGTTACAGGTCAAGTCGGTAGATGGCGCCTAGGTAGTACGTAGCGCTGCGAGGAGAGAGAGAGAGAGAGAGAGAGAGAGAGAGAGAGAGAGAGAGAACGTGAGATACACAGTAGCGATTAAGAGATACAAAAAAAGCAAAGAATCAGAAGATCATTAACATTATGAAATTACGAAACCTCTTTTCTCTGAACAAGCGAATTAAATAGGGATTAAGGGAAAGTAACATAAAGGTTAGATTCCCATTGAGCGGTTTGCTTGTTTTATCTACTGATAAGTGTGTTCTGTGCTTAGTTGGTTGCACATTGTAAAAATAATTAAGGTTAGACTCCAGTGAGTATTAGTCGTATTATTTTAAAATAATAAGGGCTATTATCCAATTGACACTTTTAACCTTTATTGATTGTGTTGTTTTTTTATAACGATTTGAAAATCAGGTCACTAAGAAAATTCAATCTTTAATCAATATTAAGATGGTTTCAGTTAAGGTTTTTGTTGAATTCCGTTGCTGTGTTTCTTTTTGTTGAATGGGAGTTTGAACTTGGTTATACCTAGTGACAAATTAAGGTTTAAGTCCATTAATATAAAAGTAGTAGGTAAAGGTTAGCCTCCCATTATCAGGATTTTATTTTATTTTTAAATATTCGGCTGGCATTTTAGGACAACAAAATAGGATAGCCATTAATTTATTACCTCCTCTTTGTTTATCATTAATTTTCACAGTTACAAAATTTTAGTACATATGTCGCATACTAAGACAAGTGACAAGAACGAGGCTAATAGCTTCGTTATCTGCATGTAAGGACACAATTGAACAGGAAAATATTAATTTCCGGGTTCAGGTAGAGACACTCTCAGAATTAGTTGATACATTAATGAAACGTACGAAATATCAAGATCAAAGAATACGTGATCTAGAAATGGATATTGCCTGTCTAACTAATACTTGTAACGATTATAGGTGTGAAGTAGAAAAGGTTCACCGTAGGCAGAATAGTTTATTTAACAAAATAGTACAGATAGTCGAATTAAGGGGTGAGAGTCATATGGCCCTCCGTAAAACTGCAGAAAGACAAACTAAATTATTCTTGAAATTATGTGCAAGAAATCAAAATGGAGAACCAAAGGTAAATACGGAATAAGTAGTAAATAATTGTTATTCAAAACCACCAATTGTTTATAAATAAATAAATAAGTTAGATAATCGACTGATTCATATAGTTTCAATATTTAGGTTGAAAATAAACATTTAAGGGGAAGCATTCGAGTTTTTCTTTTAATTGTTCGTAGACGACCTAGAGAAGGAAAGTAAGTACGGTGTATCCCGAATAAGGGGATTTTCGTAGGAAAATTAGGGCTAGACGGCAGCTTTCCTTCTCGGCAGTTCCGACCTCCAATAATTCCCAAACTTTGTCGTTAGACTGCTCGCCTCTTGAATTACCTTACATGGAAGATAGATCCAAGACCTTGGGTCATTTTCAAATACCGAGAAGGGGACGACCTATTGGAAATAATGGGACGCAAGCGTCTTTAACTTGAGCGGCGACACGACATACACGTGCAAATCCAGTAAATATGAGTGAACAGAGAGGGCTGCAGAGTAATCCAATAAATAATGAAAGACGAGAATCGGAAAATGCCAGAACCTACGAGCAATCTGATAGCCATTGTTTTAATAATTTTAACGCTCCGACGGAAGAAGCTAATTCCGAGGCTTTTGTTAGTAAGGTTAAAGAAATTCTACAAACTTCGCTCGATAGATTATACTTTAATAAATCGCACTGACGGACTTGCAACCAGTTTAGATGTTGTAGACGAATTATGTGGTAGATTAGTTAATTTGTACACGCGGCTTACCTAAGAGGTGAACGGTTGTGGGAAAATTATAGAACAAAATGTTTGAGCGATTGCATATGTATCGAAAGCGTGCGTGGATATTATTGAGGACCAGCAACATTTGTGGGAGGAACAACAAAAAGCACATGCGCGGATCGCGACACATTGCGAGAGAATCGGGAATCTAATTGATGGGCAACATAAATTACATGAGAGAATAGACCAGGGACGGACAGAATTAATGAAGATGATTAATACACGCCCTAGACGAGGAGGCGAGAATGACAGCCTTTTAGCCCATATGAAGTTGAAGCTTCCAACTTTCAGTGCTGCTGCGTGTTATAGGCCGATTCGTTTTTTAAACTCCTTGATAAATTATCTAGAGGCGACGAGTACATCGGGCTGCAGTTATAAATTTATTCTCGAACAATCATTTAAGGGTTCCGCTAAGGATTGGTGGGAACACGTATGAAGAGAATCTAAGTAGAAGCGAATATGTACTTCGTCTATATAATGATGTAAGTTCACTCTCAGATCTTCCTCAACAGTTAGCCATCGAAAAATTCTCCAGACACTTTGACGAGCAGGTGCAACAATCTATTTTCTCTAAAAGTATTTAAAATATTGACCAGATAGTTTCGTTGCTTGATACACTTGACTCAATAGGATCATTAAATTCTTGTATGACTACTGCACGATATGTTAATTTTTCCGACGATTTCTCTCGCAGAATGAGCCAATACAATAATTACTCGCGGACTTTCAATGATTCCCAAGGTACATTTAGGGATCACTCTTTCGCAGCAGGGAATTTTCGCTCTTTGACTCCACATCCAGGCTCCCACAATAGGGAAATAAGGAAAAATATCTCCGTACCATACAGAGAGAGACGCTTATATAGACCATGTATTGTACCAAACAATACTCAGGGAGTATCACCCACTAATTCATTCTCGCGCCAAGTGCAAAGAAAAGAACAAATAAATGAAATCCTGGACTGTTATGATGATGAAAGGATAGATGAAATTGTAGAAGAGGTACTAAACAATTTGCTGGAAAACTAACACTTGTTGTATCAAAAGCCTCGGCCATTTTAAAACCTACTTGTAAAAAATTCTCAATTAAAAGAAGGTTTATCTATTTTAATACAACGTACAAAAATAAGTTTTTAAAACAATTTTTTAGATTCACGACGAATAAATTCTGTAGCCCAACACCGGGGAAATTCTCTACACTCGCTGTATTACAGGAAAAACCCTTAGAGTTGTCACTTATTCCTAGAAAAACTGAAATTAACTCTACATTCGATTGTCCGAGAAACTTATTATTATCGGAATACGATTCAGAACTCAAAGATTTTCGGAAATCTACCATTCTCTGTACGCAAATTTTATTGCTGGTAGAGGGCATTTCAGTCCGTGCCTTAATTGGTACAGGTAACCGCATTACCTGCATATCTGCTGATCTATTCTCGAAAAAGATTAATACTTGGAAAGCTTGTCCGACATTACCCTTAGTAGGACGCAAGGCAACCGGTTTGACCGGTAAGAAGTCTGTCAATATTAAGAGACAATTTCACGCAGAAGTAAAAATTTTAAATGTCGCCGCAGACATCAATTTTATGGTCATCCCTTAATGCGAGAATGCATTATGGGTATAGATACCCAAGGCTACTTCAAAATGGTTATATACGTCGGGAAACGGTCAATTTCAGTGACTGTCCCACAGTCATCCCAAAGCGTGTGTCTCCCATTTCTTTATGGTGAGATGTCAGAAGGGGATAGACAACAAATAAACCATATTTTCCATCTCCGAAGATCCTTTCACGGAATACAATGTGAGTCATCCAATGTCAAAAGACAATGAGACCCTCCTAGACAGTGAAATTGATGAAAAATTGTCGTCTATAAATTTTCATTGTCTTTCAGAAAAATTAGCTCTGAGAAACCTAATTATAAAATACAGAGAGATTTTTAGGAAAAGGCCAGAGATGTAATATTTTGAGAGTTAGATTGGTTAAGTTGTCGACGCAAAACTGTCCCTTTCGGAAACTACTTTGACTATTATCGGGAGGATAGTTGGTTCTTTTGGAATGTAAGTAGAGTTTTCTTTTTAAATGTAAAGATTTTTCCGCACAGAGATGGATGTAAATTGTGTAGTGATCGGACCCCAATGTTTCATTATTAATCTTAATTTCAATATTTTCAGCTATATTTAATGTAGAAAAAGTAAGATCTATATTAGATTTGGAACTTTTGTCGAAGTGACAAATTGAATCAGAGTTATGGAGAAAAATGTAAAAATTTTGTAACAATTCTACTAAGTTATTACCGTTTTGATCATTTTTATTGGAATTCCATGCAACATTATGCACGTTAAAGTCACCTACAAAGATGCAGTTATCGTTAATCGGTGTATTATTGAATATCTGATTCCATTGCTCTATCGAGAGTGTACGACCGGGAGGCCTATAACAAGCAATTAAGTTGAAGGGGGGATTTGTACCGGTGATTCGAAGTCCGAATATTTCAACAGAAGTATCTGGTGAAGTAATATTAGTTACTTCTTTAAACGCTATGTTTTTACGAATCGCGAACAGAATCCCACATCCCACATCCAACAGTGTCTTCGGTTTTTTCTGTAACAATAAAAACCTGAAAGATGAAAGTCTTTATTTGATTCACTGAGCCAGGATTCAACACAAACTTAAATGTCTGTTTTATGTAGGATAAGTAGAATTTCTTCTTTGCGTTAGACGATGCTCCTGGCGTTCCAGTAGAGCATTTTTAATTGTGTATTTCTGTTACCAGACATTAAAATTAGTTAGTTTGTAGTTATGTTATCTTCTGACGAAGCCGGCGAAAGACATTTAGAATTTGAATCTTCGTCTGTATCCAACTTTTTAAGAATTATTTTTATGCGAGACTTTAAATTATTTTGTTTCAAATGGTCAAAAATACTTCTTAGTGCCTATATAAGAGTAGATTTATTATCTGAATAGTTACTAACGATATTAAGAATATCAGATTTATCACATGTATCTTGTAAGAATTTTTTAAGTCTTGAAAAATCCATTGGACGTGTTATATCGTTTATTCTAAAGAATTTTTCAGCGGGTTCGAGTTGCTGTTCTATATCTTCAACTGATTCAGAAGTAATAACGTTGATTTACTTTTTTGGATGAGTGATTGAATTGCTTTTTTCTTTGTGCAAAATTTATAGTGTAAGACTGCAATTGTCACGTGAATCTACTTCTGTTAAAGTGCTGGTAGGAGGGGGTCTCTTATAGCATTAGACTGAATTATAGAATCACTTTTTATCTGTGTTTTAGACGTATCATTATTTTCCGAGATTTCTATAGCATGAGTGGAAAGAAGGAGGCATTGAAACTGGACTGAATGTGTTAGGTTATATATTCCTTTTATTAGAATTCTCGGGAATATTTTTACAGAATTTGGCAAAACGTCCTTCTAATTTATATAGGAAACATGTGAGTTTATCGGTAGAAAAGTATATCCAATAAGTAGTAACTTCATGTTCAAGTTGAGCTGAATCAGGAAATTTGTTTGTGTCCTCATTGTCTATATATACTAGTCTCCTACGGCTAAGAAGGTGTTCGTATCCTGGTTCTTGAAGGCCTGTTCGTAAGCGGAGAATTTGTAATTTTGGAGCAATGTTGACTTTTGATAGTATATTCTCGATTGAATTACTGGGAATCGACGAGTGTACATTCGAAATTATTCGCTTTGTTTTGGAGATGAGTCGTCTGGCTTCGAGTGTATGTTCTTTAACTTGTACGTATTTGTGTGTGTTTACAAATTCTTCGACTAGACCTTTTGACACGAGATATATACAAATTCTTGAGTCTGAAATTCGTGAAATAGAAACCATGTTACTAGGACCAATTTTGCCTCCTACAGCTAGTGCATAGTCTCTAATAGTTCGATCATCGTTTGAGTCTATAATAATTGCTTATTGTCTGGTTGAACAAATTTCGTTTGCACTGCTTTAGCGTATGATACAGTAAAGAACTTAAGGGATACAGAAAACTGTACCCTTTATTAACAATAAGCATTTATTCACTCTCGATAATACGGGATCGTATTCATTCTCAAATACGTAGCACGTAAGCAAATGTTGATCGATCCAGAGTGTAAATATACACATCTACTCCCGATAATGGTTCAATCGAGACTGACAGAACGATTTTATTCTCAAGTAAGGTAAAATAAAATGTCTTAAAAGTTTTACAGAATAATCTTCTCCGTTATTCTAATCGCCTCAATTTTTAAAAAAAATTTTCCATCATATAATTCAGTAAAATCACCGTTCAAACAAAAAATGACGTTTCCGAGTATAACTAAACAAAGGAAACACCTTATCCAAAATTTCGGGTAATAAAAGATGGTAATTTTATGCTTTTTCAAATGCGATTTCACTGAATCAATGGTATAATATACCAAAAAATCCGAAAAACTAAAACTCACATATCAAAAAAGCGCTAAAAATCAAAAACTAATCGGAAAAACTAAAAAAATTATTATTGTGTCCTCATCATGTCAAATACAAACAAAATGAGTTCTGGAACATTAAATTTTATAGTGGATTACACGAGATATCGATGCCTACACACGCACACACATACACACACACACGCGCACACATACACACATGCACATACACACACAATCGCACACACATAGACATACATACACACACACACGCACGCACGCACGCACGCACGCACATTTAGTAGACGAGACTTAAAACGCGAAAGTAATTTTGTGTAACGTCATTCGTGATATTATTATAAAAAATATGATTAAAATACCACTTTCGATACATGTAAAATATAGGTACTATTTATTGGTGCGATCCGAACGGTACAACCGAAATGGTCCGTCTTCCATTCCAAAAAGGTACATATATTTTTTTAATTTATCATTTTTTTTTATATAATAATAATAGCTTTATAAATCAAGTTGTTCCACGTATCCCAATGAATATTTGTTAATAAAGGTATTTTAAAGCTTAATACACGTTTAAATGAAATGATTGGAAATTTTCTTTCTAACTTTTCTTTATATCAAGAAAATTAATGTAGAAATGTTTCTGAAATATTATAAAAGAAAATGTTAAAAGATCTCTGTATGTGGGGCCTGCGGTGGCTCAGTCGGTAGAGTGTCGGATTCCCACGCCGGTGACCCGGGTTCGAATCCTAGTCTCTGCCGATTGATACAAGCACCTCTGTAAAAATTACATGTGCTTTGTTTACAAACACATCGCAGACCTCCGTCGTCGATTAGCACCACATGGGAGCACAAACATGGCGACGTTAAAAAAAAAAAAAAAAAAAAAAGATCTCTGTGAGAAAACAGAAGGCTCAATCAGTAGGCAGCGTTATTATTAACATTTTACAAAGTGGTTAATAAACAACTTTCGAACCAATAAGTATTTTTATTGCAGTTTTGCCGGCATTAAGAGTATGACAAGAATTATTTTACGATAATATATTAAAGCTAACAATTATTATTTTTTAAGTTTTTTATTATTTATTTTGTTGATTTCTTTTTTTGAAAGAGGTAGTACCTAGAGATTAATGGTACGATCAGTATTATTAGTTGATAAAATATTAAAGCTATTTAAATACTAATAAATACTTGGTTGAAAATAAATAAAAAATTTGAATAAAATTCACCCTGGTAGAAAATTAATCTTTTTTTTTTTTTTATTTAACGTCGCCATGTTTGTGCTTCCATGTGGTGCTAATCGACGACGGGGGTCTGCGGTGTGTTTGTAAACAAAGCACATGTAATTTTTACCGTGGTGCTTGTATCAATCGGCAGAGACTAGGATTCGAACCCGGGTCACCGGCGTGGGAATCCGACACTCTACCGACTGAGCCGCCGCAGGCCCAGGAAAATTAATCTAGAACTATGTTGATATATCTAGTTTGTCACGGAAATAATCGAGGGCCTCGATATAACAACATAATTTTGTACCAGGATATAGAAAAATTTTTATTTTGTTGAATTTGTATCGCCAGTTTATTAAGTGTTGAATAACAAAAAAAAAGATTCTACATTAACAGCGGGTTTTCATTTGAGAAGAGATACTGTCGTACACCCCTTTTACAAACAATAATAGAGATTATAAGAACATTCCCCTTAACCAACTTGAGGCTTTTTAACTGAAATTGTGATGGTGGTCGTCAGCCCCTCTTGCTTAACGATGCTATGTTATTTTAGGGAGCTTTAAATAAAATCTCGGGTATTATAATTATCAATATTTATCATATGATTAGCGTGTAGACTACATAACGTCTAGTCTACATGATAGCCTCTCTTACTCTGCTCCCTCTAGCAGTGGCACTCGTCTCTATAGCTTCTTTATAAAATAATATAATTCTTTTTGGCATTATGTGTAAACATCTATATAATATTAAAATTGTATAAAAAGTTATATGTCAAAGTTTGAGTCCTTTTTTTAAGGACTCTGTAACGGAAGAGTTTATTTAATAAATAAATATTATTTATTTAATAATGGTGCACGTCTCTATAGTCCGGCGCAGCCGCTCCATTTCATTGCTGGAGCTCTTCCTCAGCTACGGCGGAGTGTCAATTTAGCCATTTAGTGGTGGAGTATTCCCATGCAACTGGGAGGTAAGAGGGAATAAGGATTGGTGAGGGCGTGCATCATGCAATAAAAATGATCAAATAAATGAGTACAAAATACGAGGACGCGGATTCAGGAATCACGAATGAGAGAACGATTTAAGGGAATAGATACATCTTTAAATTTTAAATTAATTGATAATACATATTGAGGTAAAACTAAGTCACTCATCATATTATCTCATTTTTTCTTCGGTAAATTTAAACATTTTTTCAAAATATAACAAAAAAATTTTTTTTCTTTTAAGTCGTTAGGTCCGTTTGATTGGCTATAATAAAAACCTCCATATTTCTTGGGCTACCGCAAGGTTTAGAGAGCCAATGTAATTGAGTTAATGCTTGAAAGGTTTTATTATGTTCAAAATACATGTAGTTATGATATTTCTAAGTAAAATAAGTTAGTAAAATCATAGATTTTTTTTTGAGCGAATGTAGGAAATGCCACCTAAGGCACACTCGACTGGGTCCGCACAGCCGGATAGTGTGGGACTGGTTGGGGATGCATCCACCGCGTGTATAATATAGGACGAAAAATAACATAAACAAAAACGCGAGAAAACTACACGGCCATTGCATCGCAAACCTACCCACTAAAACCTACCTCCCTTTCCTCTTCTGGCGGAACCCACCTTAAAATTGTTGCTCACATTACTTCAGGGTGGTGCCATTCTTGTGTCATCTTGACAAAACCGCCTCTACCTAGACCTGGAATAAATCTAAAATTTCAGTTTAACCCGTTTCATTTATATGCGTATTCGAGCCGGCGCATTAGCATAATCATAGATGCTGGAAGCATATATGTATACAATTGTTTTATGCAATATGTGATGTGATATATATTTAATGAATAAGACAATATTAATAATGATGACGAACTCTTGAGATAAAAGCTAAAAGAAAGTATTATATGCAAGAAATAGTAAGTAGTTTATTATGTCACAAAACACAAACAGCGCTGTAATTTTGGATATTATTATAAGTTTTTTAAAGGGTACAAAAATATGTAATGTTTTATTATAAAAGAATAAAATAAATGAAATATAAAAATATTGAGTAATACACGTTGGATGTTTATGATCAAAAATTGATCTTAAACAAGGTAGGTAGTCCACTGATAGACTGCGAGACTACGGGTCCGTCAAGTACTCGTATGTTCATAGTTATATGTCGAAATTAAAGAGACCGTCAATGCACTGTATTTTATATTGAACTACAGTTGAACCTGAAACATTGCTCGAGTTTGGGAAACATAACCTCGAACAGTGCCCGAGTTACCTAAGGTTCGTAGCAATTAATGACGGCAGCAAGTCAGAGCCCTAGATAAGGTATAAACTGTTTGTCCGTAATATTATATTGGCTTGATTTCAAAAAGTATCAGTTAGCTTACCTATAATATAAATGAATTGCCATATGCGCACTACATGTAACGGGAGTGTAATGTAGCGAGATTATTATAGATCAGTGTTTGAGGTTTGACTTTTTGACCTACTTCTTATCAACATGTATTTATGTAAAATTTAATGTCTTACAATATTAAATTTGAAAGGTATTATTAAGTTGTATACTTCACACTAATTGATAAAAAAATGACATTTATTCACAAATAAAAATATAATACTTGCCAATTTATTAATCGATTTAATTAATTTCTTAACGTTTATTTCAGATTATCTGAATTAGTAAAAAATAGAAATATTTTAAACTATAATATTTTTTAAATAGTTTGTATACGTCATACTAATTAATAAAAGAAGGAAATTGATATACAAATAAAAATACAATATTTGCCAATATATTAATCGATTTCATTAATTTCTTAAGCGTTCGCTTGAGATTATAAGAATTAGTAAGAAGTGGAAATATTTTAAACTATATTACTTTTTAAATATAATATTAGTTTAATTTTACTATTTTAATTCGAGTTTATGAATAAAATTCATAATTGATCGACTTATTTTGGTAATAACATACTTTTATTAATTTATATTGCGAGTAATAATGAAACTTATACTTGCCAAGATTTTACTTTTTGGAAAGGTATTTTTTATAGATACTTCATACTAATTAATAAAATAAGGATATTGATTTAAAAATAAAAATACAATACTTGCCAATTTATTAATCGATTTCATTAATTTCTTTAGCGTTCATTTGAGATTATCAGAATTATTAAAACATGGAAATATTTTAAACTATATTATTTTTTAAATAGAATATTAGTTTAAGTTTACTATTTTAATTGTAGCGTATTCATGAAATTTACAATTGAACGTCTTATTTTGGTAATAACATATTTCTTTTAATTTATATTGTGGGTAATAATGAAACATATACTTGCCAAGATTTTACTTTATAGAAAGGTATTTTTGATAGATTTTACAACTTTTCCAGACACTGGAAATTTATTCTTACTATTCTCGAAAAAATAGAAATATTTTAAAAATAGAATATTAGTTTATGTTTACTATTTTAATTGTAGCGTATTTCTTTTAATTTATATTGTGGGTAATAACAAAACTTATACTTGCCAAGATTTTACTTTTTAGAAAGTTATGTGTTACTTTCAAATAAATAAATATTTGTGTATGGGTAATTTGAAAGTTTGATTAACTCCATTTTCTTTTAAACTAATTAAAGTAATCTTTTGCAATTTTACCTAAACCATTACGTAGACCTATTTGATTATGAAAATTCACTTCAAATAAATTTAAAAAAAATTCCTTCGAACGAACCTTACAATATTCTCATGTTTTATTCAGATATCAAGTCAACGCTGGGTGAAAAGAGTCTTTTTAATGTAATTAATTGTTCCTTTTCTTTACTTGCAATGCTAGACATTCCCTGCTCTTTCTTTCCAAGTTCCTGACCCTCTTTAAATCCATACTTTACCATGATTTTTGCTGCAACAGAAGACGTTGTGTATCCTTGATGATTTAGATTCTGTCAAGGAAGTGGACTCCGTACAACTTCTGGTGTAGCCTCCTGCAGAAAGGTAATGGAGCGATTGTTAGTCTTTTTCTTTATCTCTCTTACCATGTAAAACAGCAGCTTTATTCAACTAGACTTGGGATTGCAATAATTTTATTCCAGATGACCGTCTTGCCACTTTTTCGGACGTACCATATTTTTCGAAATCGTCGTACAGAGATTTCATCACGTAATAAAAACAAATTACGTAAAAACAACCCGTTTTATTTTAATAATACAAATGACACAAACGCATCTTTTATCCTTCAACATTTTATTTTATTAATAAGTTAAATTTTGTAGTTGTCGTCTGCACTGTATGCAGGCACTATATATATATATATATATATATATATATATATATATATATATATATATATGGTCTGTATGTGTGTATATGTGTGTATATTTGTAGACGAAAAACTGAACGCAGAACGGGTAAAGTCTAAAGTGGAGGAGACGCGGTGTTGTGCGTAAACGCAAGCGCACTGTTGTAGTATTGCGTTGTATTTCTTATTATATATATATATATATATATATATATATATATTAGGCGTATAAAAGGGCGTCGATGCGCCCCGCAGCTCGTTACCGTTATCACTTTATACTTGCCATCGGGCGCCACCGCACCCCTTGATATGAGTGTGGGAATTTGTATATAAAATTTATTGACCAAAGTTATAGTCTATTTAAGCCACGTTTTATAATAAAATTTTAAAAAATCTAAGAATAGGATATAACTTTGGTCAATAATTTTTATATACAAATTCCCACACTCATATCATAACTACATGTATTTTGAACATAATAAAATTTCTAAAGGTAAAGCATTAACTCAATCACATTGGTTCTCTAAATCTTGCGGTAGCCCAATAATTATAGTGGTTTTCATTATAGCCAATCAAAGGGACCTAAGACTTTCAAAAAAATTAAATAAAATCTTTTTAGTTATACTTTGATAAAATGTTCAAATTTACCGAGAAAAATCAGGTAATATGTGATAAGTATTAATAATTAATTTATAATTTAAAGATGCATCTGTCCCCTTAATCGAAAATGGTATAGAAGTCTTTTTTAGAGGCACCAAATGAGCCTTCTTCCAATCCCCCGGGAAGATACTATTAGATAGTGATGAATTGAATATTTTGGCAAGATGAGAGCCAATAGCCGGAAGAGCTTTAGCTACTACTGTTTGCGGGATGCCGTCTTCCCCGGCAGCCTGCGAGGAGAAATGTGAGACAGCTAGAACAACGTCCTCAGGAGTGATTTTCTTAAAAACGAAACCCTCCTCCGAGGCCGAAGCTACGATGTCATCCATCTCACCATCGCATTTTCGTACACTCTTCGCGCGCGCATATAAATATACCAATACCGCTGTACCGCCGCAGCAACCCGTCGCCGTCGCTCTCTCTCTCTCTCTCTCTCTCTCTCTCTCTCTCTCTCTCTCTCTCTCTCTCTCTCTCTCTCTCTTTATTATTACATGTTCTTCAAAACTGTGATTGGTCACCGCTCGATTGCCTAGACAGTGACGTGGACAGTGGACTAGCGTGTGTCGACTCCAATCTCATGGAGGCAATAGATAAACTAGCTCCTTTAAAAACTTCCACACCTAAGAATAATGTTAAACCTCCATGGGTGGACATCGATCTCATGCACCTTTATAACAAACGTAACGCTGTACGTGGACGGTGTAAAATAACGAGAGATAATAAACTCTGACAAGAATATCTACAACTTGCTAAAGAAGCGGAGGATAGAGCGGAGCAGGCACGCAACTCCTACATTCAAAATAGAATTTTCGAAGCGTTAAATGACAATAGAGATATTTGGAAGAAGCTGCGTGATCTTGGACTGCTGCCCGCTGCTACGGATGGTCGTGCACGGTTTTACACCGGAGGAGCTTAATGCTCAATTTGCTGGTGTGTCAGTCTCTCAGGGCGAATGCGATGATGAGATGGATGACATCGTAGCTTCGGCCTCGGAGGAGGGTTTCGTTTTTAAGAAAATCACTCCTGAGGACATTGTTCTAGCTGTCTCACATTTCTCCTCGCAGGTTGTCGGGGAAGACGGCATCCCGCAAACAGTAGTAGCTAAAGCTCTTCCGGCTATTGGCTCTCATCTTGCCAAAATATTCAAATCATCACTATCTAATAGTATCTTCCCGGGGGATTGGAAGAAGGCTCATTTGGTGCCTCTAAAACAGACTTCTATATCATCTTCAGTCACGAACTTCCGTCCTATAGCCCTCTTAAGCTTTCTCTCCAAGATCCTTGAGAAGATCGTGCATACCCAGATTACAGAATACATTACATCTAAAAATATCCTCGATCCTCTACAGACTGGATTTAGACAGTACAACAGCACTCAGACCGCCTTATTGAAGTTAACAGAGGACATAAGAGGTGGTATCGATGGTATTAAGGATGATAATAATAAAAAAAAATTAAAAAATTGGTAATTATTCTCCTTTTATTTGACTTTAGTAAAGCCTTCGATACCATCTCACCGACGAAACTGCTTCGCAAACTGATTAGAATGGGCTTCTCCAGGGGTGCGCTTCTGTGGATCAAATTCTACATCACGGGGCGGCAACAAAAAATTGTCACCAGATCTCATGGTCAGTCTGATTGGCTCAAAACCAATCTTGGATCTCCACAGGACTCGGTCCTGGGACCTCTTCTCTTCAGCCTTTATATTAACGATCTTGCGAACGTTCTGGACCCTAAACACATCAAGCACCTACTTTACGTTACTTTACTTAACAGCTGCGACGCGAGCCGTGTCGGCATAGGCAACGTCTGCGGGCTTGTGCCTCAATGTCAGCAAAACTAAGGCTATAATTTTCGGTTCGATATTTAATATAAACGCCCTCAAGGACTTGCAGTTGCCTGGCATTGAGGTGGAAGGTGGTGCATTCGTACCTTTTGTCGACACGGTTAAGAACCTCGGTGTGTTCATGGACTCAAAACTCAATTGGAAGCCGCACATAGATCATGTCACCAAGCGCATAAATTGTGCACTCTATGGGCTAAATTCTTTTAGATCTTGTACCGTTGAGTCCCTATGCAAGCAGCTCGTAAGCGCTCTGATTATCCCGCACCTTGACTACTGCACGGTTGTCCACCTTGACGTATCTAACGAACTGCAGACTAAATTACAGAGACTACAGCACTCCTGTGTCAGATACATTTGCGGCATCAAGAGGGATGAACACATCACCCCTTACAGGATGAAACTGGAATGGCTAAATATTGAACAACGTAGAACTTATTTTACTTCCTTACTACTATGCAAAATAATTAGGATCGGTCAATCATCCTACCTAACTGAGCTCTTTAAGCCATGCCAGGCCCGGACCGCCTGTAGGGGTAAAACAATTAGAGATATCTCGGTTCCAAAGACGCGCACCGACGTAGGCCTATACTCTTTCCGAGATCGAGGTTCGCGCCTTTGGAACTCTATCCCCCGCAGTATTAAGTAAAACCTGCCATCGCTGTGCAAATTTAAGACAGCGATGCGCAGGTACTTGCACGCACAATCTACTGGCGTTTTAAAATTTAGGTTAATTGTGTACTGTCTCGTGTTAATTTATTTATTTATTTATTTATTCATTCATTCGTTCGTTCGTTCGTTCGTTCGTTCGTTCGTTCGTTCGTTCGTTCGTTCGTTCATTGATTTATTGATTTATTTATTTATTTATTTATTTATTTATTTATTTGTTTGTTTGTTTGTTTGTTTGTTTGTTTGTTTGTTTGTTTGTTTGTTTGTTTGTTTGTTTGTTTGTTTGTTTGTTTGTTTGTTTGTTTGTTTGTTTGTTTGTTTGTTTGTTTGTTTGTTTGTTTGTTTGTTTGTTTGTTTGTTTGTTTGTTTGTTTGTTTGTTTGTTTGTTTGTTTGTTTGTTTGTTTGTTTGTTTGTTTGTTTGTTTGTTTGTTTGTTTGTTTGTTTGTTTGTTTGTTTGTTTGTTTGTTTGTTTGTTTGTTTGTTTGTTTGTTTGTTTGTTTGTTTGTTTGTTTGTTTGTTTGTTTGTTTGTTTGTTTGTTTGTTTGTTTGTTTGTTTGTTAATTTATTTTTATTTATTAGTGTGTGTGCTTGACAATATACATGTGAGTGTTCAAGCTTTTAAAAACCTGACATAAGTTTTTTATAATTTTTTTTTAAGTATTTTATTTTATTTTATTATGTATAGGCCTGTGTGAGAGACAGTACACGCGCGCTCATGTGAATAATTATGATAAAATGATGTTTTAACTGAAATGACGCGATATGTATTTTATACGACGCAATCATGTACTTTAATCTGTGTAACATGTCTTTCTTGATTTGAAATCAGAAACCACTACATTTGTAATGTGGGGGTTACTATGGCTTATTACTATCTCGACACTTTACCAAATTTTTTAACTTAATGGGCGCCAGGTAAAGCGCGGCTAACTCGGCACGAGCCCTTCCCCAGAGGGAGTTCCGTGAAGAGGAAAAATCAGGAATTTATAGATCTTTAATAAGCACTCACAATTTTCACTTTAAATATATTCAAACTTTATTTCTCATCGTCGGGTAATACTACCGGTCGCAAATTTACAATTACTCTTATATCTAATTTATCGCTGTACAAACATGGCTACGCTAGCCTTATCACGCGTCCCTCGCGACGATCAAACTCACCACGTCTCCCGAGTTCCCGAGTCGCGTGAATTTCCCCACACTAATACTTGAATTTACTACCGGTCCGACCCGCGCTGATCTTACATACCGGTGTCACACCACCACGGATTTATTCTCCTAAGAACCCCGAGCACATGGCGGCAATGTACGACGCTTGTTAATATAATTCACTTGCAAGTGCCGAGGGAAGCTCGACAATTACAGTCCACTCACCGTCGCTAGTCGGGCGCGTCTCGCGATGTCCTTCCCCGCAGGTCACAAGGTCGCCGGTTAAGGTTAGCACAATCTCTAGCTCTCCGTGATTATCTCTACGTCGCCGACGGGCGGACGGTCGACGTCTCTCCACGCGGTCTAAAATGCTCGAACGGCAGGCAAAACTTTCGCTACGTCTATCGTCGCTGAAGGCCGGGCAGTCAATGCTCAAAATCGGAGAGGGCGGAAATCTCTTTCAAAATTTTGGCTTTTCTTCTCGCGCAACTTCAGCTCAAACTCTTGTTGCTTCCGCCCTTTCCTTTACGGTGATTGGCCTTGATTTTCCCTAGATGCAAAAATCAAGGCCAAGTCAGCGGTGATTTGAGTCGCTACTTCTCATTGGCTCGCTCCGCGAATGCCGCCCTGTCCACGCAGAGCGGGCAATTATGCATCGCTAGATATACACGCGCGGGCAACCCGGCGTGTATATCTATATCGGGCGCTTACGGTTTTGTCGCTGCCGGACCAACACAGTTGGCAGCGGCGACGTGCGCGCGTCGGCCTACGCTAGGAGAGGCCGGCAGCTTCATGCGGCTCGCGGCGCGGCGGCTGCTAGCTCTCCCCTCTGCCGACAGCCGTGTCGGTATCTCTCTCTCTCTCTCTCTCTCTCTCTCTCTCTCTCGTGGCTACAGCCGAGATGGTGTGCCTCGAGGAAGCCGCCGCTGCCGCTGTGAATCCTCTCTCCTCCCGCGTCTTGCATCGGGAGAGAGGGCAGCCGCGCGCGCATGTGTGTATGTGTGCGCGGGCAGCGGCTCATCATCCTCGAGAGGCGAGGAAGAAAGAGCAAGCGAGAGAGAGAGAGGGTCGCGCGTACAGCGTGCAGTGATGTTGGTGTTGTGCCTGTGTGTGTAGACTCGTCGCCGTTGCTCGCTCCGAGCAGTCGTCGCTGCGGCGATCAGCTGGTGCCGCTGGTATGGGTGTGTGCGTGTGTGTGCCGGTCTGCGGCCTTCCTCGGTCGCGACTCCTTATCCTCATTCCCTCAACAAATAATAACAATCCCCCCATTAATAACAATACTAATTAAATGTGAGAAATACTCGGCTCTGGTGACGGGCGACTGGGTCGCGATTGACTGCCCGTATTTAATATTATTGGGACGTGAAATACACGTCACAAACTCTCCCCCCCTAAACAAGACACACCGCCAGGAGTGGACTGGTTATTCCAATAATCAAACGAGACTCTAATTGGGCCATTGTATCCCCTCAACGCGATTCCCGAACAACCCTCGGCTTAACTTCTTTGATGGCAAACGGGCCGTCAAACGGGCCAGCTAACTTAGCCGAAAAACGCTTGTCTTTGTTTGACAAGTGGTGGTTTGCCCTCATTACTAAGTCTCCTACCTGGAATGTCGCCTCCTTCCTGCCACGATTGTAGTATTTGGCTTGTCGCTCCTTTGCAGAATCGATATGCCTGATTACTAGGTCGCGTAGGGCATCCAGTCTTCTTACTGTCTCTAACCAATCTTCAGGGTCGCTACTAATAATTGGTCTCTTTGACTCTACTTCTCTTCGTAAACTGTTCACCGGCCTTGGGTGTCGTCCATAATTCAAGAAGGCTAGTGATACCTTGGTGGTCGCTTGCATGGCAGTGTTGACTGCATGCCTAAACTCATGAAGATGGGCATCCCAATTCCGATGGTCTTGTTTTACGAAGGTCGCTATCATGGTCTTTAGGGTTCGATTTCTTCTCTCCACTGGATTGGCATGCGGATCGTACGGTGGCGTGGTCACATGGGTCACTCCATACTCCTTCAGCGTGGCGGTCAGGTGCTTATTGATGAACTCTTTCCCGTTATCTGTGAGTACGTAGTTCGGCGTCTCCCACCGAAACAAGATGAGCTCCTCTAGGGCGCGAGCCACCGACTTGCCATCCGCCTTCCTCAGCGGCTTCAGCTCGATCCACCGCGTGAAGAGATCTTGGAATACCAGCAAGTATTTGAATTGGCTCTTACTTGGTGGAAATTCCATAAGATCTGCTGCCACTACGGCCCATGGTCGCTCTACAATTCTTTTGCCTAGTAGCCCTAGGGGTCCCGTCTGAGAGGACTTGTGCTTCTGGCATTCGAGACAAGCCTGGACGAAGTGGCGCACGTCGTAGTACATGCCTTGCCAGTAGTACTCGCGGGCCACTCGGTCATAGGTCTTGGAGTGGCTCTCCGTCATCACTCTCTCACGGTACTCTACTGGGACGACCAGTCTCCATCCTTCTTCTCGAGATGTCACTGGGTCTAATAGGGGGTCGCTACGAAATTTGTACAACATGCCATCTTCAATTCGCCAGTCTGAGAATCGGTGTGGGTGTCTTTGTACTTCTTCCATCCTAGTTACGTATCGCTCGTCCTGTATCTCTTCAAATCCAGCTATTTCCCCTCCATCTTCATACATCCTGGACAACGCATCAGACACTTTCAGCAGAGTGCCCTTCCGATGGATTACTTCGAAGTCCCACTGCTGCATTTCAAGTGCCCAACGGGCTAGTCGTCCAGTAGGGTCCTTCAGATTACGAAGCCATTGGTGGGCGCTATGGTCGGTGATGGCCTTGAATTCGTACCCTTCAAGGTATGGTCGCAACTTCTTAATGGCCCATAATAACGCCAAGCATTCTCTTTCGGACGTGGTATAATTTCGTTCAGCCGCCGTGAGTACTCTACTCACATATACGATGGGGTGCTCTCCATCATCCCCTTCCTGTGTCAAAACCGCCCCAATCGCCACTCCTCTTGCATCAGTCTGGACCGTGAAGGTTTTGCCAAAATCTGGTCTTGCCAGGACCGGAGCTACCGTTAGCGCCTTCTTTAGACCTTCAAAGGCCTCTTGTTGGTCGATATCCCATTTCCATTCTTGACCCTTTCTTAGTAACTTCACTAACGGAATTTTCATCTCTGAGTCGTTCTCAATGAATCGCGAGTACCATCCTACCATACCCAGATATCGTCTCAGCTGCTTAACGGTCTTCGGCGCTGCATATTCTGTCACTGGCGATACCTTTTCTGGGTCTGGTCGCAATCCATCTTTATCAAGCAAGAAGCCTAAGTACGTCACTCTCGAGCAGCAGAATTCGCACTTTTTCCGATTTACTACCAATCCTGCTTCGACCAGCTTCTTGAGAATCAGCTCCAACCATTGGAGATGTTCCTCAAAGGTCTCGGTCTCTATAATGATGTCGTCCAAGTATCCAAACACATATGGTTCATACTGGACGCCAAACAAAGCATCGATCAGGCGTTGGAAGGTCATGGGCGCATTCGTTAGTCCGAACGGCATTTTTACAAATTGCCAAAGCCCTGACCCCGGCACTGCAAATGCTGTAAATTTCTTGCTGCTTTGCTCCATCGGTACTTGAAAATAGGCTTGCTTGAGGTCAATTTTGGTCAAATATTTGGCTTTACGCAATTTGTCCAATATGGAATCCATGCTCCTGATAGGATATGCATCCTTCCGGGTCACTTTGTTGAGGTCGCGATAATCTATACAAAATCTATAGCTCCCGTCTGGCTTCTTGATGATTACCGGGGCGCTACTCCATTCACTTGCCGATCGCTCTATTACTCCACTCCTGAACATCTTCTCTATCTTTTCGTGTACTACTTGCAGAAGTTTGGGTGACATTCTCCTTGGCCGATGTTTGATTTGCTGCGGAGAGTACATCTATGTGATGTTCGGTCAGTGTGGTCGTTCCTAAATTTTCCGATGGCGTAGGTAATATCTTGGTCACTAGGTCTTCTATGGCTTTCCGCTGCTCGTCGTCTGCCTCGGTAATTCCGGCGCATTCGGCGTATGCTGGGGTCGCTTCGATTTCCTCTTCGTCCCAAGATTGCTTCCACGGGCCCTCGTTAGTCCTCCACATCCGTCTGCCGTATCTTACATCAACGTCCCATGGGGTGGTAAAGTCCTGTCCAAGTAGAATGTCGTGGTCGCAAGGATCTACGGCTCTTACCGTCAGCTTTCTGGACCTGCCATCCAATTCCATGTTGATGTCCAGATACCCCAATACTTTCTTTGTTCCACCTAACACACTTCTTATAACAGAGTTCGCTGGTCGCAATCGGTCCTTGAACTTAGCCGCTATCTCTGGTCCTACTAGGGAGACCGTGGCTCCTCCATCAATTAGGGCTCTGTACGGTCTACCACCTAGTATTACCTTCGTGAAGATGCGGTTCTCTGCGCTCATACCTGCGTCTTCGACTTCGCATGGTTCCGGAACCTCAAGTTGGTCAGCCTCCGGCGTACGTAGTACGCTGCTCTCCCCCCCTAGACTAGATGTGGGCACCCCAACATCTAGGTCTACAACAAAGGTGGAGGGGCCCTCCAACGAGGGAGTGGACACCTGTGACCCTTCCAGAAGGTCGACCGCCTCTCGTACGAGGGCTAGGTGCTCGAAATCCTTCTGCTCGTCAGCTGTTGGACTGAGCGCCGTTACGTCGGACCCTTCGAGGATCGGTAAGGTTGTCACTCTTTCGGTCACCCTTTTGCTCTCACGACTCTTTCTATTCTCTACTTTTTTTCTCTCTTCTCTAATTTTGTTGCTCTCACTATTCTTTCTACTCTCTACTTTTTCTCTCTCTTCTCGAATTTTGTTGCTCTCACTACTCTCTCTACTATTTCTCTCTCTTCTCGAATTTTGTTGCTCTCTCTACCCTTTCTACTCTCTGCTTTTTCTCTCTCTTCTCGAATTTTGTTGCTCTCACTACTCTCTTTAATTAATGGTTTTGTGGTCGCTATTGGTGAGGTCCCATTGAATCCTCCGCTATTGAAGTATTGCTCCATACTGGGTGGGTCTCCCCATCTGACAATGTGGACTTAATACTTTTAGCTGCCTCGACTCTCATCGACCCACTTCTCTCTTGGTCGCTGCTAATTTTCGCTTTCTCTGGGGTCGCTATTCTCTTCTCCTGTATGGTCGGTTGGGCGCTATGCTGGCTTCCCTTTATTGTTGCCAGTTTCGTCCCGTTTGCGATTGCTGGGGAGGTATGGGACTCTTCTGCCTCCCCTGCATCCCGTTTCCCATGGCCTGATTATTTGGAGAACACTGCCATGCTGGCTGTCTATTGGGACATTCGTTTGCATAGTGTCCCATAGCCCTACACAAGTAGCATGTCCTTTGTGGACATTCTCTTGCTCGGTGCCCTACCGTCTGGCATGTATAGCATGCACCATATACTGGTATATTTTGGGCAGAAGGCCCATTTTGGTCTCTAGTTCCTCTCATATTATAGGCGCCTTGGCCGGTGAATCCTTGGGCTTGACCACCTCTACCCTGAAACGAGTTAACATTCTGGGGAGAAGACCATTGCCAAGCGGGCACAAAACTCGGTCGCAGTGGATTCAGCGGTGTGCTGTGCGTCATCGTTGCAGTCGCGTTGTGTGAGGCTGGCTGTACTGGGGTCGCTTGTACGTTGGCCTCAGGCCTTTGATTCTCCTTGGCAGCGGCTACCGCATTTATTTGTTTTTGTTTTTTCTTTGCATTTCTATTCCAATTTCTCTTTCTCGCCGGTTTGGTTGTCGCTGATGTGCTGTCGCTAGTGTCGCTTTCTGGGTTCAATTTCTCGTAGGCTGCCACTACCTCACGGACTGAGGGTGTCCCAGAGTATGCTGCACCTGGTATGCTCATCTTCCCCTTTGGTGGAGGCTCTTCAAACCGGTCATCTAGTTCTTTCTCCTTTTACCAAATTCTTCCTAGTTTCTCTATATCCTTGAGCGTCTTGATTTCTTTCCCCGCCATGAAGTATCGATAGTCTTTCCTCAAGCCCTTGTAGGCCTGTTTTACTATTGTTTGCCTGGAAGGGGGTCGCTTAAAGTGGTCGACAATGTATTCTACGCAGGATATATAATTGGCAATCTTTTCTCCTTTTGCCATCGATCGGTTCCGTAAGTCCGTCATCGTGTCTTCTTCATCTCTGTGACCCAAATACTGCCTTCTGAATGCTTTTTTAAAGTCTTTCCATGATTTTAAGTCTGGTCGCTTCGATCGATACCATCTGCTAGCATTTTTCGAAAAGATCGATGGTAAAGCATTCAACAGCTCCCTGTCGCTCATGGCTAGGCTTGCTTTGCAATCCTGCAGCCGGTCCAAAATTTCCTCTGGCTCCTTATCTTCTCCATTGAACTTTAGGTTCCAGCTGTGCAATATTTTACCATTCTTCCCCGCTATATCTGCATTCGAATGACTTTTCCTATTTTTTTATTTCATTTTCTTATCTTCATATTCCGAATCGCTAGTCGATCTCGACTGGTTCCGTTTGTGGCCTCTCCTGTGTTTTGTACTTCTTTTATTGTGGTCGCTATCTGAGTCTGATGACGTTGTATTACCGTCGCTACTTGTGGTACTATTACTCGAACTCCTATGTCTACGGTTTTTCATTTTACGGCTATCTCTCTTCTTTACTAATCTTCGGTCTAGTACGCTACTTTCCGAGCTACTCGATGACAGTCGCTTTCGTTCTCCTCTTCTCTGTTTTGATGCTTCGGTTTGCTGGTCTGTTGGCCTACGAACGGTGTTCACCTTAGGACTCCGAATCTCTGCCACTTCGTGATTTCTGGGTCGCTCTCTTCTCTCTTGAGATCCCCTCGGTGCTCTCGGAGTGTCTACGTAATCCTGTGGGTTTGCTACCGGAGGTGGGACTACTGGAGGTTGTGGCGCGTATACCGGTTCTCGGAGGAGAATTGGTCTATGTTGTGCCATTTTCAGATGTTCAAACTCCTGCAGTAGCCGTTCGTATGGTCCTGCCCCTCGTGGAATGGCATCTTCTTCTCGATTCTCATCTTCTTCTTTGTTGCTTACGTCGCTACTATCTGTTGAGTTTCCATTTCTTGGGTTACTGGCTATGGGGTCTCTATGTTTTACTTGTCTAATATATTGAATACTGTCGTTCGGGTTTATCCCCTGCAGTGGCGTTTGGCTTTGTGATGTTCCTGTCGGATTGTCACTTCCTGCTAGGGGTTGTCCCCTCTGACTAGTCCCCGGACCGGCCCCGGCGTTCGTTGCTTGTGCCATTGCAGAAGGTCGTGTGACCGACGGCGCTGCGGTGGTTGGCATCGAAGGTAACGTTGGTTCAGAAGCCGTTGACGCTGATGTAATCAATTGTATGGGTCTCTGGATCATTGGTACCGCGGGAGTTCCCGTACTGGAATCCGGTGATGGATGATTTCCTGTATAATGGAAAAGTGGCTCTGGTAGCCTCCATTGGTAGCCGGTTGGTATCATCTTCATTAGTCCCGGAGTATATGCCAACTGTGTATGACTGCTCATCGCTAAGAGTTGCGGTGGAAACCCTGTTTGCACTCTTGGTCGTGTGTTTACAGACACCATCTGCATCGCGAAGCTATCCGTTGGTCCCCGTGTACGAACTGGTGTCGTCGTAGTGATAGTGGTGGTCGCTTTGCTTATCGTTTCTAGCGTAACTACTGGTACATCGGTCGTTTGTTGTTGTGTTGTGACTTCTTGAAATTGCTCCGTGATTGCCTGTCCCTCTTCTTGGCTATACTCCGTTTCCGTGCTTTGCAACTCTACTTCTTTGGTCCTTCTCTTAGGCTTCCTACCTCTTTTCTTCTTCTGAGGTATTTGTTCAAAAGATTCCTCTCGCATTATGGCCGCCGATGTTGCTGGTACTTGATCCCATGGTCTTTCGTCCCATACTGTATCCCAATTTACTGCTGCACCTGGTTCCACTGTCCTAATACTTGCCCGCAAGAGTCTGTCTCTAAGTTGGGCTGTTGTCCCAGATATGCTAAGTCCCATCTGATCTAGAATTATTATAAGTTCGCTCGGGTCCATCCCATTTATTCTACTTGATACTGCCATTCGCTGGCGTATGCGCGGATCCTTCTTTGCTGCTTGTCTTGTGTTCATTTTGTACTCTACTCGTACACTAAGGGACGAAAACAAAAACAGCGGTTTGGTCGCTAGTTACACTCTACAGTTACTGCAGTATTCGCTATGTTGGGAGGGCCCGCCCAAGTCTTTGGAATCTTTTCAAAGACGGGGATTTAACTTGCAATACCTGGTGCACGTGAATGGAGAGGTCGCTAATAAAGGGATCAGTCTTAACTCTTTTACGGGTCAATTTTCCTGCCTAACTACTGTGTCACTAATTTTCAATTTTTATAATGATTTATAATAATAATATGTATATTTATATGTGTATGTTACTCTGGAGATTACCGTATGTACTTTTGCTAAAGGGACAAAAGGAGATAAACAAAGAAAATAGCTTCTTTTCTTGAGGTCTTCTTTATCGGTTCCTTTAGCTCAAAATGCCTACTCGAAATTTGTTTGCCTAGCTCTTGAGTAGCTGCTGAAATACCCTGACGCGAATCTAATAAAGTCGCTATTCCGTCTTCAGTAGTTCTTGGTCTTCTCTTCTTGTTTATATCTTGAGTAATAATCTGAGGTTTCTTCTTGGTCGCAATCAATTTTCAGTAAATAATTTCCAATACAATTAAATAAATATAAATACATGTAATAATCAATTGTTCCTTTGACACAGTAGTTATACTATAAATACAATAACTCTAGTTGTTGTATTTTTATACCCAATTTCCAGTAGTTGTTACAAAAATTTTACTCTTAACTAATTATAAATCGTTCTTACTAATCGATTTGGGGGTAGTAGCACAGCAATAATATTTTGTGGAGGTGTTCGCAAAATGAATTTTCCCTATACGGTGGTGTGACTCCTACTCTACTACTTTAAAAGTCGTTGAGGAGACTTGAAAAATAGGACAGAATTCAGAAAATTACACACAATTAATTTATCTATCACTCTAGCTCATTACTTCAATTTCACTAAATCTCCAACAAAGATTTTCTGAATTTGTCTCCTATTTTCCCCACCTTCTCTATTTATCGCTATTATATTCAGTGCGTTGCTGCAGCCTTCCGCTTACACTGGTAATTCGCTATTTTCTTTATATATCGCTACAAGCTTCCTCCCATAACCAAAAATTTTCAATACTCAAAAGAATCCTACGAAAGGTCTCAATTGAAACGAAAATTTTCTTAACTACACACCCAACCTGTGAAAGCCCTCAATAAATCGCTCAGAAATTTTCGAAAAATTTTCAAGAATCTCAAAAAAAACTCTCAAATCCAAAAAAAAATTTTTCAACAAAAACCCTTCAAAAAAACATATCTTTGAAAATTCTCAAAATCTCAAAAAAAACTCTTCCTTCTTTTGGAACATTCCTCACATAAAAAAAAATTTTCCTGGAAAATTCTCAAAATCAAAAAAATTTCAAAAAATAATTTCGGAAAATTCACAAAAATATCCAAAAAATTTTTCCGAAAAATTCTCAAAATCGAAAAATTTTCAAAAAATAATTTCGGAAAATTCTCAAAAATATCCAAAAAATTTTCCGGAAAATTCTCAAAATCGAAAAATTTTCAAAAAATAATTTCGGAAAATTCTCAAAAATATCCAAAAAAATTTTCCGGAAAATTCTCAAAATCAAAAAATTTTCAAAAAATAATTTCGGAAAAATCTCAAAAATATCCAAAAAAATTTTCCGGAAAATTCTCAAAATCAAAAAATTTATTAGTCGATTACCCCAAGTGAAAATTTTCTAAGTCCAATTTATAACCCAATAGCTCAAGTGAAAAAAATTTTAAAGTCCCATTTATAACCCGATAGCTCAAGTGAAAAATTTTCTAAGTCCTACTTATAAATTCCTTAAACACACAAAAAAAAATTTTTTCACTTTACTTAAATTTTCATACGACACAAAAAAACATTTTAGTCGCTGCACTTTCGCTGGCTCGACACTGTGTAAAAAAAATTTTTTCTGATTTTTCCCGAACTCTCTTAATTAATTTATTTTGCTATTTTTCCTGTTTTTTCCTGAGTCACTAAGCCCCCGTTGGTACGTCATTTGTAACCCCCATTAATAACAATACTAATTAAATGTGAGAAATGCTCGGCGCTGGTGACGGGCGACTGGGTCGCGATTGACTGCCCGTATTTAATATTATTGGGACGTGAAATACACGTCACATCTGTGATAATTTGGACCTGACGAACATATTTTGAAGATATTTCAAAAAATTTTCTAAAATATAAAAAAAATTTCAAAAAATTTTCTAAAATATAAAAAAATCTTCAAAATTTAATAAAAATTTTTCCGAAATTCAGAAATGTAATGGGCTATACGATTTTTATGGGTTTTATTGGGTTTACGATTTTTATAAGTTTTGTGATTTTTGTGGCGTCTGTGATGTTTATGGATTTTATGATTTTTATGCGGTTTATGATTTTTATGAGGTTCATGACTTTTATGAGGTTTGTGACTTTTATGGGGTTTATGATTTTTATGGTGTTTATGATTTATGAGGTTTATGGTTTTTATAAGGTTTATGATTATTATGAGGTTTGTGATTTTTATGAGGTTTATGATTTTTACGATTTTTATGGGTTTTATGAAGTTCATGAGGTTTACGACTTTCTATGGCTTTTAGGGGATTTATCGGGTTACGAGGCTTACAATTTATATGAGTTTTATAGTGTTTTCTGGTTTATGGTGTTTACGATTTCTATTGGTTTTAAGGGATTTATAATATTATGGGATTTACAACGTTTACGGGTTTTATGAGGTTTATAAGTTTTATGGGATTTATGATTTTTATGGGACTTACAATTTTTATGCGGTTTATGGGGTTTAAGGGGTTATGGGTTATTGAGGATATTGGGGTTTATAGGGTTTACTATGTTTATGGGTTTCATGGAGTTTTTAAGTTTTATGGGATTTATGATTTTTATGAGATTTATGAATATTATGAGGTTTATGATTTTTATGAGGTTTGTGATTTTTGTGGGGTTTATGATTTTTATGGGGTTTATGAATATTACGTGTTTTATGATTTTTATAAGGTTTGTGATTTGTGTGGGATTTAGAATTTTTATGGATTTTATGATTTTTATGGGTTTTATGAGGTTTATGAGTTTTACGATTTTCTATGGCTTTTAGGGGATTTATCGGGTTACGGGGTTTACAATTTATATGAGTTTTATAGTGTTTTAAGGTTTATGGTGTTTACGATTTTTATTGGTTTTAAGGGATTTATAATATTATGGGATTTACAATGTTTACGGGTTTTATGAGGTTTATGAGTTTTATGGGATTTATGATTTCTATGAGATTTACGATTTCTGTCGGGTTTATGATTCAAACATGTGGGTTTTTTTTTTTTTTAAATAAATATATATTTTTTTATTATTCCTTACATCGCGTAGTAAGGATATAGATCAGCATACGACCATACCGCAAACCAAGCAATTAATTATCGAAAGAAAAATAAAATGAAGGACCAGAGGTTGTTTAGGAAAGGAGTCATGGTCCATTAATAAATAATTGTATACTATTTGATAATAACATTTATTTGAGGTACACTTGGCTAGGTGATTTACTTAATATAATGTAACGTTATAAATTGAATAAACGTAAGAAAATAAGTCGCTGAGCTTAGAACTCACATTTATAATAATCAACGCTAGTAAAACCAAATTAAAATTATTCATCCGGAATATGAGTCGACCACGTCGCGCCAGAATCTAACTCGCAGCCCGAAAATAATATGTACTAATAATTTTGTTTTACTGAATCAAATTCTAATCATAAACTAATTCACACATCAAATAATATTATATGACCAAATTAAATTATATGACCAAATTAAATTATATGACCAAATTAAATTATAATACAAAAATAATTCACACGAAATTTTTCACACAGTAAATAACAGTGGTATGTAAATCACGCACGCTCGGTAACCTTGTCTGTTCATAGGCGGATGTATGTAGCACATACATAAACTCGCCGAACGTCGAAGGATAAAATAATAAAATTACTTTATTGTAATTCCACACGGGCGTGATGTGTGGCTTAACAGACCCAGACTACCAGTGATCTTACGACCCCTGATTCGTTTCTGCTAACGCATTAATCCGGAGGTATCTATTATTTAGACTTATAAATATATAAAGAAAATTATAAATGAAAATGCAATAATTGAATACTTTTGCTTTAATCCTTTTAGTATGTTTAGAAAAAATATTCAGCAAGGCAGCCAAATGCACGTCATAGCACCCAGAAGACGATACCCGCAGTACAACTAACGTGGTTGTCCTTTATTCTCCGTCGCCCTCTGCGTTGTAGACAAAGGTGAATTCGTGAGAGCCCAACCGCACACGTGGTGCATACCTCCACTTCGTTGTGTTGTGTAATCACGCACTAATTATCCAAAGTAGCCACAGTCACCGGGTTCCAGAATCAGAGTGTCGAGCGAATCTGCTTTTCCGGCACGATTGACTGTCTCGCGATCAAGCCCCCGATTATCTGCCGCTACCTTTTCGGCGTCATGTGCGTAAAGTGCGAAAAATAATCAAAATAGGCGCGAATTGCATACATATATACACGCACACCTGTAACGAAGGTTTATCTCGCGACCGTTAACTACAAAAATCATCTACTCAATATTACTAACAATATATTCAATAACTACATAATGTTTTGTTACCGAGTGATTCACAATAACAGTTGCTGATTTTATATATGAATATTTAATGAAAGTAAATAATATTAAACCGAAATATAACACAATTTTAATTTCTCATGTTAACATTAAAATAGGTTGAAAGTTTTGGTTGTTACCATTAATTTTTTTATAACCATTTTAAAGCTGCTAAAAATTACTAAAAGGAACAATTTTACGATTTTCTTTTTGCTTACGGTAAACTATGCAAAGTTTATGTTAAAGTATTCACATAGAAAAAGAATATGAGACCCGTTTAAACGTTCGGTCCGACACGGAGGCGAAGCTAGACATTTTTATTACTTATATATAATATAGTGTATATGTAAATAGAATAATGATAAATAAAACGCACAAAAAACATATTAATAATACCAGATATACTCTCACATGTAAATTCTTACCGTCATCCCGTATCCTGAAAACTATATAAACAAGTGTAAAAGGGATATATACATATATATACTTAATATGTAGTTTGTATATATATATATATATATATATATATATATATTTATATATATATATTTATATATATATATATATATATATATATATATATATATCATATAGTAATGCATTATTATTGAAACATATTGTAAAGTAAAGCAAAATAAATGTGAATTCAAAGTGAATACAGAAAATGAATATAATTAAGAATAAGCAGCAAGTGGAAAAATGTAGCAGAAGCTAAGTAAGCGGTGGAATTTAGGCAGGCACATGTTGCTGTGAGCGGAACATGGCGGGTGGCCATAGCGTAGGGTGCAGTGCAGAGTGGGTTGACTGCTTGCCTATGGTATACGGGTTCTGTACCATTACATGATTTTTATAATGTTTATGATTTTTATCGGGATTATGATTTTTATGGGGTTTACGATTTTTATGGGGTTTATGATTTTTATGAGGTTTATGATTTTTATGATATTTGTGGTTTTTATGGGTTATTGATATTTTCGGGGAGAATGATTTTTACGAGGTTTATGATTTGTATGGGGTTTATGATTTTTATGGGATTAATGATTTTTATAAGATTCATGACTTTTATGAGGTTTGTGACTTTTATGGGGTTTATGATTTTATGGTGTTTATGATTTCTATGAGGTTTATGGTTTTTATAAGGTTTATGATTTTTATTGGGTTTATGATTTTTGCAGGGTTTATAATTATTGTCGGGTTTATGAAGTTCATGGGGTTTACGATTTTTACGATTTTTATGCGTTTTATGGGGTCTATGAGTTTATGGGTTATGGGGTTATTGGGGTTTATGGGGTTTATAGGGTTTACGATGTTTATGAGGTTTAAGAGGATTTATAGGGTTTACGATGTTTATGGATTTATGGGGTTTATAAGTTTTATAGGGTTTATGATTTATATAGAGTTTATGATTCTATGGGGTTTGTGATATTTATCTATTTTTTTAAGTTCATGGGATTTATGATGTTTAGATGTTTTGGGTTTTATGGGGTTATGGGGTTTACGTTGTTTAAGAGTTTTATGAATATATGGGGTTTATGTTGTTTATCGGTTTTATATGAATGTTAATACAATACAATCAATATTTGAATATATACTATTACCTCTAGAAAATATTTTTCATTTGTGTATTGAGAAATCCATATGAACTCATGTTCTTAAAAAAGCTTAAGTAGTCCCCATATACAAGACAGGGGACAAATCATGTATATCAAATTATAGACCAATTTTGCTTATATTAAACTTTAAAAATTTCTTGATAAAATCATTCACAATAGACTACACTAACTACAAATAATTTGATTTTGTTAGAAACGGAGATACACTGAATGCATTGAATTATATAACAAATATCATATAGAAAAATTTGGATAAAAGCAAATCTATAATTACAGTATTCTTAGACCTGACCAAATCTTTTGATACTGTTAATCATAGAATACTGCTAGATAAGCTTGTGAGATATGGTATAAGAGGTATTGTCTTAAAACTGTTAACTAGCTATCTCTTAGATAGACAACAAAGAGTTAAAATTCAAGATTGTAAGAGTGAATACAAATTAATTTCCACCGGCGCGGTGTTCCGCAAGGGACTATACTAGGTCCTTTATTATTTATATTCTATGTCACTGATATACTGATAGATATGCAAAATGATACAAGCATGTCTTATGCTGATGACACTGTCATCATCTGAAGTGATGATGCGTTGTCTCGGGCACTGGATAAAATGAATGTATATCTAAATCAAGTGTCTAAATGGCTTACTTTGAATAAATTAGCTTTGAATGTAAGTAAAACTGTTTACATAACGTATAGAAATTACTGTGAAAGTATGCCAGGTACACTAAACGTTGATATAGGTAGCTAACCAATAAAAAGAGTAGAATATCATAAGTATCTAGGATTGTTATTTGATTTCAATATGAAATGAGACAAACATATCGACTATATTGTAGATAGAACTAGATATCTAATATTTATTTTTGCCAAAATTAAAAATATTATGTAATCCGAAACATTAATGATAATTTATGATGCACTTTTTAAAAATTGAATAAATTATGGAATAATTGCCTGGGTAGGAGCATATAGTAATACCCTAAACCAAATACAAAGAATTCAAAACAAAATATTAAAAATCATAAATAAAAATCGATTCTCAGAGTAATGTCTCCCTCTATCTGTAAGCCAATTATTCCTTTTAGAATCTACGAGGTCTGTCCCAAAAGTATCCGAATTACCTCGATTTCTCGGCGCTTGATTTATTCTTCGTCATCCGGGGGGTGGCATCCTTCAAAGTAGTCCCCATTTGATTGAACAAGACGCTCATATCGATGTTTCCACTTATTAAAGCACTCTTGAAAGTCAGACTTCGGAATCGCCTTTAGTGCATTCGTCGCATTAGTTTCAACAGTCTGTTTATTGTCGAATCGATGTCCTTTAAGCGGCATTTTCAATCGAGGAAACAGCCAAAAGTCGCAGGGAGCTATATCAGGACTGTATGGAGGCTGGCGGAGCTGCGCAACACTGTGTTTCAATAAATACTGCTGCACAAGGTTTGATGCGTGCGCTGGAGCATTGTCGTGATGAAGAAGCCAGTCACCGGTTTCCCAAAGTTGCGGTCGTTTTCTCCTGATTGCATTACGTAATCTTTTCAAAACTTCAACGTAGTACTCTTTATTGATTGTCTGGCCTGTACGGGCATATTCGCGGTGCACAACGCCCTCATAATCGAAAAAAACAATCAACATTGACTTGATGTTGCTTCGACTTTGACTAGCTTTTTTCGGCCGAGGCTCAGATGGAAGCTTCCACTGCGAAGATTGTTGTTTTGTTTCAGGATCATAACCATAAACCCATGACTCATCACCAGTAATAACCTTTTTAAGAAAGTTTTCATCACTATTAATCATTTCCAAATTGTCCTGAGCGATTTCTAATCGAAGGTTTTTTTGCTGGTCTGAGAGCAGTTTCCGGATGAATTTTGCACACACACGAGTCATTCCCAAATTCTCGGTTAAAATTCGCCAAACAGTACTTTTTGGTATTCCAAGTTCATCTTCCAGTTCTCTCACAGTCAAAGAACGATCTTGTTCAACTGCGACACGCACACGCTCGACATTATCCGACGATGTTCCCGTCGAAGGTCGACCAGAACGAGGATCACTGTCAACAGATGTGCGGCCATTTTTGAACCGCCTATACCACTCTTTTATTTGTGTTTTTCCCATACACTCATCTTTAAAGGCCTTTTGCAAAATTTCAATAGTTTCCGCACAACTTTTACCGAGATTAAAGCAAAATTTTATGCAAATTTGCTGTTCGGTTCGTTCTGCCATTTTTAGCAATAAGCAAATTGCGACAAACGCAAAAAAGTCGTTGTAAACAAATACACGCTGCGCGGGAACTAAGGCGTTTCATCGGTATCTCAGGCTACTGACGAGAAGGTTAGGAGTTGCTGGTGACGTTCGTACCCTCCAGAGGTCGCCTGAGTCTCTCCGCGCGAAGATATGAACGTAGGTCGGATACTTTTGGGACAGACCTCATATTTCACTTCATTATGAAACACTGCAAGAAATATATAAGTTCAAAAAAAGCAATACTAGAAATAAAATTATTCTATTACCGAAAATAACTAAAACAATAGGTAAAGAAACAGCTACATAATAGCTATAAAAGTGGTCAAGGAGTTAACAAATGATCTCAAATCATTAACTACCAATTATAACGGGATGCTCAATTGTTTATAACAATGTAATTATTAACCGAGCTAATATCCTGCAGGCGTGCGCCACACACAAAGCGTGTGCGCGGCTTATCGCAGCTCTTACCTTTGACGCGGCCTGCGGCGACTCGCTGCTGTAGACTTACCCCGATGTAGTTGTGCAGGCTTTTCTCACGTATATGCCGAATCCACGGGGATTCGACTTCGTGCGGAATTTCCTCGAAGCATTGGTTTTTGCGACCTGAAAGAAGCGCGAAAACGCGAAGACTAATCGTTTTGCAACGCGAACAGCAATGTAGCCTTGCTTAGGCCTAACTCGATGCTAGGAGCAGGCGGGTTCGGGTTAATTAATGGCACAACGGCACAACGATTTAACAAGAACAACAAAAAGCTATATTCTAAAATAATAAATAAGTTCATACAACTACGTTAACTTACATCTTAAATGGACAATAAAAATCAAAATTCGCGTAGGTCGAGCGTCGCTTGTGTGTTCAGCACGACCGTCGCTGAACACGCCACCGGAATCTCCTCTTTTCCGTGGGCTATTCTGAGCCGTTATATCTTGAGGGCACGTCACACTATTCGTAGTGTGGCCCAGATATACGTCCGCGGTTGCCAACAAATAGCCCTTACCTCTACTATATTAGAGCGATGGTAGGAGGAGGCGACGCGCTGCTGCTGAGGATGCTCTCGCCTTTTCCTCTTTGCAGTCCTGGTACGGCTGCTCTCTATGCCGGATATTGGAGTCTATGCACCACTCCGCTGTCACAACCTTACACTGCACTCTCTTTCTCTCTCCGTCTCCTTCATACCGCCAACAAACGGTGGACAATTGGTGTCCTCGGTGGCGTCTCCGAAAATGGCCGTGGAGCGTCGTCTTTCTCCATGCACACGGCGTGAGAAGTCGAGCGATAGTAGTTCTTTTTCTCCGTGGCCGTGACCCCCCCCCCTCCCGCTCCTTTTCCACTCTCTTCTTTCCACCTATTGCCGCGCGTAGGCATGATATGGCGTCTCATGCCCCTTTCGCGGCATCTCGTCCGTTAATTTTACGCGATTCATTACACAATGAAGTTAATACAAAGAAAAAATTAAAAGGATTTGTAATGAATCTATTAGTCTATATATAACTATAACTTAGATCACTTTGCGTAGAAATTTTATTTAATGTTAACAAGAAATTTTTATTTTATTTATATTTTATTATTTATTTTTAATTTTAATTTTTAAGTTTTTATAGAAGCAAGATGGCATCATACAGTCAAGATGGCGTCGGGAGGTAAGAAGCCTCCTGACAGGAGTGAATTTTATTTCTTTTGTTGTAAAAAGAAGTCTTCGACAGGTACTTGTCTTATTAGCGAGGAAGCATTCCATTACAGTTGTTTGACACAGAAGTGCAACAACTACAAATTCATTAGTGATAAGTTAATAATTTGTCCAAATCATAGCCAGCGCAACATAACCTAAAAAATTGAAGAGGTAAACCTGAGTGTTTCAGCGAGTTTGTTGATCGCTCAAATTAAGCTTAAAACTTCAGAAGAAACAAGAAATGAATTGTTAAGTGAAATTTCAAATAAAACTCAAGAATTACATAATACAACAATTTTTGAAGAGAAAAGTTAGACTGAAATGTTGAAAACTGAAAACTCACAATTGAAACAATTGGACAGCGAATTAAAAAAAAGAATGATTTACTTAAAGAAAAAGTTAATAACAAACAAATAAAAGTAACAAAAATCAATAACAACAAAAATTGTAACAACAATATTGATATTAAGAAAAGTGTCATTGAAATTTTGACAAAGGAAAATAATATACAAACTAAAAACATCTAATTAAATAAAAAAGATGAATTAACAATTAGCTGTTCAACTAATGATAGTGCAGAGTTAACAGTATTCAAAAGTGAGTTACAAGGTGTACTTAATATCAATAAAGAGGAACTGAATAACCCTAAGATAAAAATTGTTGGAATTGATAAATACGATAACATGGATATTGAAGATATTGAAAATGATATAAATTCAAGAAATTTCAGCAGTTTTACTAGTAAAGGTCAAGTATTACATATATACACAAATAATACCAACAACAAGAGTACCGTTCTAATGGAAGTTCCTGTCGAGATATATAAATATATCAAGGAAAGTAATAGCAAAGTTTTTGTAGGTTATCAAAATTGCAAAGTCTACGATTTGATAAATATTAGACCTTGTAATAACTGTGTCAGGAAGAGTCATAATGGAAAGAACTGTACAAATAATTCTATGTGCCTTAAATGCTCAGAAATGCCCAAGACTAGTGATTGTACAAATAATATCATAAAGTGTTTGAATTGTGACCATAGTAATGAAAATTACAATACAAATTATGTAATTAACCAGTATGCCAATGACTATAATCTATGTAATATTCTGAAAAAAAAATTAAAAGATATATAGACTCGACTGATTACATGACGAGACCTTCTTTACTACCGCTGAATATAGATTATCATCCGAAGAAGGTAACGAAGAGGACACACGTACCGATAGATGTAAATCCATCAACTAATTATAAAAACCAGCAACAGCTCCAGCAAGAACAGCGTAAATAAAAATCTACACAAGTTAGACAAACTCATATATCTACATCACAGACAGTGAAAACAGTAAAGAAAACAAGAAAATAATAGTTAATAATGGATAATTATGATTTTTTAGATCAGATAGAAAAATAATTACTACACAAAGAAAAAACGTGTGATAATATTTTTAATTTTAACAAAGTTATTAATAATAAAAAAGATATAATAATGCATGTTAACGTTAGGAGTATGAATGCTAATTTTGATAAAGTTAAGATATTATTTGCGAGTCTAATTAATAAGCCTTCTATTATTATATGTACAGAAGATTTTGAACAAGTCAATTACAATTTATTCGAATTAAAAGGTTCCAACTATGAATACAAGAGTTACCATAATTATAGTAGAATAAATAGAAATTATGGAGTTAACCTTTTTATTGATAAAAACTTGGTACAAAAAACTGAAATTGTTCAATCTGGTAGGATTAAAATCATAAATACATGAGTTACACTTAATAATGATAGTAAACTAGAGATTTCTGCTATGTATAGATCACATCGTATACCTAAGGCTGAATTCATTTTGAAGCTAAATAGATACCTAATCAAAAAGAAAAATATTAAAAATCATTTAGTAATAGGTGATTTTAATATAGACATATTACAATGTGATAATATGAACCAAGAATTCCTATGTAATTTCTGTGATAAAGGATATTTGCCAGGTTTTATGGGGATTCCAAGGCCGCCTACTAGTATATGTAAAGGATCATGTATCTACAATATATTCATAAAAACTAGTAGACTAATTACACTAAAATACATAAAAAACATTCTTTAATAGATCATTATCCTATTTTTTTTTTTTTTTTTTTTTATTATTATTTAACGTCGCCATGTTTGTGCTTCCATGTGGTGCTAATCGACGACGGGGGTCTGCGGTGTGTTTGTAAACAAAGCACATGTAATTTTTACAGAGGTGCTTGTATCAATCGGCAGAGATTTATCCTATTTATATTGCTATAGATAAGATCAAAACTGAAATAAATAAACCAATAGGAACATTAGACTATAAAAAATTAATAAACATTGTTAGGACAAAAAATTGGAATGAAAATTTGACTATACACGATCCTAATTCAGCTACTGATAATTTGGTATTCAAAATAAAACAATGCATTTGAATTTACAAAAAGACGAACAGTAAATATAAACGGAAAGGAAGGAAAAAATGGATTACAGATGCTATAATACAGTCATGTGAAACTAAAGAATTTTTATATAACCTATGGCAATTGGATCTTAAAAATGATCAGCTTCGTTTGCAATGTAAGAATTATGATAAAATATTGGACAAAATAATTTCTATACTAAAATGAAATATGGTAAAAGTCTAGTCCAAAATAATTCTAATAACCCAAAAATTTTATGGGAAGTTTTAAATACAAAAATAGGTAAATAAACGAAATCTAAGGAGGCTAGAATTTATATAAAAGTAGATAAAAATAAGATTACTGACAAAATTGAAATAACTAAAATTATGAATAAATATTTCTGTGATATAGGTCGAAAATTGAATGAAAAAATTGATAATCCCATAAATGAGTAAATTAAACGACCTGAAATGAATGCTAATTCTATTTTTCTAAATCCAACAAATGTAAATGATGTAACAGGTATAATCAATAATTGAAAATTGAAAAAGGGTGGTGTTGACAAAATTCATGCTAAAATCTTGAAACTGATGTACAACCGTATTGTTGAACCTGTAACGAATATTTTTAATGCATGTATTGAGAAAGCCATTTGTCCTGACGCTCTGAAAAGGACGGATGTTGAACCACTGTATAAATCAGGAGAAAAGCATAATATGTCTAATTATAATAATAATAATGTAGCGAAAATTTTTGAGAGAATTATCTACAATAGAATTTACGATTTTGTAGAAAAGCATAATATTATTGTTGCAATATAAGGTACATTTAGATTATAGTGATAGAGAAAGAGAGAACTAGTGTGAAGCGCCATCTTACGTTTATGATTGTTAGCGCGTGCGAGCTCAGCACGAGCTCGCCACTGTAAAGGGATCCTCCGAACGGAGCGGTTGTAAGAGAGAGCTTGTTGGGACTTTTATGTTCTACTTTTTATAATAAAGTTTATTAGTTGGAGCCGGTGTATTTGATCATTGCCGCAACCTCACCTTAGATCCACGATTATTTTTAATGGTAGCAGAGCGTGGTTTTGATTTTATTTATGTTCTTTACGTCGACCTTCGGGTGGCGTAGAAGCATTGAAAAGCGCAGGTAAGCGCAGGAAAAGAAGTGCTAGATAACAAAGGAAGCACATGGCAGATCAAGTTAAAAAATAAGAAAAGACCGAAAGTGAAAGTGACAGCGAATTTTTTGACACAGAAGACAAAAAGGTGAAAGTTGAAAGTGATCGAAAGTTAGTTACCGGCACATTTTAAATGGCGGCTTCAGAAAACAAAGGATTCACGCTACAGGTATTTGACGGCACACACTATAACAATTGAAAGAAACAAATCTCCTTATGAGATATTTTTTAATGAGAAGCCAGATGCAAAATATTTGAAACTATATGGAAGTAAAGTTTTTGTTAGGGTGCCTGAAAGCAAAAGAAATTCCAAATGGGATAGGAAAGCTGACTTAGGAATTTTAATTGTCTATGATATAACAGGGTACAGAGTTTTGATTGGAAATAGAGTCATTGTAGCGAGACATGTTGATATTATTGAAGAGGATGTTAAATGTTTAGGTTTAAATGATAGTGATTTAGAAGATGAGAATTTGAATGAAAATCTTGAAAACTAAATGATTAAAAATTTAAATGATAAAGAAAAAGAGAATTTAGAAATTTTAAATGAAACGGTAAATTTAGAAAATTTAATTGATAATGAAATAAAGAACAATGAAGTAAACGTACCGTAAATAAGAAAGTCTGAAAGAAATATTAAAAGGCCAAATAGATTAGATAATAATTATGTATATTATGGTTGTATTTATGTAAATTATTGTAGCGCCGATAGTCCTGTAAGTTTTGAAGATGCTATTGAAAGTAATGAATCTAGTTTTTGGATTGATGCTATGAATAAGGAAATTAATAGTTTAAAGAAAAATAAAACGTGGCAATTAGTTGAAAAGCATAAGAATGAAAAGGTATTAGATTTGAAATAGATTTATACAAAGAAAAGCGAAAATGTTTATAAAGCAAGGATAGTTGTAAGAGGTTACCAACAAACAGATGTATTGGATGATATTTATTCTCCGGTTACTAGGACCCGATCGTTAAAAGTATTATTGTCATATTGTTTCCAAAATGGTTTGTTAATAGAACAAATGGATGTGGAGACAGCGTTTTTAAACGGGAATGTTAAATCAAAAGTATTTGTTAAACAGCCAGTGGGTTATGAGTGTAACTAGTGTGAAGCGCCATCTTACGTTTATGATTGTTAGCGCGAGTGAGCTCAGCACGAGCTCGCCACTGTAAAGGGATCCTCCGAACGGAGCGGTTGTAAGAGAGAGCTTGTTGGGACTTTTATGTTCTACTTTTTATAATAAAGTTTATTAGTTGGAGCCGGTGTATTTGATCATTGCCGCAACCTCACCTTAGATCCACGATTATTTTTAATGGTAGCAGAGCGTGGTTTTGATTTTATTTATGTTCTTTACGTCGACCTTCGGGTGGCGTAGAAGCATTGAAAAGCGCAGGTAAGCGCAGGAAAAGAAGTGCTAGATAACAAAGGAAGCACATGGCAGATCAAGTTAAAAAATAAGAAAAGACCGAAAGTGAAAGTGACAGCGAATTTTTTGACACAGAAGACAAAAAGGTGAAAGTTGAAAGTGATCGAAAGTTAGTTACCGGCACATTTTAAATGGCGGCTTCAGAAAACAAAGGATTCACGCTACAGGTATTTGACGGCACACACTATAACAATTGAAAGAAACAAATCTCCTTATGAGATATTTTTTAATGAGAAGCCAGATGCAAAATATTTGAAACTATATGGAAGTAAAGTTTTTGTTAGGGTGCCTGAAAGCAAAAGAAATTCCAAATGGGATAGGAAAGCTGACTTAGGAATTTTAATTGTCTATGATATAACAGGGTACAGAGTTTTGATTGGAAATAGAGTCATTGTAGCGAGACATGTTGATATTATTGAAGAGGATGTTAAATGTTTAGGTTTAAATGATAGTGATTTAGAAGATGAGAATTTGAATGAAAATGTTGAAAACTAAATGATTAAAAATTTAAATGATAAAGAAAAAGAGAATTTAGAAATTTTAAATGAAACGGTAAATTTAGAAAATTTAATTGATAATGAAATAAAGAACAATGAAGTAAACGTACCGTAAATAAGAAAGTCTGAAAGAAATATTAAAAGGCCAAATAGATTAGATAATAATTATGTATATTATGGTTGTATTTATGTAAATTATTGTAGCGCCGATAGTCCTGTAAGTTTTGAAGATGCTATTGAAAGTAATGAATCTAGTTTTTGGATTGATGCTATGAATAAGGAAATTAATAGTTTAAAGAAAAATAAAACGTGGCAATTAGTTGAAAAGCATAAGAATGAAAAGGTATTAGATTTGAAATAGATTTATACAAAGAAAAGCGAAAATGTTTATAAAGCAAGGATAGTTGTAAGAGGTTACCAACAAACAGATGTATTGGATGATATTTATTCTCCGGTTACTAGGACCCGATCGTTAAAAGTATTATTGTCATATTGTTTCCAAAATGGTTTGTTAATAGAACAAATGGATGTGGAGACAGCGTTTTTAAACGGGAATGTTAAATCAAAAGTATTTGTTAAACAGCCAGTGGGTTATGAGTGTAACTAGTGTGAAGCGCCATCTTACGTTTATGATTGTTAGCGCGAGTGAGCTCAGCACGAGCTCGCCACTGTAAAGGGATCCTCCGAACGGAGCGGTTGTAAGAGAGAGCTTGTTGGGACTTTTATGTTCTACTTTTTATAATAAAGTTTATTAGTTGGAGCCGGTGTATTTGATCATTGCCGCAACCTCACCTTAGATCCACGATTATTTTTAATGGTAGCAGAGCGTGGTTTTGATTTTATTTATGTTCTTTACGTCGACCTTCGGGTGGCGTAGAAGCATTGAAAAGCGCAGGTAAGCGCAGGAAAAGAAGTGCTAGATAACAAAGGAAGCACATGGCAGATCAAGTTAAAAAATAAGAAAAGACCGAAAGTGAAAGTGACAGCGAATTTTTTGACACAGAAGACAAAAAGGTGAAAGTTGAAAGTGATCGAAAGTTAGTTACCGGCACATTTTAAATGGCGGCTTCAGAAAACAAAGGATTCACGCTACAGGTATTTGACGGCACACACTATAACAATTGAAAGAAACAAATCTCCTTATGAGATATTTTTTAATGAGAAGCCAGATGCAAAATATTTGAAACTATATGGAAGTAAAGTTTTTGTTAGGGTGCCTGAAAGCAAAAGAAATTCCAAATGGGATAGGAAAGCTGACTTAGGAATTTTAATTGTCTATGATATAACAGGGTACAGAGTTTTGATTGGAAATAGAGTCATTGTAGCGAGACATGTTGATATTATTGAAGAGGATGTTAAATGTTTAGGTTTAAATGATAGTGATTTAGAAGATGAGAATTTGAATGAAAATGTTGAAAACTAAATGATTAAAAATTTAAATGATAAAGAAAAAGAGAATTTAGAAATTTTAAATGAAACGGTAAATTTAGAAAATTTAATTGATAATGAAATAAAGAACAATGAAGTAAACGTACCGTAAATAAGAAAGTCTGAAAGAAATATTAAAAGGCCAAATAGATTAGATAATAATTATGTATATTATGGTTGTATTTATGTAAATTATTGTAGCGCCGATAGTCCTGTAAGTTTTGAAGATGCTATTGAAAGTAATGAATCTAGTTTTTGGATTGATGCTATGAATAAGGAAATTAATAGTTTAAAGAAAAATAAAACGTGGCAATTAGTTGAAAAGCATAAGAATGAAAAGGTATTAGATTTGAAATAGATTTATACAAAGAAAAGCGAAAATGTTTATAAAGCAAGGATAGTTGTAAGAGGTTACCAACAAACAGATGTATTGGATGATATTTATTCTCCGGTTACTAGGACCCGATCGTTAAAAGTATTATTGTCATATTGTTTCCAAAATGGTTTGTTAATAGAACAAATGGATGTGGAGACAGCGTTTTTAAACGGGAATGTTAAATCAAAAGTATTTGTTAAACAGCCAGTGGGTTATGAGTGTAACTAGTGTGAAGCGCCATCTTACGTTTATGATTGTTAGCGCGAGTGAGCTCAGCACGAGCTCGCCACTGTAAAGGGATCCTCCGCACGGAGCGGTTGTAAGAGAGAGCTTGTTGGGGCTTTTATGTTCTACTTTTTATAATAAAGTTTATTAGTTGGAGCCGGTGTATTTGATCATTGCTGCAACCTCACCTTAGATCCACGATTATTTTAACAATTATATCTGAACATCAATTTGGTTCTAGGAAGAAAATGGGCACTAGAAATGGTTCAAATTATATAACTAATAGTTTATACAATAATTTATATAAAAGTAAACCAATAATTGTAACATTCCCAGATTTGGCAAAGGCATTTGACACCGTAGATCATAAAATTCTATTTAACAAACTCTATCGTATTGGTATTAAAGGACAGGCACTGGATTTGCTTTCAAGTTATCTTAATAACAGATATCAAGCAGTGGTTATGGTGAAAGTGATAATTTGTTAATAAATACGGGTGTTCCTCAAGGTACAATCCTAGGTCGTCTGATTTTCATTCTGTATATGAATGATACCCTGAAGAAAATCCCCCTGGAAGAACTATTATCATACGCGGATGATACTGCTATAATTGGTACTGGTGATAATTGGATAGAAGCTCAAGATAAGATGAACAAGTCTTTAAACATAATCAATAAGTGGTTAGCTTTAAATAAAATATCATTAAATGTTGACAATACTGATTTTATTACTTTCGGTAATTATAGTGATAGTGTACCAAATAAATTAGAAGTAAAAATTATTGATAAAAATACATCAAGAGTCGACTACTGTAAATATTTGGGTATAGTTTTTGACTTTAATTTAAGATAGGACAAACACATTCAGTACATTGTAAATAAAACAGAAGTATTTTGTTTTTATATTTTACAAAATTGTGAAAATAATGTCAACAGAGACATTAAGAATGATTTATTATGCTTTTTTCCATAGTATAATAAGGTATGAAATACTAGCTTGGGGAGGAGTTTATAAGAATAATTGAGTTTTAGTTGAAAATCTACAAAAACAAATGTTAAATATCATTAATAAACAAAATTTTATGATACAAGATAATCCTTTAAACATGGAACAAATATATACTTTCGAAGCTCTAAAGTATCATTATTCGGATATCAAAATGCAATATACCAAATGCATTAGTGTAACAAGGAAAAATTCTAAATATAGATAATGTGTCACGTATGAACTTCATGAAAAATTGGATTAAGTGCAATTGTTAATGTTACTATTTTTTTTTTTTTTTTTATTTACTCGTATAGTTTAACAGAAATTATTGTTATGACACAGCGTTTTGATAAAACTTAAATTTTTATGTAGTTTCTAAGTTTAGATCTAAGTTATAGTATGTAATTTTATTATATTTTCATTTTTGTTTTTTGTAATACCAGGCCTGCGCACAGATAACTTGTTTATCTCTACAGGACGTTTACAGGGCATACAATTACTCTGTAAATATTTCTGGTTGAAATGAATAAATAAATAAATAATATACATATTATTAGACTAACTTTTTTGAATTCACAAATTACAAAATTTAAATATATATATATACAAAAATACTTAAATACTACTTTAAAGACTAACTTTTTTGAATTCACTAATTACAATATTTAAATATATATATATATATATATATATATATATATATATATATATATATATATATATATATATATATATATATATATATATATATATATATATATATATATATATATATATATATATATATATATATATATATATACAAAAATACTTAAATACTACTTTAAAGACTAACTTTTTTGAATTCACTAATTACAATATTTAAATATATATATATATATATATATATTTAAATATTGTAATTAGTGAATTCAAAAAAGTTAGTCTTTAAAGTAGTATTTAAGTATTTTTGTATATATATATATTTAAATTTTGTAATTTGTGAATTCAAAAAAGTTAGTCTAATAATATGTATATTATTTATTTATTTATTCATTTCAACCAGAAATATTTACAGAGTAATTGTATGCCCTGTAAACGTCCTGTAGAGATAAACAAGTTATCTGTGCGCAGGCCTGGTATTACAAAAAACAAAAATGAAAATATAATAAAATTACATACTATAACTTAGATCTAAACTTAGAAACTACATAAAAATTTAAGTTTTATCAAAACGCTGTGTCATAACAATAATTTCTGTTAAACTATACGAGTAAATAAAAAAAAAAAAAAAAATAGTAACATTAACAATTGCACTTAATCCAATTTTTCATGAAGTTCATACGTGACACATTATCTATATTTAGAATTTTTCCTTGTTACACTAATGCATTTGGTATATTGCATTTTGATATCCGAATAATGATACTTTAGAGCTTCGAAAGTATATATTTGTTCCATGTTTAAAGGATTATCTTGTATCATAAAATTTTGTTTATTAATGATATTTAACATTTGTTTTTGTAGATTTTCAACTAAAACTCAATTATTCTTATAAACTCCTCCCCAAGCTAGTATTTAATACCTTATTATACTATGGAAAAAAGCATAATAAATCATTCTTAATGTCTCTGTTGACATTATTTTCACAATTTTGTAAAATATAAAAACAAAATACTTCTGTTTTATTTACAATGTACTGAATGTGTTTGTCCTATCTTAAATTAAAGTCAAAAACTATACCCAAATATTTACAGTAGTCGACTCTTGATGTATTTTTATCAATAATTTTTACTTCTAATTTATTTGGTACACTATCACTATAATTACCGAAAGTAATAAAATCAGTATTGTCAACATTTAATGATATTTTATTTAAAGCTAACCACTTATTGATTATGTTTAAAGACTTGTTCATCTTATCTTGAGCTTCTATCCAATTATCACCAGTACCAATTATAGCAGTATCATCCGCGTATGATAATAGTTCTTCCAGGGGGATTTTCTTCAGGGTATCATTCATATACAGAATGAAAATCAGACGACCTAGGATTGTACCTTGAGGAACACCCGTATTTATTAACAAATTATCACTTTCACCATAACCACTGCTTGATATCTGTTATTAAGATAACTTGAAAGCAAATCCAGTGCCTGTCCTTTAATACCAATACGATAGAGTTTGTTAAATAGAATTTTATGATCTACGGTGTCAAATGCCTTTGCCAAATCTGGGAATGTTACAATTATTGGTTTACTTTTATATAAATTATTGTATAAACTATTAGTTATATAATTTGAACCATTTCTAGTGCCCATTTTCTTCCTAGAACCAAATTGATGTTCAGATATAATTGTTAAAATAATCGTGGATCTAAGGTGAGGTTGCAGCAATGATCAAATACACCGGCTCCAACTAATAAACTTTATTATAAAAAGTAGAACATAAAAGCCCCAACAAGCTCTCTCTTACAACCGCTCCGTGCGGAGGATCCCTTTACAGTGGCGAGCTCGTGCTGAGCTCACTCGCGCTAACAATCATAAACGTAAGATGGCGCTTCACACTAGTTACACTCATAACCCACTGGCTGTTTAACAAATACTTTTGATTTAACATTCCCGTTTAAAAACGCTGTCTCCACATCCATTTGTTCTATTAACAAACCATTTTGGAAACAATATGACAATAATACTTTTAACGATCGGGTCCTAGTAACCGGAGAATAAATATCATCCAATACATCTGTTTGTTGGTAACCTCTTACAACTATCCTTGCTTTATAAACATTTTCGCTTTTCTTTGTATAAATCTATTTCAAATCTAATACCTTTTCATTCTTATGCTTTTCAACTAATTGCCACGTTTTATTTTTCTTTAAACTATTAATTTCCTTATTCATAGCATCAATCCAAAAACTAGATTCATTACTTTCAATAGCATCTTCAAAACTTACAGGACTATCGGCGCTACAATAATTTACATAAATACAACCATAATATACATAATTATTATCTAATCTATTTGGCCTTTTAATATTTCTTTCAGACTTTCTTATTTACGGTACGTTTACTTCATTGTTCTTTATTTCATTATCAATTAAATTTTCTAAATTTACCGTTTCATTTAAAATTTCTAAATTCTCTTTTTCTTTATCATTTAAATTTTTAATCATTTAGTTTTCAACATTTTCATTCAAATTCTCATCTTCTAAATCACTATCATTTAAACCTAAACATTTAACATCCTCTTCAATAATATCAACATGTCTCGCTACAATGACTCTATTTCCAATCAAAACTCTGTACCCTGTTATATCATAGACAATTAAAATTCCTAAGTCAGCTTTCCTATCCCATTTGGAATTTCTTTTGCTTTCAGGCACCCTAACAAAAACTTTACTTCCATATAGTTTCAAATATTTTGCATCTGGCTTCTCATTAAAAAATATCTCATAAGGAGATTTGTTTCTTTCAATTGTTATAGTGTGTGCCGTCAAATACCTGTAGCGTGAATCCTTTGTTTTCTGAAGCCGCCATTTAAAATGTGCCGGTAACTAACTTTCGATCACTTTCAACTTTCACCTTTTTGTCTTCTGTGTCAAAAAATTCGCTGTCACTTTCACTTTCGGTCTTTTCTTATTTTTTAACTTGATCTGCCATGTGCTTCCTTTGTTATCTAGCACTTCTTTTCCTGCGCTTACCTGCGCTTTTCAATGCTTCTACGCCACCCGAAGGTCGACGTAAAGAACATAAATAAAATCAAAACCACGCTCTGCTACCATTAAAAATAATCGTGGATCTAAGGTGAGGTTGCGGCAATGATCAAATACACCGGCTCCAACTAATAAACTTTATTATAAAAAGTAGAACATAAAAGTCCCAACAAGCTCTCTCTTACAACCGCTCCGTTCGGAGGATCCCTTTACAGTGGCGAGCTCGTGCTGAGCTCGCACGCGCTAACAATCATAAACGTAAGATGGCGCTTCACACTAGTTACACTCATAACCCACTGGCTGTTTAACAAATACTTTTGATTTAACATTCCCGTTTAAAAACGCTGTCTCCACATCCATTTGTTCTATTAACAAACCATTTTGGAAACAATATGACAATAATACTTTTAACGATCGGGTCCTAGTAACCGGAGAATAAATATCATCCAATACATCTGTTTGTTGGTAACCTCTTACAACTATCCTTGCTTTATAAACATTTTCGCTTTTCTTTGTATAAATCTATTTCAAATCTAATACCTTTTCATTCTTATGCTTTTCAACTAATTGCCACGTTTTATTTTTCTTTAAACTATTAATTTCCTTATTCATAGCATCAATCCAAAAACTAGATTCATTACTTTCAATAGCATCTTCAAAACTTACAGGACTATCGGCGCTACAATAATTTACATAAATACAACCATAATATACATAATTATTATCTAATCTATTTGGCCTTTTAATATTTCTTTCAGACTTTCTTATTTACGGTACGTTTACTTCATTGTTCTTTATTTCATTATCAATTAAATTTTCTAAATTTACCGTTTCATTTAAAATTTCTAAATTCTCTTTTTCTTTATCATTTAAATTTTTAATCATTTAGTTTTCAAGATTTTCATTCAAATTCTCATCTTCTAAATCACTATCATTTAAACCTAAACATTTAACATCCTCTTCAATAATATCAACATGTCTCGCTACAATGACTCTATTTCCAATCAAAACTCTGTACCCTGTTATATCATAGACAATTAAAATTCCTAAGTCAGCTTTCCTATCCCATTTGGAATTTCTTTTGCTTTCAGGCACCCTAACAAAAACTTTACTTCCATATAGTTTCAAATATTTTGCATCTGGCTTCTCATTAAAAAATATCTCATAAGGAGATTTGTTTCTTTCAATTGTTATAGTGTGTGCCGTCAAATACCTGTAGCGTGAATCCTTTGTTTTCTGAAGCCGCCATTTAAAATGTGCCGGTAACTAACTTTCGATCACTTTCAACTTTCACCTTTTTGTCTTCTGTGTCAAAAAATTCGCTGTCACTTTCACTTTCGGTCTTTTCTTATTTTTTAACTTGATCTGCCATGTGCTTCCTTTGTTATCTAGCACTTCTTTTCCTGCGCTTACCTGCGCTTTTCAATGCTTCTACGCCACCCGAAGGTCGACGTAAAGAACATAAATAAAATCAAAACCACGCTCTGCTACCATTAAAAATAATCGTGGATCTAAGGTGAGGTTGCGGCAATGATCAAATACACCGGCTCCAACTAATAAACTTTATTATAAAAAGTAGAACATAAAAGTCCCAACAAGCTCTCTCTTACAACCGCTCCGTTCGGAGGATCCCTTTACAGTGGCGAGCTCGTGCTGAGCTCGCACGCGCTAACAATCATAAACGTAAGATGGCGCTTCACACTAGTTCTCTCTTTCTCTATCACTATAATCTAAATGTACCTTATATTGCAACAATAATATTATGCTTTTCTACAAAATCGTAAATTCTATTGTAGATAATTCTCTCAAAAATTTTCGCTACATTATTATTATTATAATTAGACATATTATGCTTTTCTCCTGATTTATACAGTGGTTCAACATCCGTCCTTTTCAGAGCGTCAGGACAAATGGCTTTCTCAATACATGCATTAAAAATATTCGTTACAGGTTCAACAATACGGTTGTACATCAGTTTCAAGATTTTAGCATGAATTTTGTCAACACCACCCTTTTTCAATTTTCAATTATTGATTATACCTGTTACATCATTTACATTTGTTGGATTTAGAAAAATAGAATTAGCATTCATTTCAGGTCGTTTAATTTACTCATTTATGGGATTATCAATTTTTTCATTCAATTTTCGACCTATATCACAGAAATATTTATTCATAATTTTAGTTATTTCAATTTTGTCAGTAATCTTATTTTTATCTACTTTTATATAAATTCTAGCCTCCTTAGATTTCGTTTATTTACCTATTTTTGTATTTAAAACTTCCCATAAAATTTTTGGGTTATTAGAATTATTTTGGACTAGACTTTTACCATATTTCATTTTAGTATAGAAATTATTTTGTCCAATATTTTATCATAATTCTTACATTGCAAACGAAGCTGATCATTTTTAAGATCCAATTGCCATAGGTTATATAAAAATTCTTTAGTTTCACATGACTGTATTATAGCATCTGTAATCCATTTTTTCCTTCCTTTCCGTTTATATTTACTGTTCGTCTTTTTGTAAATTCAAATGCATTGTTTTATTTTGAATACCAAATTATCAGTAGCTGAATTAGGATCGTGTATAGTCAAATTTTCATTCCAATTTTTTGTCCTAACAATGTTTATTAATTTTTTATAGTCTAATGTTCCTATTGGTTTATTTATTTCAGTTTTGATCTTATCTATAGCAATATAAATAGGATAAATCTCTGCCGATTGATACAAGCACCTCTGTAAAAATTACATGTGCTTTGTTTACAAACACACCGCAGACCCCCGTCGTCGATTAGCACCACATGGAAGCACAAACATGGCGACGTTAAATAATAATAAAAAAAAAAAAAAAAAAAAAATAGGATAATGATCTATTAAAGAATGTTTTTTATGTATTTTAGTGTAATTAGTCTACTAGTTTTTATGAATATATTGTAGATACATGATCCTTTACATATACTAGTAGGCGGCCTTGGAATCCCCATAAAACCTGGCAAATATCCTTTATCACAGAAATTACATAGGAATTCTTGGTTCATATTATCACATTGTAATATGTCTATATTAAAATCACCTATTACTAAATGATTTTTAATATTTTTCTTTTTGATTAGGTATCTATTTAGCTTCAAAATGAATTCAGCCTTAGGTATACGATGTGATCTATACATAGCAGAAATCTCTAGTTTACTATCATTATTAAGTGTAACTCATGTATTTATGATTTTAATCCTACCAGATTGAACAATTTCAGTTTTTTGTACCAAGTTTTTATCAATAAAAAGGTTAACTCCATAATTTCTATTTATTCTACTATAATTATGGTAACTCTTGTATTCATAGTTGGAACCTTTTAATTCGAATAAATTGTAATTGACTTGTTCAAAATCTTCTGTACATATAATAATAGAAGGCTTATTAATTAGACTCGCAAATAATATCTTAACTTTATCAAAATTAGCATTCATACTCCTAACGTTAACATGCATTATTATATCTTTTTTATTATTAATAACTTTGTTAAAATTAAAAATATTATCACACGTTTCTTCTTTGTGTAGTAATTATTTTTCTATCTGATCTAAAAAATCATAATTATCCATTATTAACTATTATTTTCTTGTTTTCTTTACTGTTTTCACTGTCTGTGATGTAGATATATGAGTTTGTCTAACTTGTGTAGATTTTTATTTACGCTGTTCTTGCTGGAGCTGTTGCTGGTTTTTATAATTAGTTGATGGATTTACATCTATCGGTACGTGTGTCCTCTTCGTTACCTTCTTCGGATGATAATCTATATTCAGCGGTAGTAAAGAAGGTCTCGTCATGTAATCAGTCGAGTCTATATATCTTTTAATTTTTTTTTCAGAATATTACATAGATTATAGTCATTGGCATACTGGTTAATTACATAATTTGTATTGTAATTTTCATTACTATGGTCACAATTCAAACACTTTATGATATTATTTGTACAATCACTAGTCTTGGGCATTTCTGAGCATTTAAGGCACATAGAATTATTTGTACAGTTCTTTCCATTATGACTCTTCCTGACACAGTTATTACAAGGTCTAATATTTATCAAATCGTAGACTTTGCAATTTTGATAACCTACAAAAACTTTGCTATTACTTTCCTTGATATATTTATATATCTCGACAGGAACTTCCATTAGAACGGTACTCTTGTTGTTGGTATTATTTGTGTATATATGTAATACTTGACCTTTACTAGTAAAACTGCTGAAATTTCTTGAATTTATATCATTTTCAATATCTTCAATATCCATGTTATCGTATTTATCAATTCCAACAATTTTTATCTTAGGGTTATTCAGTTCCTCTTTATTGATATTAAGTACACCTTGTAACTCACTTTTGAATACTGTTAACTCTGCACTATCATTAGTTGAACAGCTAATTGTTAATTCATCTTTTTTATTTAATTAGATGTTTTTAGTTTGTATATTATTTTCCTTTGTCAAAATTTCAATGACACTTTTCTTAATATCAATATTGTTGTTACAATTTTTGTTGTTATTGATTTTTGTTACTTTTATTTGTTTGTTATTAACTTTTTCTTTAAGTAAATCATTCTTTTTTTTAATTCGCTGTCCAATTGTTTCAATTGTGAGTTTTCAGTTTTCAACATTTCAGTCTAACTTTTCTCTTCAAAAATTGTTGTATTATGTAATTCTTGAGTTTTATTTGAAATTTCACTTAACAATTCATTTCTTGTTTCTTCTGAAGTTTTAAGCTTAATTTGAGCGATCAACAAACTCGCTGAAACACTCAGGTTTACCTCTTCAATTTTTTAGGTTATGTTGCGCTGGCTATGATTTGGACAAATTATTAACTTATCACTAATGAATTTGTAGTTGTTGCACTTCTGTGTCAAACAACTGTAATGGAATGCTTCCTCGCTAATAAGACAAGTACCTGTCGAAGACTTCTTTTTACAACAAAAGAAATAAAATTCACTCCTGTCAGGAGGCTTCTTACCTCCCGACGCCATCTTGACTGTATGATGCCATCTTGCTTCTATAAAAACTTAAAAATTAAAATTAAAAATAAATAATAAAATATAAATAAAATAAAAATTTCTTGTTAACATTAAATAAAATTTCTACGCAAAGTGATCTAAGTTATAGTTATATATAGACTAATAGATTCATTACAAATCCTTTTAATTTTTTCTTTGTATTAACTTCATTGTGTAATGAATCGCGTAAAATTAACGGACGAGATGCCGCGAAAGGGGCATGAGACGCCATATCATGCCTACGCGCGGCAATAGGTGGAAAGAAGAGAGTGGAAAAGGAGCGGGAGGGGGGGGGGTCACGGCCACGGAGAAAAAGAACTACTATCGCTCGACTTCTCACGCCGTGTGCATGGAGAAAGACGACGCTCCACGGCCATTTTCGGAGACGCCACCGAGGACACCAATTGTCCACCGTTTGTTGGCGGTATGAAGGAGACGGAGAGAGAAAGAGAGTGCAGTGTAAGGTTGTGACAGCGGAGTGGTGCATAGACTCCAATATCCGGCATAGAGAGCAGCCGTACCAGGACTGCAAAGAGGAAAAGGCGAGAGCATCCTCAGCAGCAGCGCGTCGCCTCCTCCTACCATCGCTCTAATATAGTAGAGGTAAGGGCTATTTGTTGGCAACCGCGGACGTATATCTGGGCCACACTACGAATAGTGTGACGTGCCCTCAAGATATAACGGCTCAGAATAGCCCACGGAAAAGAGGAGATTCCGGTGGCGTGTTCAGCGACGGTCGTGCTGAACACACAAGCGACGCTCGACCTACGCGAATTTTGATTTTTATTGTCCATTTAAGATGTAAGTTAACGTAGTTGTATGAACTTATTTATTATTTTAGAATATAGCTTTTTGTTGTTCTTGTTAAATCGTTGTGCCGTTGTGCCATTAATTAACCCGAACCCGCCTGCTCCTAGCATCGAGTTAGGCCTAAGCAAGGCTACATTGCTGTTCGCGTTGCAAAACGATTAGTCTTCGCGTTTTCGCGCTTCTTTCAGGTCGCAAAAACCAATGCTTCGAGGAAATTCCGCACGAAGTCGAATCCCCGTGGATTCGGCATATACGTGAGAAAAGCCTGCACAACTACATCGGGGTAAGTCTACAGCAGCGAGTCGCCGCAGGCCGCGTCAAAGGTAAGAGCTGCGATAAGCCGCGCACACGCTTTGTGTGTGGCGCACGCCTGCAGGATATTAGCTCGGTTAATAATTACATTGTTATAAACAATTGAGCATCCCGTTATAATTGGTAGTTAATGATTTGAGATCATTTGTTAACTCCTTGACCACTTTTATAGCTATTATGTAGCTGTTTCTTTACCTATTGTTTTAGTTATTTTCGGTAATAGAATAATTTTATTTCTAGTATTGCTTTTTTTGAACTTATATATTTCTTGCAGTGTTTCATAATGAAGTGAAATATGAGGTCTGTCCCAAAAGTATCCGACCTACGTTCATATCTTCGCGCGGAGAGACTCAGGCGACCTCTGGAGGGTACGAACGTCACCAGCAACTCCTAACCTTCTCGTCAGTAGCCTGAGATACCGATGAAACGCCTTAGTTCCCGCGCAGCGTGTATTTGTTTACAACGACTTTTTTGCGTTTGTCGCAATTTGCTTATTGCTAAAAATGGCAGAACGAACCGAACAGCAAATTTGCATAAAATTTTGCTTTAATCTCGGTAAAAGTTGTGCGGAAACTATTGAAATTTTGCAAAAGGCCTTTAAAGATGAGTGTATGGGAAAAACACAAATAAAAGAGTGGTATAGGCGGTTCAAAAGTGGCCGCACATCTGTTGACAGTGATCCTCGTTCTGGTCGACCTTCGACGGGAACATCGTCGGATAATGTCGAGCGTGTGCGTGTCGCAGTTGAACAAGATCGTTCTTTGACTGTGAGAGAACTGGAAGATGAACTTGGAATACCAAAAAGTACTGTTTGGCGAATTTTAACCGAGAATTTGGGAATGACTCGTGTGTGTGCAAAATTCATCCGGAAACTGCTCTCAGACCAGCAAAAAAACCTTCGATTAGAAATCGCTCAGGACAATTTGGAAATGATTAATAGTGATGAAAACTTTCTTAAAAAGGTTATTACTGGTGATGAGTCATGGGTTTATGGTTATGATCCTGAAACAAAACAACAATCTTCGCAGTGGAAGCTTCCATCTGAGCCTCGGCCGAAAAAAGCTAGTCAAAGTCGAAGCAACATCAAGTCAATGTTGATTGTTTTTTTCGATTATGAGGGCGTTGTGCACCGCGAATATGCCCGTACAGGCCAGACATTATAGATAATGTGTCACGTATGAACTTCATGAAAAATTGGATTAAGTGCAATTGTTAATGTTACTATTTTTTTTTTTTTTTTTTATTTACTCGTATAGTTTAACAGAAATTATTGTTATGACACAGCGTTTTGATAAAACTTAAATTTTTATGTAGTTTCTAAGTTTAGATCTAAGTTATAGTATGTAATTTTATTATATTTTCATTTTTGTTTTTTGTAATACCAGGCCTGCGCACAGATAACTTGTTTATCTCTACAGGACGTTTACAGGGCATACAATTACTCTGTAAATATTTCTGGTTGAAATGAATAAATAAATAAATAATATACATATTATTAGACTAACTTTTTTGAATTCACAAATTACAAAATTTAAATATATATATATACAAAAATACTTAAATACTACTTTAAAGACTAACTTTTTTGAATTCACTAATTACAATATTTAATATATATATAATATATATATATATATATATATATATATATACAAAAATACTTAAATACTACTTTAAAGACTAACTTTTTTGAATTCACTAATTACAATATTTAAATATATATATATATATATATATATATATATATATATATATATATATATATATATATATATATATATATATATATATACACATATATATATATTTATTTAAATTTTGTAATTTGTGAATTCAAATAAGTTAGTCTTTAAAGTAGTATTTAAGTATTTTTGTTTCTTCTCTAGATTATATAAGCCATCCTATGTACAGGTAATCTTATTTACCTTTTTAGTATTTACTTGAACATACCAATATAATAGTAACTCATTTTAATCTCTATTGGTTAAACATGTAAATTTATTTTTCTGGTCTAATAAATAAATAAAAATAAATAAATATATGGGTGGTTCCATGTCAAGTGTACATATATATATGGGTGGTTCTCTGACAAATCGTGCGCGAAAAAAAATGGATTTTACAAAAATATTTTTTTTATGTTCCTATAGTATGTATGAGTATCCCTGAATTTTTTCAGATTTTTTCCATCATTATTTTCCGAGTTACAGAGGGTCAAACTTGGCCATCTAAGCATTTTTTGCATTTTTTGGCCATACAAATTAATTTATAACTCCTCAGGGAAGCATTTTTCACAAAAAACGTATACATACTTTTTTTTGTAAAATTTTCTGTAGTTTTTATTAAAAATACTTGCAAAGTCATATATATATGTTATAACTATCTTATATGCCAATTAAACCTTAAAATGCTGATTCTGAGAGTTCGATCAAAGCCTCGACCGCCAAAAAATTCATGGAGATACCTTTTTATAGTGCAAAAGTCCCAGTATAGGTCCCAGAATGGAGGGGAGCCTGTAACTTAGTCTAAAAATTAAGATAATCATCAATTCATGCTAAAAATGATTAAAATCATAGTTAAAACTAGTTAAAACTAGTTAAAACTAGTTAAAACTAGTTAAAACTATGATTTTAATCACAGTTAAAAATAGTTAAAACCAGTTAAAACTAGTTAAAACTAGTTTTAACTATGATTTTAATCATTTTTAGCATGAATTGATGATTATCTTAATTTTTAGACTAAGATACAGGCTCCCCTCCATTCTGGGACCTATACTGGGACTTTTGCACTATAAAAAGGTATCTCCATGAATTTTTTGGCGGTCGAGGCTTTGATCGAACTCTCAGAATCAGCATTTTAAGGTTTAATTGGCATATAAGATAGTTATAACATATATATATGACTATGCAAGTATTTTTAATAAAAACTACAGAAAATTTTACAAAAAAAGTATGTATACGTTTTTTGTGAAAAATGCTTCCCTGAGGAGTTATAAATTAATTTGTATGGCCAAAAAATGCAAAAAATGCTTAGATGGCCAAGTTTGGCCCTCTGTAACTCGGAAAATAATGATGGAAAAAATCTGAAAAAATTCAGGGATACTCATACATACTATGGGAACATAAAAAAAATATTTTTGGAAAATCCATTTTATTTTCGCGCACGATTTGTCAGAGAACCACCCATATATATATATATATATATATATATATTGGTAATTATAAGCTGAAAAATATAAAAAAGAATTATTAGACCCTATTGTGATATTTTGTGATACCAAGATTCCAGAAAATCGCCACAATTTTTTTCAAAATAAAGAATCTTAAAATTTAGTTTTTCATATTTCTTTTAAGGGGTTATATCGCCCTTATGCTCTAAAAAACTAGGCTTTGTCAATTATTTTTTTTAAAGGACATTTGAGTTTAAAGGTATACAAATAATATAACATTGGATTAAGCAACTCTTAAAGGAGAGAAAAAAAAATTTTATTGTTATTTTTTTTACAAAATGGCGGCTGTGCAGTGATTACCGTGAACCGCTTTTTCAAAAAGGTCTTCCGCGGCGAACAGTACAAGTCTCGACCAACTCCACCTATAACAAAAAAATTTTTTTTTTCTATTATCTACATGACTTTTGCTCGTGAAGTACACATGATTATATTTTTAGAATTTTTTTTCGCGAAATGGCGATTGTTTTAACCAAAAATCGTGTTTTCGAGGAAAAAAATCGACTGAAATTGTTTATAACTTTTTTTCTTGTTAATTAATCGTTAAAATCGTGTGTAGTTCACTAGATAATCAAACAATGAAGCTACTGTTAAAATTTTAAGACAATCGGATGTAAACCTTTTGAGTTTCAAAATGCTATAAATCTTAAGAATCGCAAAAATATGTTCCATAATAATTTTTTTACCTTCAGTCTGCTATCCCTGCACCATATAATTGTCCTTCCAGGGCCTTCATTTCCTCTTCTTCTTTTTTTTTTGCCTGATGTAATGCTGCGCCTGGCCTCTTTCGCGATATCGGACATACGATGCTCAGCGGTTTTGGCGTGATTGGCGTCCATTTCCACGCAAAACTCGTACATGTTTGTTCCAACAGTCAACCTAAGAGCATCGTAAACGGCAAACAGACCCGAGAAGCCGTCATTGAAGGTAATAGCGGCTACGTCAGTCGCAATGTCAACTTTAGACTTACCGCTTGACACAATCTTTGGAGCAATTGACCACACTACAGCATTAAACGACTCGTTATTGTTCTGAGTATACGCACCCAAGCAGCGTGACAGAAGGTTGTCGGAGCTGAGTTCATTATAAATGGATTTTATTGCGTTAAAAACATCCTCATGCATTGGACTCTTGTGCTCGTACATTGCAAGTGTACCAAGCGCTGTACTGCGCTGCCAAGAACACCAAGAGTCTACTCCGACGGGACACTTCTCGTGCTCTGTATTCTCTTTCGTCGACATTTTATGAAGTAACGTAGCCTAAATTTCATTCCGCATTTTTTCGACTGAATCGTAGTTTCTCCTAATAGCAAGTCCGTAATAAATAGAAAGTTCATCAATTAACTTTCCGGTCAACTTTCCTCGGCCGCCAAGACCTTTCGTTTTTTTTTCAAATTGCACAGACGCGTTCCCATGCGCTTCTGAACGTGTCCGACACATTCTTTTTTTTCGACGATAAAATCTTTATAAGGTTTTGAGTCGACTATACCTTTATATGTTTTTGAATCACCGTCGCCGATATATTTCAAATATTTGATATTATGAAGTTTTTCTTTGCGTTTGAACATTTCTATAACTGCGTCGATCTCCATTTTCCCGGCACTACCTTCATGGTTGGCATCACAGTTCTGTTTGTGTGAAGGGTATACCTCTTCGTGTTCAACAGTACCTTCTTTTTTTTGCCAATATTCACACACTTTACAGTACTTAGATTTTACACACACATCCAATACCTTGCCAGTGTACCAAACAATCAAAGTCACCAATCCGAACAAAGACGTAAACCCTCTCTTTCGCCAAGATCCATCGCCTGACACCGTGAGACCTTCTTTTTCACCTAGTTCGATATAAATTTCTTTTTCTTTAATCGCTGATTTTTTCATAGATATAATTCGAACTGATGAAGTAGCAGTGGCGATATTAGATATGATCTTACTGTAAGTTGTTTGAAAAACAGGCTTTGCAAGATTCATCATAGAGCAGAACTTTTTTATACCGTTGATGCCTATGCCTATGATGCGCATAGCTAAAATAATACGGCAGTTGATCTCATAAGCACGACCATTTATTACAGGACAGCTGTTAATATCAGCATCACCACAGTTCGAACAAGACACAATAATTTCGACGCCTAGTCCACGCTTGTTCGACTCTAAAATACGCACGTCACCATTACATTTTTTGCATACTACTAATTCAGAAAGAGCAGTAAATACAGCGAAAAAATTCATGAAACAGTAGCCGAAATTATTATCAACATCGCGGTCACGGTCTAAATCAGTAGTTTTCAATTTCTTAGCCGAGGTACTAACGTGAATGGCGGTTAGGCGGGCGTCGATTACTAATTTTACTCTGTTTTGTACTTGTACTTCTTGTTTTACTGCCTTTGTGGCCACTGTACACCTTTTCACTCATAATTAAGTACTTGTAAATATAATTCACAGTTAAAAAGTAAAGCAAAACTCAAAATAACAACGTAAACAGCGAGAACGGCTGATCGACTAAACACAGGGCAAGTGTGAGTAAACACGTGCTGTAAAGACGCTGTAACCGTTGTAATGTCATGTAGCGACCTCTATAATTCAAATTTAAAACACGATATCGATCGTAGGTAACTTCTACTAATTTCCAAAGCCGCGAGATTCACAAAAGCGAGAATCGCTAAAATAAGCGAAAATTGTTATTTTGGAGCATCAAAGCTGTTTGGAAAAAATTAATTATCAGTTTTAGACACTTTTGTGAATAAATGAACATGTTTAATATGAATTTTGAATTCACGTAACTTAACCCTTACGCTGTTGTTATATGTCCAGCAGATTTTATTCATGAATAACGTGTTTTTTGTTCGCCAAAGATCTAGGAAGAGATTTTCTTTTATGCATATTTGATGTATCTCTTTTTATGAACCAGCAATAGTCTGACATCATGTTCACATCCCACACACCTTGATATTTTTTCTCAAACTCTTTCAAATCTTGGTGAAATCTCTCATCCTGCTCCTCACTGAAGTCCCCCAGATTTTCTGGGCAGTAGTCAATGTGTGAATGGAAAATACGAATCTTTAAATTCATTAAAAATCCAATCTTTCGGTAGTTTTCCAATATACTGTCAACAATATTCTTATAATCAGGATTTTTGTTATTTCCCAAAAAAAATTTATAATGTCTATGAAACTATTCCAAGCTGCTGTATCATTAGTTTTCATTCTTATTTCAAATTCGTCATCTTTCATCAGTTCCCTTATTTGAGGACCATCAAAAACACCTTCGTTGATTTTCGCTTCAGAAATATCGGAAAATTTCTCGAATAGATACATAAAATTTGACCTTGAAACAGAATTCTTTCAGAATCCGGGGTTAAGAAAATCATATAGATCGATTTAAGGGGTTTGACCTTCATTTGACCTTGAAACAGCCGTGCTGGGGTCATATGGACACCGGCATCGTGATCAGTAACTCCAAAAACATAAAGATTAACTGTTACGACACCTTCTTTCTCGCCTTTATATCAGCCTAGAAGTTCGAAACAAGGATTTGACCTTCAAATGTCCTTCAACTGACCTCTAAGGTTCACTTTGACGAAAAATCAATGCGTATCTGGACGTAGAATTTTCCGTTCTTTCAGAATCCGAGGTTGAGAAAATCATATCGATCGATTTAAGGGGTTTGACCTTGATTTCACCTTGAACCAGCCGTGCTGGGGTCATATGGACACCACCATCGACCCTAAAAACTGAAATATCAACTGTTACGACACATATTTCTAGCGTTAACATCAGCATAGAAGTTCGAAACAATGATTTGACCTCCAGATGTCCTTCAACTGACCTCTAAGGGTCACTTTGACGAAAAATCAAAGCGTATCTGGACGTAGAATTCTCCGTTCTTTCAGAATCCGGGGATGAGAAAATCATATCGATCGATTTAAGGGGTTTGACCTTGATTTCACCTTAAACCAGCAGTGCTGGAGTCATATGGACACCGGCATCGACCCTAAAAACAGAAATATCAACTGTTACGACACATATTTCTAGCGTTAACATCAGCATAGAAGTTCGAAACAAGGATTTGACCTCCAAATGTCCTTCAACTGATCTTTAAGGGTCACTTTGACGAAAAAATCAAAGCGTATCTGGACGTAGAATTTTCCGTTCTTTCAGAATCCGGGGTTAAGAAAATCATATAGATCGATTTAAGGTGTTTGACCTTCATTTGACCTTGAAACAGCCGTGCTGGGGTCATATGGACACCGGCATCGTGATCAGCGACTCCAAAAACATAAAGATTAACTGTTACGACACATATTTCTAGCCTTTATATCAGCCAAGAAGTTCGAAACAAGGATTTGACCTCCAAATGTCCTTCAACTGACCTCTAAGGTTCACTTTGACGAAAAATCAAAGCGTATCTGGACGTAGAATTCTCCGTTCTTTCAGAATCCGGGGATGAGAAAATCATATCGATCGATTTAAGGGGTTTGACCTTGATTTCACCTTAAACCAGCAGTGCTGGAGTCATATGGACACCGGCATCGACCCTAAAAACAGAAATATCAACTGTTACGACACATATTTCTTGCCTTAACATCAGCCTAGCAGTTCGAAACAAGGGTTTTACCTCCAAATCTCCTTTATCCGACCTCTAAGGGTAACGTTGACGAAAAATCAAAGCGTATCTGTGCGTAGAATTTTCCGTTCTTTCAGAATCCGGGGTTAAGAAAATCATATCGATCGATTTAAGGGGTTTAACCTTGATTTGATCTTGAAACAGCCGTGGTGGGGTCATATGGACACCGGCATCGTGATCAGCGACTCCAAAAACATAAAGATTTACTGTTACGATACGTTTTTTCTAGCCTTTATATCATCCTAGCAGTTCGAAACAAGGATTTGACCTCCAAATGTCCTTCACTGAACTCTAAGGGTCACTTTGACGAAAAATCAAAACGTATCTGGACGTTGAATTTTCCGGTCTTTCAGAATCCGGAGTTGAGAAAATCATATCGATCGATTTAAGGCGTTTGACCTTGATTTCACCTTGAACCAGCCGTGCTGGGGTCATATGAATACCAGCATCGACCCTAATAACAGAAATATCAACTGTTATGACACATATTTCTAGCCTTAACATCAGCCTAGAAGTTCGAAACAAGGGTTTTACCTAAAAATCTCCTTTATCTGACCTCTAAGGGTAACGTTGACGAAAAGGTCAAAGCGTATCTGGACGTAGAATGTTCCGTTGTTTCAGTATCCGGGGTTAAGAAAATCATATAGATCGATTTAAGGGGTTTGACCTTCATTTCACCTTAAACCAGCCGTGCTGGAGTCATATGGACAACGGCATCGACCCTAAAAACAGAAATATCAACTGTTACGACACATATTTCTAGCCTAAACATCAGCCTAGAAGTTCGAAATAAGGATTTGACCTCCAAATGTCCTTCAACTGACCTCTAAAGGGTACTTTGACCAAAATCAAAGCGTATTTGGACATAGAATTTTCCGTTCTTTCAGAATCCGGGGTTGAGAAAATCATATCGGTCGATTTAAGCTGTTTGACCTTCATTTGACCTTGAAACAGCCGTGCTGGGGTCATATGGACACCGGCATCGTGATCAGCAACTCCAAAAACAGAAATATCAACTGTTACGACACATATTTCTAGCCTTAACATCAGCCTAGATGTTCGAAACAAGAATTTCACCTCCAAATATCCTTCAACTGACCTCTAAGGGTCACTTTGACGAAAAATCAAAGCGTATCTGTGCGTAGAATTTTCCGTTCTTTCAGAATCCGGGGTTAAGAAAATCATATCGATCGATTTAAGGGGTTTAACCTTCATTTGACCTTGAAACAGCCGTGCTGGGGTCATATGGACACCGGCATCGTGATCAGCGACTCCAAAAACATAAAGATTAACTGTTACGACACATATTTCTAGCCTTTATATCAGCCAAGAAGTTCGAAACAAGGATTTGACCTCCAAATGTCCTTCAACTGACCTCTAAGGTTCACTTTGACGAAAAATCAAAGCGTATCTGGACGTAGAATTCTCCGTTCTTTCAGAATCCGGGGATGAGAAAATCATATCGATCGATTTAAGGGGTTTGACCTTGATTTCACCTTAAACCAGCAGTGCTGGAGTCATATGGACACCGGCATCGACCCTAAAAACAGAAATATCAACTGTTACGACACATATTTCTTGCCTTAACATCAGCCTAGCAGTTCGAAACAAGGGTTTTACCTCCAAATCTCCTTTATCCGACCTCTAAGGGTAACGTTGACGAAAAATCAAAGCGTATCTGTGCGTAGAATTTTCCGTTCTTTCAGAATCCGGGGTTAAGAAAATCATATCGATCGATTTAAGGGGTTTAACCTTGATTTGATCTTGAAACAGCCGTGGTGGGGTCATATGGACACCGGCATCGTGATCAGCGACTCCAAAAACATAAAGATTTACTGTTACGATACGTTTTTTCTAGCCTTTATATCATCCTAGCAGTTCGAAACAAGGATTTGACCTCCAAATGTCCTTCACTGAACTCTAAGGGTCACTTTGACGAAAAATCAAAACGTATCTGGACGTTGAATTTTCCGGTCTTTCAGAATCCGGAGTTGAGAAAATCATATCGATCGATTTAAGGCGTTTGACCTTGATTTCACCTTGAACCAGCCGTGCTGGGGTCATATGAATACCAGCATCGACCCTAATAACAGAAATATCAACTGTTATGACACATATTTCTAGCCTTAACATCAGCCTAGAAGTTCGAAACAAGGGTTTTACCTAAAAATCTCCTTTATCTGACCTCTAAGGGTAACGTTGACGAAAAGGTCAAAGCGTATCTGGACGTAGAATGTTCCGTTGTTTCAGTATCCGGGGTTAAGAAAATCATATAGATCGATTTAAGGGGTTTGACCTTCATTTCACCTTAAACCAGCCGTGCTGGAGTCATATGGACAACGGCATCGACCCTAAAAACAGAAATATCAACTGTTACGACACATATTTCTAGCCTAAACATCAGCCTAGAAGTTCGAAATAAGGATTTGACCTCCAAATGTCCTTCAACTGACCTCTAAAGGGTACTTTGACCAAAATCAAAGCGTATTTGGACATAGAATTTTCCGTTCTTTCAGAATCCGGGGTTGAGAAAATCATATCGGTCGATTTAAGCTGTTTGACCTTCATTTGACCTTGAAACAGCCGTGCTGGGGTCATATGGACACCGGCATCGTGATCAGCAACTCCAAAAACAGAAATATCAACTGTTACGACACATATTTCTAGCCTTAACATCAGCCTAGATGTTCGAAACAAGAATTTCACCTCCAAATATCCTTCAACTGACCTCTAAGGGTCACTTTGACGAAAAATCAAAGCGTATCTGTGCGTAGAATTTTCCGTTCTTTCAGAATCCGGGGTTAAGAAAATCATATCGATCGATTTAAGGGGTTTAACCTTCATTTGATCTTGAAACAGCCGTGCTGGGGTCATATGGACACCGGCATCGTGATCAGCGACTCCAAAAACATAAAGATTAACTGTTACGATACGTTTTTTCTAGCCTTTATATCATCCTAGAAGTTCGAAACAAGGATTAGACCTCCAAATGTCCTTCACTGAACTCTAAGGGTCACTTTGACGAAAAATCAAAACGTATCTGGACGTTGAATTTTCCGTTCTTTCAGAATCCGGGGTTGAGAAAATCATATCGATCGATTTAAGGCGTTTGACCTTGATTTCACCTTGAACCAGCCGTGCTGGGGTCATATGAATACCAGCATCGACCCTAATAACAGAAATATCAACTGTTATGACACATATTTCTAGCCTTAACATCAGCCTAGAAGTTCGAAACAAGGGTTTTACCTCCAAATCTCCTTTATCTGACCTCTAAGGGTAACGTTGACGAAAAGGTCAAAGCGTATCTGGACGTAGAATGTTCCGTTCTTTCAGTATCCGTGGTTAAGAAAATCATATAGATCGATTTAAGGGGTTTGACCTTCATTTCACCTTAAACCAGCCGTACTGGAGTCATATGGACAACGGCATCGACCCTAAAAACAGAAATATCAACTGTTACGACACATATTTCTAGCCTAAACATCAGCCTAGAAGTTCGAAATAAGGATTTGACCTCCAAATGTCCTTCAACTGACCTCTAAGGGGTACTTTGACCAAAATCAAAGCGTATTTGGTCATAGAATTTTCCGTTCTTTCAGAATCCGGGGTTGAGAAAATCATATCGGTCGATTTAAGCGGTTTGACCTTCATTTGACCTTGAAACAGCCGTGCTGGGGTCATATGGACACCGGCATCGTGATCAGCAACTCCAAAAACATAAAGATTAACTGTTACGACACCTTTTTTCTAGCCTTTATATCAGCCAAGAAGTTCGAAACAAGGATTTGACCTCCAAATGTCCTTTAACTGACCTCTAAGGTTCACTTTGACGAAAAATCAAAGCGTATCTGGACGTAGAATTTTCCGTTCTTTCAGAATCCGGGGTTAAGAAAATCATATAGATCGATTTAAGGGGTTTGACCTTCATTTGATCTTGAAACAGCCGTGCTGGGGTCATATGGACACCGGCATCGTGATCTGCGACTCCAAGAACATAAAGATTAACTGTTACGACCCCTTTTTTCTAGTTTTATATCAGCCAAGAAGTTCGAAACAAGGATTTGACCTCCAAATGTCCTTCAACTGACCTCTAAGGGTCACTTTGACGAAAAATCAAAGCGTATCTGGACGTAGAATTCTCCGTTCTTTCAGAATCCGGGGTTGAGAAAATCATATCGATCGATTTAAGGAGTTTGACCTTGATTTCACCTTGAACCAGCCGTGCTGGGGTCATATGAACACCGGCATCTCCCCCAAAAACAGAAATATCAACTGTTACGACACATATTTCTAGCCTTAACATCAGCCTAGATTTTCGAAAAAAAGGATTTCACCTCCAAATGTCCTTCAACTGACCTCTAAGGGTCACTTTGACGAAAAATCAAAGCGTATCTGGACGTAGAATTTTCCGTTCTTGCAGAATCCGGGGTTCAGAAAATCATATCGATCGATTTAAGGAGTTTGACCTTGATTTCACCTTGAACCAGCCGTGCTGGGGTCATATGAACACCGGCATCGCCCCCAAAAACAAAAATATCAACTGTTACGACACATATTTCTAGCCTTAACATCAGCCTAGATGATCGAAAAAAGGATTTCACCTCCAAATGTCCTTCAACTGACCTCTAAGGGTCACTTTGACGAAAAATCAAAGCGTATCTGGACGTAGAATTTTCCGTTCTTTCAGAATCCGGGGTTAAGAAAATCATATAGATCGATTTAAGGGGTTTGACCTTCATTTGATCTTGAAACAGCCGTGCTGGGGTCATATGGACACCGGCATCGTGATCTGCGACTCCAAAAACATAATGATTAACTGTTACGACACCTTTTTTCTAGTCTTTATATCAGCCAAGAAGTTCGAAACAAGGATTTGACCTCAAAATGCCCTTCAACTGACCTCTAAGGGTCACTTTGACGAAAAATCAAAGCGTATCTGGACGTAGAATTCTCCGTTCTTTCAGAATCCGGGGTTGAGAAAATCATATCGATCGATTTAAAGAGTTTGACCTTGATTTCACCTTGAACCAGCCGTCCTGGGTTCATATGAACACCGGCATCGCCCCCAAAAACAGAAATATCAACTGTTACGACACATACTTCTAGCCTTAACATCAGCCTAGATGTTCGAAAAAAGGATTTCACCTCCAAATGTCCTTCAACTGACCTCTAAGGGTCACTTTGACGAAAAATCAAAGCGTATCTGGACGTAGAATTTTCCGTTCTTTCAGATTCCGGGGTTAAGAAAATCATATAGATCGATTTAAGGGGTTTAACCTTAATTCCACCTTAAACCAGCAGTGCGGGAGTCATATGGACACCGGCATCGACCCTAAAAACAGAAATATCAACTGTTACGACACATATTTCTAGCCTTAACATCAGCCTAGAAGTTCGAAACAAGGATTTGACCTCCAAATGTCCTTTAAATGATCTTTAAGGGTCACTTCGACGAAAAAATCAAAGCGTATCTGGACGTAGAATGTTCCGTTCTTTCAGAATCTGGGGTTAAGGAAATCATATAGATCGATTTAAGGGGTTTGACCTTCATTTGACCTTGAAACAGCCGTGCTGGGGTCATATGGACACCGGCATCGTGATCAGCGACTCCAAAAACATAAAGATTAACTGTTACGACACCTTTTTTCTAGCCTTTATATCAGCCAAGAAGTTCGAAACAAGGATTTGACCTCCAAATGTCCTTCAACTGACCTCTAAGGTTCAGTTTGACGAAAAATCAATGCGTATCTGGACGTAGAATTCTCCGTTCTTTCAGAATCCGGGGTTCAGAAAATCCTATCGATCGATTTAAGGGGTTTGACCTTGATTCCACCTTAAACCAGCAGTGCTGGAGTCATATGGACACCGGCATCGACCCTAAAAACGGAAATATCAACTGTTACGACACATATTTCTAGCCTTAACATCAGCCTAGAAGATCGAAACAAGGATTTGACCTCCAAATGTCCTTCAACTGAACTTTAAGGGTCACTTTGACGAAAAAATCAAAGCGTATCTGGACATAGAATTTTCCGTTCTTTCAGAATCCGGGGTTGAGAAAATCATATCGATCGATTTAAGGAGTTTGACCTTGATTTCACCTTGAACCAGCCGTGCTGGGGTCATATGAACACCGGCATCGCCCCCAAAAACAGAAATATCAACTGTTACGACACATATTTCTAGCCTTAACATCAGCCTAGATTTTCGAAAAAAGGATTTCACCTCCAAATGTCCTTCAACTGACCTCTAAGGGTCACTTTGACGAAAAAGCAAAGCGTATCTGGACGAAGAATTCTCCGTTCTTTCAGAATCCGGGGTTAAGAAAATCATATCGATCGATTTAAGGAGTTTGACCTTGATTTCACCTTGAACCAGCCGTGCTGGGTTCATATGGACACCGGCATCGACCCTTAAAACAGAAATATCAACTGTTACGACACATATTTCTAGCCTTAACATCAGCCTAGAAGTTCGAAACAAGGATTTGACCTCCAAATGTCCTTTAAATGATCTTTAAGGGTCACTTTGACGAAAAAATCAAAGCGTATCTGGACGTAGAATGTTCCGTTCTTTCAGAATCCGGGGTTAAGGAAATCATATAGATCCATTTAAGGGGTTTGACCTTCATTTGACCTTGAAATAGCCGTGCTGGGGTCATATGGACACCGGCATCGTGATCAGCGACTCCAAAAACATAAAGATTAACTGTTACGACACCTTTTTTCTAGCCTTTATATCAGCCAAGAAGTTCGAAACAAGGATTTGACCTCCAAATGTCCTTTAACTGACCTCTAAGGTTTACTTTGACGAAAAATCAAAGCGTATCTGGACGTAGAATTCTCCGTTCTTTCAGAATCCGGGGTTCAGAAAATCAAATCGATCGATTTAAGGAGTTTGACCTTGATTCCACCTTAAACCAGCAGTGCTGGAGTCATATGGACACCGGCATCGACCCTAAAAACGGTAATATCAACTGTTACGACACATATTTCTAGCCTTAACATCAGCCTAGAAGTTCGAAACAAGGATTTGACCTCCAAATGTCCTTCAACTGAACTTTAAGGGTCACTTTGACGAAAAAATCAAAGCGTATCTGGACGTAGAATTTTCCGTTCTTTCAGAATCCGGGGTTAAGAAAATCGTATAGATCGATTTAAGGGGTTTGACCTTCATTTGATCTTGAAACAGCCGTGCTGGGGTCATATGGACACCGGCATCGTGATCTGCGACTCCAAAAACATAAAGATTAACTGTTACGACACCTTTTTTCTAGTCTTTATATCAGCCAAGAAGTTCGAAACAAGGATTTGACCTCCAAATATCCTTCAACTGACCTCTAAGGGTCACTTTGACGAAAAATCAAAGCGTATCTGGACGTAGAATTCTCCGTTCTTTCAGAATCCGGGGTTGAGAAAATCATATCGATCGATTTAAGGAGTTTGACCTTGATTTCACCTTGAACCAGCCGTGCTGGGGTCATATGAACACCGGCATCGCCCCCAAAAACAGAAATATCAACTGTTACGACACATATTTCTAGCCTTAACATCAGCCTAGAAGTTCGAAACAAGGATTTGACCTCCAAATGTCCTTTAAATGATCTTTAAGGGTCACTTTGACGAAAAAATCAAATCGTATCTGGACGTAGAATTTTCCGTTCTTTCAGAATCCTGGGTTAAGAAAATCGTATAGATCGATTTAAGGGGTGTGACCTTAATTTGATCTTGAAACAGCCATGCTGGGGTCATATGGACACCGGCATCGTGATCGTCGACCCCAAAAACATAAATATCAACAGTTACGTCACCTATTTCTAGCCTATATATTAGCCAAGAAGTTCGAAACAATAATTTGACCTCCAAATGTCCTTCAACTGACCTCTAAGGGACACTTTGACGAAAAATCAAAGCGTATCTGGACGTAGAATTCTCCGTTCTTTCAGAATCCGGGGTTCAGAAAATCATATCGATCGTTTTAAGGGGTTTGACCTTGATTCCACCTTAAACCAGCAATGCTGGAGTCATATGGACACCGGCATCGACCCTAAAAACAGAGATATCAACTGTTACGACACATATTTCTAGCCTTAACATCAGCCTAGAAGTTCGAAACAAGGTTTTGACCTCCAAATGTCCTTCAACTGACCTCTAAGGGTCACTTTGACGAAAAATCAAAGCGTATCTGAACGTAAAAGTTTCCGTTCTTTCAGAATCCGGGGTTGAAAAAATCATATCGTTCGATTTAAGGGGTTTGACCTTCATTTGACCTTGAAACAGCCATGATGGGGTCATATGAACATCGGCATCGCCCCCAAAAACAGAAATATCAACTGTTACGACACATATTTCTAGCCTTAACATCAGCCTAGATGTTCGAAACAAGGATTTCACCTCCAAATGTCCTTCAACTGACCTCTAAGGGTCACTTTAACGAAAAAATCAAAGCGTATCTGGACTTAGAATTTTCCGTTCTTTCGGAATCCGGGGTTAAGATAATCATATCGATCGATTTAAGGTGTTTGACCTTCATTTGACCTTGAAACAGCCGTGCTGGGGTCATATGGACACCGGCATCGTGATCAGCGACTCCAAAAACATAAAGATTAACTGTTACGACACCTTTTTTCTAGCCTTTATATCATCCTAGAAGTTCGAAACAAGGATTTGACCTCCAAATGTCCTTCAACTGACCTCTAAGGGTCACTTTGACGAAAAATCAAAGCGTATCTGGACGTAGAATTCTCCGTTCTTTCAGAATCCGGGGTTCAGAAAATCATATCGATCGATTTAAGGGGTTTGACCTTGATTCCACCTTAAACCAGCAGTGCTGGAGTCATATGGACACCGGCATCGACCCTAAAAACGGAAATATCAACTGTTACGACACATATTTCTAGCCTTAACATCAGCCTAGAAGTTCGAAACAAGGATTTGACCTCCAAATGTCCTTCAACTGAACTTTAAGGGTCACTTTGACGAAAAAATCAAAGCGTATCTGGACATAGAATTTTCCGTTCTTTCAGAATCCGGGGTTGAGAAAATCATATCGATCGATTTAAGGAGTTTGACCTTGATTTCACCTTGAACCAGCCGTGCTGGGGTCATATGAACACCGGCATCGCCCCCAAAAACAGAAATATCAACTGTTACGACACATATTTCTAGCCTTAACATCAGCCTAGATTTTCGAAAAAAGGATTTCACCTCCAAATGTCCTTCAACTGACCTCTAAGGCTCACTTTGACGAAAAAGCAAAGCGTATCTGGACGTAGAATTCTCCGTTCTTTCAGAATCCGGGGTTGAGAAAATCATATCGATCGATTTAAGGAGTTTGACCTTGATTTCACCTTGAACCAGCCGTGCTGGGTTCATATGGACACCGGCATCGACCCTTAAAACAGAAATATCAACTGTTACGACACATATTTCTAGCCTTAACATCAGCCTAGAAGTTCGAAACAAGGATTTGACCTCCAAATGTCCTTTAAATGATCTTTAAGGGTCACTTTGACGAAAAAATCAAAGCGTATCTGGACGTAGAATGTTCCGTTCTTTCAGAATCCGGGGTTAAGAAAATCGTATAGATCGATTTAAGGGGTTTGACCTTCATTTGATCTTGAAACAGCCGTGCTGGGGTCATATGGACACCGGCATCGTGATCTGCGACTCCAAAAACATAAAGATTAACTGTTACGACACCTTTTTTCTAGTCTTTATATCAGCCAAGAAGTTCGAAACAAGGATTTGACCTCCAAATATCCTTCAACTGACCTCTAAGGGTCACTTTGACGAAAAATCAAAGCGTATCTGGACGTAGAATTCTCCGTTCTTTCAGAATCCGGGGTTGAGAAAATCATATCGATCGATTTAAGGAGTTTGACCTTGATTTCACCTTGAACCAGCCGTGCTGGGGTCATATGAACACCGGCATCGCCCCCAAAAACAGAAATATCAACTGTTACGACACATATTTCTAGCCTTAACATCAGCCTAGAAGTTCGAAACAAGGATTTGACCTCCAAATGTCCTTTAAATGATCTTTAAGGGTCACTTTGACGAAAAAATCAAATCGTATCTGGACGTAGAATTTTCCGTTCTTTCAGAATCCTGGGTTAAGAAAATCGTATAGATCGATTTAAGGGGTGTGACCTTAATTTGATCTTGAAACAGCCGTGCTGGGGTCATATGGACACCGGCATCGTGATCGTCGACCCCAAAAACATAAATATCAACTGTTACGTCACCTATTTCTAGCCTATATATTAGCCAAGAAGTTCGAAACAATAATTTGACCTCCAAATGTCCTTCAACTCACCTCTAAGGGACACTTTGACGAAAAATCAAAGCGTATCTGGACGTAGAATTCTCCGTTCTTTCAGAATCCGGGGTTCAGAAAATCATATCGATCGTTTTAAGGGGTTTGACCTTGATTCCACCTTAAACCAGCAATGCTGGAGTCATATGGACACCGGCATCGACCCTAAAAACAGAGATATCAACTGTTACGACACATATTTCTAGCCTTAACATCAGCCTAGAAGTTCGAAACAAGGTTTTGACCTCCAAATGTCCTTCAACTGACCTCTAAGGGTCACTTTGACGAAAAATCAAAGCGTATCTGAACGTAAAAGTTTCCGTTCTTTCAGAATCCGGGGTTGAAAAAATCATATCGTTCGATTTAAGGGGTTTGACCTTCATTTGACCTTGAAACAGCCATGATGGGGTCATATGAACACCGGCATCGCCCCCAAAAACAGAAATATCAACTGTTACGACACATATTTCTAGCCTTAACATCAGCCTAGATGTTCGAAACAAGGATTTCACCTCCAAATGTCCTTCAACTGACCTCTAAGGGTCACTTTAACGAAAAAATCAAAGCGTATCTGGACGTAGAATTTTCCGTTCTTTCGGAATCCGGGGTTAAGAAAATCATATCGATCGATTTAAGGGGTTTGACCTTCATTTGACCTTGAAACAGCCGTGCTGGGGTCATATGGACACCGGCATCGTGATCAGCGACTCCAAAAACATAAAGATTAACTGTTACGACACCTTTTTTCTAGCCTTTATATCATCCTAGAAGTTCGAAACAAGGATTTGACCTCCAAATGTCCTTCAACTGACCTCTAAGGGTCACTTTGGCGAAAAATCAAAGCGTATCTGAACGTAAAAGTTTCCGTTCTTTCAGAATCCGGGGTTGAAAAAATCATATCGTTCGATTTAAGGGGTTTGACCTTCATTTGACCTTGAAACAGCCATGCTGGGGTCATATGAACACCGGCATCGCCCCCAGAAACAGAAATATCAACTGTTACGACACATATTTCTAGCCTTAACATCAGCCTAGATGTTCGAAACAAGGATTTCACCTCCAAATGTCCTTCAACTGACCTCTAAGGGTCACTTTGACGAAAAATCAAAGCGTATCTGAACGTAAAAGTTTCCGTTCTTTCAGAATCCGGGGTTGAAAAAATCATATCGTTCGATTTAAGGGGTTTGACCTTCATTTGACCTTGAAACAGCCATGCTGGGGTCATATGAACACCGGCATCGCCCCCAGAAACAGAAATATCAAATGTTACGACACATATTTCTAGCCTTAACATCAGCCTAGATGTTCGAAACAAGGATTTCACCTCCAAATGTCCTTTAAATGATCTTTAAGGGTCACTTTGACGAAAAAATCAAAGCGTATCTGGACGTAGAATGTTCCGTTCTTTCAGAATCCGGGGTTAAGGAAATCATATAGATCCATTTAAGGGGTTTGACCTTCATTTGACCTTGAAATAGCCGTGCTGGGGTCATATGGACACCGGCATCGTGATCAGCGACTCCAAAAACATAAAGATTAACTGTTACGACACCTTTTTTCTAGCCTTTATATCAGCCAAGAAGTTCGAAACAAGGATTTGACCTCCAAATGTCCTTTAACTGACCTCTAAGGTTCACTTTGACGAAAAATCAAAGCGTATCTGGACGTAGAATTCTCCGTTCTTTCAGAATCCGGGGTTCAGAAAATCAAATCGATCGATTTAAGGAGTTTGACCTTGATTCCACCTTAAACCAGCAGTGCTGGAGTCATATGGACACCGGCATCGACCCTAAAAACGGTAATATCAACTGTTACGACACATATTTCTAGCCTTAACATCAGCCTAGAAGTTCGAAACAAGGATTTGACCTCCAAATGTCCTTTAAATGATCTTTAAGGGTCACTTTGAAGAAAAAATCAAATCGTATCTGGACGTAGAATTTTCCGTTCTTTCAGAATCCTGGGTTAAGAAAATCGTATAGATCGATTTAAGGGGTGTGACCTTAATTTGATCTTGAAACAGCCGTGCTGGGGTCATATGGACACCGGCATCGTGATCGTCGACCCCAAAAACATAAATATCAACTGTTACGTCACCTATTTCTAGCCTATATATTAGCCAAGAAGTTCGAAACAATAATTTGACCTCCAAATGTCCTTCAACTGACCTCTAAGGGACACTTTGACGAAAAATCAAAGCGTATCTGGACGTAGAATTCTCCGTTCTTTCAGAATCCGGGGTTCAGAAAATCATATCGATCGTTTTAAGGGGTTTGACCTTGATTCCACCTTAAACCAGCAATGCTGGAGTCATATGGACACCGGCATCGACCCTAAAAACAGAGATATCAACTGTTACGACACATATTTCTAGCCTTAACATCAGCCTAGAAGTTCGAAACAAGGATTTGACCTCCAAATGTCCTTCAACTGACCTCTAAGGGTCACTTTGACGAAAAATCAAAGCGTATCTGAACGTAAAAGTTTCCGTTCTTTCAGAATCCGGGGTTGAAAAAATCATATCGTTCGATTTAAGGGGTTTGACCTTCATTTGACCTTGAAACAGCCATGATGGGGTCATATGAACACCGGCATCGCCCCCAAAAACAGAAATATCAACTGTTACGACACATATTTCTAGCCTTAACATCAGCCTAGATGTTCGAAACAAGGATTTCACCTCCAAATGTCCTTCAACTGACCTCTAAGGGTCACTTTAACGAAAAAATCAAAGCGTATCTGGACGTAGAATTTTCCGTTCTTTCGGAATCCGGGGTTAAGAAAATCATATCGATCGATTTCAGGTGTTTGACCTTCATTTGACCTTGAAACAGCCGTGCTGGGGTCATATGGACACCGGCATCGTGATCAGCGACTCCAAAAACATAAAGATTAACTGTTACGACACCTTTTTTCTAGCCTTTATATCATCCTAGAAGTTCGAAACAAGGATTTGACCTCCAAATGTCCTTCAACTGACCTCTAAGGGTCACTTTGACGAAAAATCAAAGCGTATCTGGACGTAGAATTCTCCGTTCTTTCAGAATCCGGGGTTCAGAAAATCATATCGATCGATTTAAGGGGTTTGACCTTGATTCCACCTTAAACCAGCAGTGCTGGAGTCATATGGACACCGGCATCGACCCTAAAAACGGAAATATCAACTGTTACGACACATATTTCTAGCCTTAACATCAGCCTAGAAGTTCGAAACAAGGATTTGACCTCCAAATGTCCTTCAACTGAACTTTAAGGGTCACTTTGACGAAAAAATCAAAGCGTATCTGGACATAGAATTTTCCGTTCTTTCAGAATCCGGGGTTGAGAAAATCATATCGATCGATTTAAGGAGTATGACCTTGATTTCACCTTGAACCAGCCGTGCTGGGGTCATATGAACACCGGCATCGCCCCCAAAAACAGAAATATCAACTGTTACGACACATATTTCTAGCCTTAACATCAGCCTAGAAGTTCGAAACAAGGATTTGACCTCCAAATGTCCTTTAAATGATCTTTAAGGGTCACTTTGACGAAAAAATCAAATCGTATCTGGACGTAGAATTTTCCGTTCTTTCAGAATCCTGGGTTAAGAAAATCGTATAGATCGATTTAAGGGGTGTGACCTTAATTTGATCTTGAAACAGCCGTGCTGGGGTCATATGGACACCGGCATCGTGATCGTCGACCCCAAAAACATAAATATCAACTGTTACGTCACCTATTTCTAGCCTATATATTAGCCAAGAAGTTCGAAACAATAATTTGACCTCCAAATGTCCTTCAACTGACCTCTAAGGGACACTTTGACGAAAAATCAAAGCGTATCTGGACGTAGAATTCTCCGTTCTTTCAGAATCCGGGGTTCAGAAAATCATATCGATCGTTTTAAGGGGTTTGACCTTGATTCCACCTTAAACCAGCAATGCTGGAGTCATATGGACACCGGCATCGACCCTAAAAACAGAGATATCAACTGTTACGACACATATTTCTAGCCTTAACATCAGCCTAGAAGTTCGAAACAAGGATTTGACCTCCAAATGTCCTTCAACTGACCTCTAAGGGTCACTTTGACGAAAAATCAAAGCGTATCTGAACGTAAAAGTTTCCGTTCTTTCAGAATCCGGGGTTGAAAAAATCATATCGTTCGATTTAAGGGGTTTGACCTTCATTTGACCTTGAAACAGCCATGATGGGGTCATATGAACACCGGCATCGCCCCCAAAAACAGAAATATCAACTGTTACGACACATATTTCTAGCCTTAACATCAGCCTAGATGTTCGAAACAAGGATTTCACCTCCAAATGTCCTTCAACTGACCTCTAAGGGTCACTTTAACGAAAAAATCAAAGCGTATCTGGACGTAGAATTTTCCGTTCTTTCGGAATCCGGGGTTAAGAAAATCATATCGATCGATTTAAGGGGTTTGACCTTCATTTGACCTTGAAACAGCCGTGCTGGGGTCATATGGACACCGGCATCGTGATCAGCGACTCCAAAAACATAAAGATTAACTGTTACGACACCTTTTTTCTAGCCTTTATATCATCCTAGAAGTTCGAAACAAGGATTTGACCTCCAAATGTCCTTCAACTGACCTCTAAGGGTCACTTTGGCGAAAAATCAAAGCGTATCTGAACGTAAAAGTTTCCGTTCTTTCAGAATCCGGGGTTGAAAAAATCATATCGTTCGATTTAAGGGGTTTGACCTTCATTTGACCTTGAAACAGCCATGCTGGGGTCATATGAACACCGGCATCGCCCCCAGAAACAGAAATATCAACTGTTACGACACATATTTCTAGCCTTAACATCAGCCTAGATGTTCGAAACAAGGATTTCACCTCCAAATGTCCTTCAACTGACCTCTAAGGGTCACTTTAACGAAAAAATCAAAGCGTATCTGGACGTAGAATTTTCCGTTCTTTCGGAATCCGGGGTTAAGAAAATCATATCGATCGATTTAAGGGGTTTGACCTTCATTTGACCTTGAAACAGCCGTGCTGGGGTCATATGGACACCGGCATCGTGATCAGCGACTCCAAAAACATAAAGATTAACTGTTACGACACCTTTTTTCTAGCCTTTATATCATCCTAGAAGTTCGAAACAAGGATTTGACCTCCAAATGTCCTTCAACTGACCTCTAAGGGTCACTTTGACGAAAAATCAAAGCGTATCTGAACGTAAAAGTTTCCGTTCTTTCAGAATCCGGGGTTGAAAAAATCATATCGTTCGATTTAAGGGGTTTGACCTTCATTTGACCTTGAAACAGCCATGCTGGGGTCATATGAACACCGGCATCGCCCCCAGAAACAGAAATATCAACTGTTACGACACATATTTCTAGCCTTAACATCAGCCTAGATGTTCGAAACAAGGATTTCACCTCCAAATGTCCTTTAAATGATCTTTAAGGGTCACTTTGACGAAAAAATCAAAGCGTATCTGGACGTAGAATGTTCCGTTCTTTCAGAATCCGGGGTTAAGGAAATCATATAGATCCATTTAAGGGGTTTGACCTTCATTTGACCTTGAAATAGCCGTGCTGGGGTCATATGGACACCGGCATCGTGATCAGCGACTCCAAAAACATAAAGATTAACTGTTACGACACCTTTTTTCTAGCCTTTATATCAGCCAAGAAGTTCGAAACAAGGATTTGACCTCCAAATGTCCTTTAACTGACCTCTAAGGTTCACTTTGACGAAAAATCAAAGCGTATCTGGACGTAGAATTCTCCGTTCTTTCAGAATCCGGGGTTCAGAAAATCAATTCGATCGATTTAAGGAGTTTGACCTTGATTCCACCTTAAACCAGCAGTGCTGGAGTCATATGGACACCGGCATCGACCCTAAAAACGGTAATATCAACTGTTACGACACATATTTCTAGCCTTAACATCAGCCTAGAAGTTCGAAACAAGGATTTGACCTCCAAATGTCCTTCAACTGAACTTTAAGGGTCACTTTGACGAAAAAATCAAAGCGTATCTGGACGTAGAATTTTCCGTTCTTTCAGAATCCGGGGTTAAGAAAATCGTATAGATCGATTTAAGGGGTTTGACCTTCATTTGATCTTGAAACAGCCGTGCTGGGGTCATATGGACACCGGCATCGTGATCTGCGACTCCAAAAACATAAAGATTAACTGTTAGGACACCTTTTTTCTAGTCTTTATATCAGCCAAGAAGTTCGAAACAAGGATTTGACCTCCAAATATCCTTCAACTGACCTCTAAGGGTCACTTTGACGAAAAATCAAAGCGTATCTGGACGTAGAATTCTCCGTTCTTTCAGAATCCGGGGTTGAGAAAATCATATCGATCGATTTAAGGAGTTTGACCTTGATTTCACCTTGAACCAGCCGTGCTGGGGTCATATGAACACCGGCATCGCCCCCAAAAACAGAAATATCGACTGTTACGACACATATTTCTAGCCTTAACATCAGCCTAGAAGTTCGAAACAAGGATTTGACCTCCAAATGTCCTTTAAATGATCTTTAAGGGTCACTTTGAAGAAAAAATCAAATCGTATCTGGACGTAGAATTTTCCGTTCTTTCAGAATCCTGGGTTAAGAAAATCGTATAGATCGATTTAAGGGGTGTGACCTTAATTTGATCTTGAAACAGCCGTGCTGGGGTCATATGGACACCGGCATCGTGATCGTCGACCCCAAAAACATAAATATCAACTGTTACGTCACCTATTTCTAGCCTATATATTAGCCAAGAAGTTCGAAACAATAATTTGACCTCCAAATGTCCTTCAACTGACCTCTAAGGGACACTTTGACGAAAAATCAAAGCGTATCTGGACGTAGAATTCTCCGTTCTTTCAGAATCCGGGGTTCAGAAAATCATATCGATCGTTTTAAGGGGTTTGACCTTGATTCCACCTTAAACCAGCAATGCTGGAGTCATATGGACACCGGCATCGACCCTAAAAACAGAGATATCAACTGTTACGACACATATTTCTAGCCTTAACATCAGCCTAGAAGTTCGAAACAAGGTTTTGACCTCCAAATGTCATTCAACTGACCTCTAAGGGTCACTTTGACGAAAAATCAAAGCGTATCTGAACGTAAAAGTTTCCGTTCTTTCAGAATCCGGGGTTGAAAAAATCATATCGTTCGATTTAAGGGGTTTGACCTTCATTTGACCTTGAAACAGCCATGATGGGGTCATATGAACATCGGCATCGCCCCCAAAAACAGAAATATCAACTGTTACGACACATATTTCTAGCCTTAACATCAGCCTAGATGTTCGAAACAAGGATTTCACCTCCAAATGTCCTTCAACTGACCTCTAAGGGTCACTTTAACGAAAAAATCAAAGCGTATCTGGACTTAGAATTTTCCGTTCTTTCGGAATCCGGGGTTAAGATAATCATATCGATCGATTTAAGGTGTTTGACCTTCATTTGACCTTGAAACAGCCGTGCTGGGGACATATGGACACCGGCAACGTGATCAGCGACTCCAAAAACATAAAGATTAACTGTTACGACACCTTTTTTCTAGCCTTTATATCATCCTAGAAGTTCGAAACAAGGATTTGACCTCCAAATGTCCTTCAACTGACCTCTAAGGGTCACTTTGACGAAAAATCAAAGCGTATCTGGACGTAGAATTCTCCGTTCTTTCAGAATCCGGGGTTCAGAAAATCATATCGATCGATTTAAGGGGTTTGACCTTGATTCCACCTTAAACCAGCAGTGCTGGAGTCATATGGACACCGGCATCGACCCTAAAAACGGAAATATCAACTGTTACGACACATATTTCTAGCCTTAACATCAGCCTAGAAGTTCGAAACAAGGATTTGACCTCCAAATGTCCTTCAACTGACCTCTAAGGGTCACTTTGACGAAAAATCAAAGCGTATCTGAACGTAAAAGTTTCCGTTCTTTCAGAATCCGGGGTTGAAAAAATCATATCGTTCGATTTAAGGGGTTTGACCTTCATTTGACCTTGAAGCAGCCATGATGGGGTCATATGAACACCGGCATCGCCCCCAAAAACAGAAATATCAACTGTTACGACACATATTTCTAGCCTTAACATCAGCCTAGATGTTCGAAACAAGGATTTCACCTCCAAATGTCCTTCAACTGACCTCTAAGGGTCACTTTAACGAAAAAATCAAAGCGTATCTGGACGTAGAATTTTCCGTTCTTTCGGAATCCGGGGTTAAGAAAATCATATCGATCGATTTAAGGGGTTTGACCTTCATTTGACCTTGAAACAGCCGTGCTGGGGTCATATGGACACCGGCATCGTGATCAGCGACTCCAAAAACATAAAGATTAACTGTTACGACACCTTTTTTCTAGCCTTTATATCATCCTAGAAGTTCGAAACAAGGATTTGACCTCCAAATGTCCTTCAACTGACCTCTAAGGGTCACTTTGGCGAAAAATCAAAGCGTATCTGAACGTAAAAGTTTCCGTTCTTTCAGAATCCGGGGTTGAAAAAATCATATCGTTCGATTTAAGGGGTTTGACCTTCATTTGACCTTGAAACAGCCATGCTGGGGTCATATGAACACCGGCATCGCCCCCAGAAACAGAAATATCAACTGTTACGACACATATTTCTAGCCTTAACATCAGCCTAGATGTTCGAAACAAGGATTTCACCTCCAAATGTCCTTCAACTGACCTCTAAGGGTCACTTTAACGAAAAAATCAAAGCGTATCTGGACGTAGAATTTTCCGTTCTTTCGGAATCCGGGGTTAAGAAAATCATATCGATCGATTTAAGGGGTTTGACCTTCATTTGACCTTGAAACAGCCGTGCTGGGGTCATATGGACACCGGCATCGTGATCAGCGACTCCAAAAACATAAAGATTAACTGTTACGACACCTTTTTTCTAGCCTTTATATCATCCTAGAAGTTCGAAACAAGGATTTGACCTCCAAATGTCCTTCAACTGACCTCTAAGGGTCACTTTGACGAAAAATCAAAGCGTATCTGAACGTAAAAGTTTCCGTTCTTTCAGAATCCGGGGTTGAAAAAATCATATCGTTCGATTTAAGGGGTTTGACCTTCATTTGACCTTGAAACAGCCATGCTGGGGTCATATGAACACCGGCATCGCCCCCAGAAACAGAAATATCAACTGTTACGACACATATTTCTAGCCTTAACATCAGCCTAGATGTTCGAAACAAGGATTTCACCTCCAAATGTCCTTCAACTGACCTCTAAGGGTCACTTTAACGAAAAAATCAAAGCGTATCTGGACGTAGAATTTTCCGTTCTTTCGGAATCCGGGGTTAAGAAAATCATATCGATCGATTTAAGGGGTTTGACCTTCATTTGACCTTGAAACAGCCGTGCTGGGGTCATATGGACACCGGCATCGTGATCAGCGACTCCAAAAACATAAAGATTAACTGTTACGACACCTTTTTTCTAGCCTTTATATCATCCTAGAAGTTCGAAACAAGGATTTGACCTCCAAATGTCCTTCAACTGACCTCTAAGGGTCACTTTGACGAAAAATCAAAGCGTATCTGAACGTAAAAGTTTCCGTTCTTTCAGAATCCGGGGTTGAAAAAATCATATCGTTCGATTTAAGGGGTTTGACCTTCATTTGACCTTGAAACAGCCATGCTGGGGTCATATGAACACCGGCATCGCCCCCAGAAACAGAAATATCAACTGTTACGACACATATTTCTAGCCTTAACATCAGCCTAGATGTTCGAAACAAGGATTTCACCTCCAAATGTCCTTTAAATGATCTTTAAGGGTCACTTTGACGAAAAAATCAAAGCGTATCTGGACGTAGAATGTTCCGTTCTTTCAGAATCCGGGGTTAAGGAAATCATATAGATCCATTTAAGGGGTTTGACCTTCATTTGACCTTGAAATAGCCGTGCTGGGGTCATATAGACACCGGCATCGTGATCAGCGACTCCAAAAACATAAAGATTAACTGTTACGACACCTTTTTTCTAGCCTTTATATCAGCCAAGAAGTTCGAAACAAGGATTTGACCTCCAAATGTCCTTTAACTGACCTCTAAGGTTCACTTTGACGAAAAATCAAAGCGTATCTGGACGTAGAATTCTCCGTTCTTTCAGAATCCGGGGTTCAGAAAATCAAATCGATCGATTTAAGGAGTTTGACCTTGATTCCACCTTAAACCAGCAGTGCTGGAGTCATATGGACACCGGCATCGACCCTAAAAACAGAAATATCAACTGTTACGACACATATTTCTAGCCTTAACATCAGCCTAGAAGTTCGAAACAAGGATTTGACCTCCAAATGTCCTTTAAATGATCTTTAAGGGTCACTTTGAAGAAAAAATCAAATCGTATCTGGACGTAGAATTTTCCGTTCTTTCAGAATCCTGGGTTAAGAAAATCGTATAGATCGATTTAAGGGGTGTGACCTTAATTTGATCTTGAAACAGCCGTGCTGGGGTCATATGGACACCGGCATCGTGATCGTCGACCCCAAAAACATAAATATCAACTGTTACGTCACCTATTTCTAGCCTATATATTAGCCAAGAAGTTCGAAACAATAATTTGACCTCCAAATGTCCTTCAACTGACCTCTAAGGGACACTTTGACGAAAAATCAAAGCGTATCTGGACGTAGAATTCTCCGTTCTTTCAGAATCCGGGGTTCAGAAAATCATATCGATCGTTTTAAGGGGTTTGACCTTGATTCCACCTTAAACCAGCAATGCTGGAGTCATATGGACACCGGCATCGACCCTAAAAACAGAGATATCAACTGTTACGACACATATTTCTAGCCTTAACATCAGCCTAGAAGTTCGAAACAAGGTTTTGACCTCCAAATGTCATTCAACTGACCTCTAAGGGTCACTTTGACGAAAAATCAAAGCGTATCTGAACGTAAAAGTTTCCGTTCTTTCAGAATCCGGGGTTGAAAAAATCATATCGTTCGATTTAAGGGGTTTGACCTTCATTTGACCTTGAAACAGCCATGATGGGGTCATATGAACATCGGCATCGCCCCCAAAAACAGAAATATCAACTGTTACGACACATATTTCTAGCCTTAACATCAGCCTAGATGTTCGAAACAAGGATTTCACCTCCAAATGTCCTTCAACTGACCTCTAAGGGTCACTTTAACGAAAAAATCAAAGCGTATCTGGACTTAGAATTTTCCGTTCTTTCGGAATCCGGGGTTAAGATAATCATATCGATCGATTTAAGGTGTTTGACCTTCATTTGACCTTGAAACATCCGTGCTGGGGTCATATGGACACCGGCATAGTGATCAGCGACTCCAAAAACATAAAGATTAACTGTTACGACACCTTTTTTCTAGCCTTTATATCATCCTAGAAGTTCGAAACAAGGATTTGACCTCCAAATGTCCTTCAACTGACCTCTAAGGGTCACTTTGACGAAAAATCAAAGCGTATCTGGACGTAGAATTCTCCGTTCTTTCAGAATCCGGGGTTCAGAAAATCATATCGATCGATTTAAGGGGTTTGACCTTGATTCCACCTTAAACCAGCAGTGCTGGAGTCATATGGACACCGGCATCGACCCTAAAAACGGAAATATCAACTGTTACGACACATATTTCTAGCCTTAACATCAGCCTAGAAGTTCGAAACAAGGATTTGACCTCCAAATGTCCTTCAACTGAACTTTAAGGGTCACTTTGACGAAAAAATCAAAGCGTATCTGGACATAGAATTTTCCGTTCTTTCAGAATCCGGGGTTGAGAAAATCATATCGATCGATTTAAGGAGTATGACCTTGATTTCACCTTGAACCAGCCGTGCTGGGGTCATATGAACACCGGCATCGCCCCCAAAAACAGAAATATCAACTGTTACGACACATATTTCTAGCCTTAACATCAGCCTAGAAGTTCGAAACAAGGATTTGACCTCCAAATGTCCTTTAAATGATCTTTAAGGGTCACTTTGACGAAAAAATCAAATCGTATCTGGACGTAGAATTTTCCGTTCTTTCAGAATCCTGGGTTAAGAAAATCGTATAGATCGATTTAAGGGGTGTGACCTTAATTTGATCTTGAAACAGCCGTGCTGGGGTCATATGGACACCGGCATCGTGATCGTCGACCCCAAAAACATAAATATCAACTGTTACGTCACCTATTTCTAGCCTATATATTAGCCAAGAAGTTCGAAACAATAATTTGACCTCCAAATGTCCTTCAACTGACCTCTAAGGGACACTTTGACGAAAAATCAAAGCGTATCTGGACGTAGAATTCTCCGTTCTTTCAGAATCCGGGGTTCAGAAAATCATATCGATCGTTTTAAGGGGTTTGACCTTGATTCCACCTTAAACCAGCAATGCTGGAGTCATATGGACACCGGCATCGACCCTAAAAACAGAGATATCAACTGTTACGACACATATTTCTAGCCTTAACATCAGCCTAGAAGTTCGAAACAAGGATTTGACCTCCAAATGTCCTTCAACTGACCTCTAAGGGTCACTTTGACGAAAAATCAAAGCGTATCTGAACGTAAAAGTTTCCGTTCTTTCAGAATCCGGGGTTGAAAAAATCATATCGTTCGATTTAAGGGGTTTGACCTTCATTTGACCTTGAAACAGCCATGATGGGGTCATATGAACACCGGCATCGCCCCCAAAAACAGAAATATCAACTGTTACGACACATATTTCTAGCCTTAACATCAGCCTAGATGTTCGAAACAAGGATTTCACCTCCAAATGTCCTTCAACTGACCTCTAAGGGTCACATTAACGAAAAAATCAAAGCGTATCTGGACGTAGAATTTTCCGTTCTTTCGGAATCCGGGGTTAAGAAAATCATATCGATCGATTTAAGGGGTTTGACCTTCATTTGACCTTGAAACAGCCGTGCTGGGGTCATATGGACACCGGCATCGTGATCAGCGACTCCAAAAACATAAAGATTAACTGTTACGACACCTTTTTTCCAGCCTTTATATCATCCTAGAAGTTCGAAACAAGGATTTGACCTCCAAATGTCCTTCAACTGACCTCTAAGGGTCACTTTGACGAAAAATCAAAGCGTATCTGAACGTAAAAGTTTCCGTTCTTTCAGAATCCGGGGTTGAAAAAATCATATCGTTCGATTTAAGGGGTTTGACCTTCATTTGACCTTGAAACAGCCATGCTGGGGTCATATGAACACCGGCATCGCCCCCAGAAACAGAAATATCAACTGTTACGACACATATTTCTAGCCTTAACATCAGCCTAGATGTTCGAAACAAGGATTTCACCTCCAAATGTCCTTCAACTGACCTCTAAGGGTCACTTTAACGAAAAAATCAAAGCGTATCTGGACGTAGAATTTTCCGTTCTTTCGAAATCCGGGGTTAAGAAAATCATATCGATCGATTTAAGGGGTTTGACCTTCATTTGACCTTGAAACAGCCGTGCTGGGGTCATATGGACACCGGCATCGTGATCAGCGACTCCAAAAACATAAAGATTAACTGTTACGACACCTTTTTTCTAGCCTTTATATCATCCTAGAAGTTCGAAACAAGGATTTGACCTCCAAATGTCCTTCAACTGACCTCTAAGGGTCACTTTGACGAAAAATCAAAGCGTATCTGAACGTAAAAGTTTCCGTTCTTTCAGAATCCGGGGTTGAAAAAATCATATCGTTCGATTTAAGGGGTTTGACCTTCATTTGACCTTGAAACAGCCATGCTGGGGTCATATGAACACCGGCATCGCCCCCAGAAACAGAAATATCAACTGTTACGACACATATTTCTAGCCTTAACATCAGCCTAGATGTTCGAAACAAGGATTTCACCTCCAAATGTCCTTCAACTGACCTCTAAGGGTCACTTTGACGAAAAAATCAAAGCGTATCTGGACGTAGAATTTTCCGTTCTTTCGGAATCCGGGGTTAAGAAAATCATATCGATCGATTTAAGGGGTTTGACCTTCATTTGACCTTGAAACAGCCGTGCTGGGGTCATATGGACACCGGCATCGTGATCAGCGACTCCAAAAACATAAAGATTAACTGTTACGACACCTTTTTTCTAGCCTTTATATCATCCTAGAAGTTCGAAACAAGGATTTGACCTCCAAATGTCCTTCAACTGACCTCTAAGGGTCACTTTGACGAAAAATCAAAGCGTATCTGAACGTAAAAGTTTCCGTTCTTTCAGAATCCGGGGTTGAAAAAATCATATCGTTCGATTTAAGGGGTTTGACCTTCATTTGACCTTGAAACAGCCATGCTGGGGTCATATGAACACCGGCATCGCCCCCAGAAACAGAAATATCAACTGTTACGACACATATTTCTAGCCTTAACATCAGCCTAGATGTTCGAAACAAGGATTTCACCTCCAAATGTCCTTCAACTGACCTCTAAGGGTCACTTTAACGAAAAAATCAAAGCGTATCTGGACGTAGAATTTTCCGTTCTTTCGGAATCCGGGGTTAAGAAAATCATATCGATCGATTTAAGGGGTTTGACCTTCATTTGACCTTGAAACAGCCGTGCTGGGGTCATATGGACACCGGCATCGTGATCAGCGACTCCAAAAACATAAAGATTAACTGTTACGACACCTTTTTTCTAGCCTTTATATCATCCTAGAAGTTCGAAACAAGGATTTGACCTCCAAATGTCCTTCAACTGACCTCTAAGGGTCACTTTGACGAAAAATCAAAGCGTATCTGAACGTAAAAGTTTCCGTTCTTTCAGAATCCGGGGTTGAAAAAATCATATCGTTCGATTTAAGGGGTTTGACCTTCATTTGACCTTGAAACAGCCATGCTGGGGTCATATGAACACCGGCATCGCCCCCAGAAACAGAAATATCAACTGTTACGACACATATTTCTAGCCTTAACATCAGCCTAGATGTTCGAAACAAGGATTTCACCTCCAAATGTCCTTCAACTGACCTCTAAGGGTCACTTTGACGAAAAAATCAAAGCGTATCTGGACGTAGAATTTTCCGTTCTTTCGGAATCCGGGGTTAAGAAAATCATATCGATCGATTTAAGGGGTTTGACCTTCATTTGACCTTGAAACAGCCGTGCTGGGGTCATATGGACACCGGCATCGTGATCAGCGACTCCAAAAACATAAAGATTAACTGTTACGACACCTTTTTTCTAGCCTTTATATCATCCTAGAAGTTCGAAACAAGGATTTGACCTCCAAATGTCCTTCAACTGACCTCTAATGTTCACTTTGACGAAAAATCAAAGCGTATCTAAACGTAAAAGTTTCCGTTCTTTCAGAATCCGGGGTTGAAAAAATCATATCGTTCGATTTAAGGGGTTTGACCTTCATTTGACCTAGAAACAGCCATGCTGTGGTCAAATGGACACCGGCATCGTGATCAGCGACTCCAAAAATATGAAGATCAATTGGTATCAGTAATGCTCTGCCCCGATTTCATATTGTGGTCGTGTGTAATTAATTTTATAAGTAAGCAACTAATCTTTAATGAACAACAATCGAAGAATATTTTTCGATCACAGATGGCAATAATGTAGGAAGGCAAATGTTCAGTTAAGGAACAAGAATTAAAAGAGCATTGTCACTGTCTGACTTGCCTCATGACAATCTGTGATATAATAGCACACAGAATGTTGCCGCAACAACATACACTACACTATATGTACTGGCCAACACTACAATTTGGATCTGATTTGTATATATATATATATATATATATATATATACCGCTCATGCTATTAGAATTTAAATATGTACATATGTATTTAGATAGGTTAATTTTCTTTCCGAACTAACAAATATATTTTATGCAAGCTTTTACCTATCACTAGATTCATCACTCTGGATGTCATGACGACCACCGATTTCTCATCGTCCATATCTGGAAATATGGACTCCTCAGAATCACAGCTAACTGTTTTACAATTTAATTTTAATCAAGTTATTTATTGCAATTTTATTTTTAATTTTTTATCAAACTATTAATTTTGTCTAAATTTAGATTTTCAATTTTTAATCAAGTAATTATTCAATTAAATTCTATAATTTTAATGAATAAACAACATAATTCAAACACTGAATTTGCGTATTCGTGAGTTAAAATCAAGGTATTGTTATCTCACTCTATTATATGCATGCGCGCAGTCAAACTATCAAGCAATACTCTTTTCGTCAAGGCCATTACCACGCGCGCCGTACAACGAGACCGCCTGTCGTTCTGGTCCATTTAATTTTTGTTTTTCATAGTCTAGTATTCTCACAACTGTAGACGAAACCCTAATATTTGACACAACAAACATACTTCAGTATACTCTTCTGGTCCTGCTTTTGCATCCCAGACAAGAATAAACAAATAATTGTTTAACCAATGTTTAAAACAATAGATTATTTTTGGAAAAGTGTAGAGTAACGGTTCCTGGTCCATGAAAATTATCACTATGATATACAACAATCAGATAAATATCTTGTTTTCTTTGATCAATATTAAACAATATTTAATATAAGTTTAAATAGTTTGTAGTTTGTTTTATTTTTACAGAATTAACGAGGACCTACAACTACATACATAACATTTGTGAAGATATTTGTGATAAAAGCGCAGTGACATTTTGTAAATAAAATTATATATACATGTTATAGTGATAAATGATAAGTGATATATATATATATATATATATATATATATTATAACCTGGTATAAAAAATTAATAATTAATATACTCAATACATTGGTGAAAGAGAATTGGAAGAGGTTGGAGACCGGTAAAGATCTTTTCTATTAATACTAAATGTTGTAAAATATTAATTTACATTGAAAGATTATGCATGAACATCGAGAAAAGTTACAAATTGTACTATACTAATGCAGTGTGATCAGCAAAGGAAAAATGTCTAATGGTAGACAATAAGTGATAATTCAAGTAAGTTGAAGTCTATACTCTACAGTTGTAGTTGTTATTGCGTAATAAAAACATCTTAATAGGTTCCGCAAAGCTAGCGTATACCTGAGGCATTGACGGTAAAACTTACTTAATCCGGAGCAAGTTTTTCTTTGCACTCGATGTCTCATATACATTCAACTACGCATTGTACTTGCAAGAAAACTCTACATAACATACAATGTATTAATCTTTAGAAACAAATGTCAACATATTTTTCATTATCCCACAAGCTACTTTTGATAGGTATTAATTATTATTGCTACTGATCGTATTCCAATTAAAGGTAAATTACAAGAATTATTAAACTCAGTATTTTATCAAGTATTGCACGCATGACTTGATTGTTGAAAATTGTTGCTATGTTAATATTCTAGTTGTGTGATTATGTTGAAAAGAAATTGATACTGTTACTTTATTGATTCAAGTATAAGTCAAGTATAATGTTATAAGATGCTTATTAGTATTTTATAACAGTAATGCTAAAAAACCATTACCTTTAAAATAATATTGCTAATATTTATTGGGCTTCGCCCATCTTGTTCGGGGTCTCATTTTCAAGGTTTTATTTAAAAAAAAATTTTAAGTTTCGGAGGGAAAAAAATTAGCTTGCCGAACACATTCAAAATGAATTACATAGGTACACATTGTATTAGCCAATCAGAAACATTCAAATAAGGATCTGCAAAAATTCATGCATATTCTACAGAAAATTTACAATGGAAATTTTTGTAACAAATTTGTCTCAAAAATGCACCCTATCTGTGTTAATCATTAAAGATTTGTGTTTTTGTAAAAAATAATAAACAGCTGATTTTTAATAGGCCTATAACTATAGATATATCAGGTCTTGGGATTTAAAAATTTATATGTATACTTTCTTGACCATAAAAAGTTTCAGCCAAAACAAATTTTTTGTCTACGGGTGGACGTGGAATGTCTCCTATATTTATATGTGAAAATATATATATGTATATATAAAGTCATAAAATTCTTTTTTATTGAGCGAGCAAGCGTGCGCGAGCGAGTATTTTTGCTAGTTTATACTAATAAGACTCTACAGTTTAACTTTCAGATTAATACGATTGTATTCGCTTGCATTACCCTGTTGAAAATAACCAGATGGTAACACCATATGGTTTACCACATAGTTTTACCATATGGTTCACCATGTAATTTTTCCACGTGGTTTTTTGACCCAATTTACCATGTGGTAAAATGCCCTGGTAAATCATATGGTAAAACCATGTGGTCAAACCATTAAATATGCCCTGTAAAAATGAACCTGCAATAAACACATTTCAGGATTCCATTAAAGTATTTCTATATTTGCATGTGAATATTTGAGAATCTGTCTTCTTTTTGATAATGCTACATTCTGTAGCTTTTTACAGGAATAGAAATATGAATGAGCAGAATTCTAATGTAAATCAAATAAGTCAAATGCAAAATTTATTTACAAAAATATCCATCGTATTTAATTTTTATTAACTTCAGGTACATGAACGTAACAAAGTCTTCGTTACGCAATTAATTATCAACAACATGACAGATCAGTTTTAAAATCGGTCAATACGTAGATAATAAAGAAACTATCAACATAATTATACAAAAGAATATTTATAAGTTATCGGAAGAACCTTGACAAAGAATAATGATTGTGAAGTGTAAAATATTAAACAAGAATTCGATGACGTATTTTCGATATTCATGCAGGCAACAGATCTCAAAGTTCAACTAATGATAAAAATATAGCTTCATTTTTCCGATGAATGAATAGCACAGGGATCAACGACTTACATCCTCATTCTCAATCATTCCTTATTTGATCAAAAAAAGATATTTTGAAGATGCATTATTCAATAGTAATATAAATTTGGTACTGTACATAGATATTGATAATCTGTTTCATCATTGATTTCGACAAAACAATATGTTTTCATTAAACTGTTGGTTTCGATGGCAGTAATGTTAGGAGAAATGTGTGTAATTCGTTTTGTGCAAAATATGTCAATAAATACATTTTCAGTAATTTTCATATTGCACAGCGTATACTCTGCCATCTCGGTTTCATCGATAATAAATTCAATAACACGTACATAATCACCATTCGAAGTAATTGCGTAAGAATTATCAAACACCTATCTTTCACAATTTTTTTGTATGATTTACTGGCTGGTGACAAATTGAGTTCTCTCAATCATCTTCTGCTGGTAAAGTGCCACGGCCCGAAATTCTAGCTTCTGATAATTTCAACGTATTCTTTGCATCTTTATAATCAAGATATTGAATGAAATCATGAATATCTGAATCGGGGTTTGTAATTTGCACATGGTGTTTGAGTAATAATTCACCTTGAGTCATAGAAATTGATCTACGCAATTGACTGATGATGCCTTTAGCAGCATGAACTTTCTTTAATAAATCTCCATTCCCATTTTCTAAACTGTAACCATTAGGACTCCATACTGGCCGCCAATCACTAACAGATTCAGCCAAGTGTTGCAATTGATGAATATTGTACGTCATTGCTGCTTGTGTGTAATAAAATTGTGTATCTGCAATAAATCTATTCAACAATCTCCTAGCACGAATTAATTTTCCACGATTAATACTTTCTCTATTGAGGATATAAAAAGCTTCCACGAAAAGTGCCCAATGTTCAGCATATACACGCATATGTGGAAAAGACTGAAGAATGGCCAGACTGTAGTAATACACCCAGTTTTATTTCTCTCTTGCATTCCACCAATGTCTTTCTTTAATCGGTCGAGTTAAACGAGAAATTTGATTCGGAGCTTTTATCTTCTTCATAATGTTATCTATTTCCGAGATTTCGGCATTAGACAATGAATATGGCGTATTACTCATATCAACCCAATAACCCATGAATTGATCAGCAACCCTTAAGCACACACAGTGCATACTGTCAGGTACAAAACCATCGATTATATTAAAATATTCTAATAACGTCAATACGGATGGCTGTTTAATTCCAAAAACTGGATTTACTGAATTAACGCTCAATAGCATATGTTGCCAAGTGTCTCTTTCATTTCTTCTAGCTGGTAGTTCATTGAGCAGCACGTATTTAACACAACCCCCTCTTAACGTTCGTACATAAACACCGGAATGCAAGCATCAACTGCAACCAAAGTATCCGTTATATTGAACAATACCTTGCATTGGAGCTCGGGCTGCTGAATCTACACATCAGCACGAAGCAATAATTTTAAAACGTTGAGCTGTATTATCAATAATACAAGTAATGCCATCATTCGCTATCATGAACTTTTGAAGAGAGGTCAGCCGTCGCTAATGAATGTAGCTGTTAATGTTCTCATTCTTTCATCTACAGGTAATGATCGAATCAATCGTTTGTATAAAACCCCATAAGTTAAATCTGTTAAATTGTCATTATTCCTCAATCTTCTATGAAAAATAGTTTCTATATGTTCAAAATTGTCTTCTATTAGCAGCGCTATATTATTGTCATTATCGAGTATGGTAAAATATTCGTTGTAAGTAGGATCTGTCAAATTTATATTCAAATCCCAATTAGCGCATGTTATAAAACGCTTATCGGATTCAAATTCACCTACATAACTTTTACATTCAGGGCAAACAGCGTGATAATCTATTCCTGATTTCGGGTAGAATAACCGATCCACAAGATAACGAGTGTCTGGTAATATACGGCTACCAATGAATACGTTGAGCATTTTAAAGAGATCGACATTGCAGAATTGCGTAGATTATGTATGAGACCAAATTTTAGCACGGTGAGTAATATTTCGACCGGACTTACGGTCAGTCCTCTGATTTTTTCATTGTTTTCATCTTTCTGGAATTCTCCCCTAAATCTCTCGAATGGATCATACCCTTCTGAAGAAGAAGTGTTTCCATCATTGAACAGCCAGGAAACAATACTAACATTGGAATTGCTATCATTGTCGGTGCTGTCACTGTCATCATCATCACTACTTCCTCCATAAATTTCATCAAATGCATCATAAACCCATGATTCCTGCAGGTGAAATATAAAATATAAGGATATCCGTTCATTGTCTAGTATACGTTTAGTTAAAAATGAAACTCTAATGAAAATGCCCAAGGGGGTTTCCAGATGTTTTCCCATATGGATTGTCGCGTAGATTTCCATTTCATTTACTTTAGTCAATTTTCTAGTATATCTATGTATATCAAGAGTCCACCTTATGCATGCTAAACATATATTTGTATCAGATTCACCTTAAAAGCAAGTAAACTGATGTATAGGAAACGTATGATGGATGTTTTCAAGAATCAATTTGTTGAACACGTAGTGTCCATATTCATTTCACATTATTCTTGTTAATCCATAAAATTGTCAATTTAACATACTTGAATCTTGATCATATGTATATGTGTAATTATAATCATCTGATCTCAGAAATACCTGTACAGATAACGCAGAACTTGGCAGAGATCGAGATTGGGAAGATATCGTGGTAGAATGTTGTACTGTACGAGACTGCTATGAACTTGAATTTCATAATTGATTAGGTCCACTAACTGATGAATGTATTGATCTTATTGAATTGAGATCGCTGTTGCTCTGAAAGTCTTCTTGGACGTTGATATGATTAGCATCTTGAGGTGATGGTAATGGCGAATTTCTTGAGATTGTTGAGGATTGTGAATTATAATTGTTGCTGCTCTCTGTCAAAGTACCACTATCGTCTGAAGCGCCAAAAAAATCCTACAAAAATTGAGTAGTTTTTATTGTCGTGGTATTTAATACGTTCATTAATAGAATGAACTCCAATAAATCGCTGAATGAGAAGAATGTACAAATGACATTATCAGACTAACCTGAATAGTATCATCGTCAAAAGATTCGTCATTTTCCAATTCACCTCTTGCCTCTAAACGGGCCCTTGTAGTCCTGGGAATAGATAATGCATCATCTTCAAGATAATTTCTATAACTCATTTTGAAAATATTCCTCTATACGTAATTACTCAATGTCTATACAAAACACATGAAGTTGAAGCTAGCCGTATCGGGAGCAGCCGCATCCAGGGGCGAATCGGGGGCTTGGGGCCCCGGGATAAAAGTACTTAAATTTCCTTAAAAGTAAGTTTAAACACTTCCTACATACGTGAAGCATACTCTAATACGAATAAAAATTGTTTTCCATAAATAAAATCGGAAAACTAGTGTACGGATGACTACACTAAATTCTTAACTAAGATTTTTCCTAATCGTGTGTCACTTTGAAACCAACAGCATAGGGTAGGATGGGGTATTGCCGATCACCTAAGCAAACGTGCTTGTTATTTCCACGTTCAAATTGTTTCTTTTAACTTTAAATAATTATTATGTTAGTTAAAACCATTGACTATAAATATTTATTATTGATTTAATATAAAGATATAAGATATCGAAGCTATAAGTCGAAATAAAAAAAGGATTTTGACCGAATATACTCCACATCAAAGGGTAATACCGGTCAGCCTTGATAAAATTACGATGACTATTAAAAAGTTACTTTTGTAGGTGAAAAAATTTCTTTAAATCAATTATATGAACTTTCATATGATCCGTAGCATTATTATTCGCACTTACATAATGAAACATATAATAACATAACCACTGTTCAATCAAAAGCACTTAAGCAAAGTTACCCTACCTGAGAGCGCAGCGAAACGTTTTCTTAGCCTCACTTTCGGGAGCGTCATATAACTAACATTGTGACCGGGATTACCCCCATTCTGCTTAGTAATTTAAATTGAAATGGCAAAAAAGTAATAGGTTTATACTCTTTTTTCTTCACTACTTCGTATTCTTAGATTGTTCAAATTAATAAAGATGCAAAAAATAACTGCATAAAGCAACAAATAATGTGCATAAAAGCTTATTTTATAGACAGATTTCTTATAAGAAACGTAGGCCTACACTTTGATTGTGTATAATTACTTAATAAAACTGAATAGAAGATTGTTTGGACATTAGATTAATTGCATTTTGTATTGCGTTGAATATACTATTCGAATTATTACCTAAAAATATTTAGATTATTGAAAATAAGGGTGACCGGAATTAGCCAGTGACCGGAATTACCCCGTTCTCCTCTAATGCTCACAGATATTTAGGCAACAATTCCGAAAAGTTTTAAATACTTTTTAAGGCCGCCAGGCAGTACAATACGTGAATTTTCCTCTATTTTCCACCGCTGAGACAAAAGTCGATCGCGTAAAATTCTGATTAAGATCTTATCTAATCGTGTGCCACCATAAAACCAACAGCATAGTGTTCACATATATTTGGGCACCCTGTACGAAGAGTTTTCAATATTTTTCAAGGCCGCCAGGGCAGACAAGTGCGAATTTTCCTCTATTTTCCAGTGCACCGCGGAAGGTTTCTTACATAAATTCCTGACCACGGTCTTTCCTTATCGTGCGCCACTCTAAAACCAACAGTATAGTGTTCACAAATGTTTAGGATTCATTTACGATGAGTTTTTAATATTTTTCAAGGCCGCCAAAACAGACAAGTGCAAATTTTCTTCTATTTCCCGCTGGCGGCCTTGAAAAATATTGGAAACTCTTCGTAATTGTTGCCTAAACATCTGTGAGCATTATGCTGTTGGTTTCAAAGTGGCACACGATTAGGAAAAATCTTAGTTAAGAATTTAGTGTAGTCATCCATGGTTACGCCGTGGATAATAGATGAAAACAGCATTAGTTTTCCGATTTTATTTATGGAAAACAGTTTTTATTCGTATTAGGTATGCCTCACGTACGTAGGAAGTGTTTAAACTTGCTTTTAAGAGAATTTAAGTAATTTTTATCCCGGGGCCCCAAGACCCTCGATTCGTCCCTGGATGCGGCTACTCCCTATGCGGCTAGCTTCAGCTTCATCAAAACACAGAACATGTAGATTGTTGATAGACAAGTCGTTGAAGAATACAATCTTTGGGCTCAGGCATACATCCAGCACGCTTACAATACTCACTGCCACGAAAATTTGATGAAATGTGATTAAATGAATGAAATCATAATTCGTCGTAACTAAATATGAGGAACCGTAATTGAGACTATGGAGAGGGTAGAATCGCAAATAAAATGTCACTGCACTGTGCTCTTCTCTCCGGGTTTTTCTACGATTAATATCTCCACCCAGATAACAGCACGTGCCGGGCATGGTGTGCTTATGGTGTCCTGGCACGCGTGACGACTTTCTGCCGTCAGCGTGCGGTCATGCGTGGTCATTATTTTTTTTTTGGCACTATTATGCATGCTTGAAAATTGACGGCACCTTGCAAACACGCTGTGGCACAGAAATTCAGACTTTCGTGGTAGCATTTTTCCGGCATATGGACAGAACGGTGTGCGTTAATTATATTATATACCCAGCCCCGATAACATTAGGTTGGTAGAATGTCAGCTTAGAGACGTCATGCCATGCTCCATGCGTGATGTCAGAAACGTATCCTAGTACACCGGCGCTGGGATGGCGTTGTGCTGAGCAGAATGCCGACACTCGCGTTGGGCGATACGCCAGCATGAAATGCGCGCATTTAGCCAGCATTTTCAAAACATGGCGGGATAATATAAAAAATGTTTTATTCACGCGGGTCGTCAATATGTAATCATACTGCCGGAATTTCGGAAAAATTTTTTTTTCGGCTCGGCACTCGTGCTGACTATGTGGTGGCAATAAGCGGGGATTAATGCAGGCATTCTGCCGGATTTTTCTGAATATATATATTATTTCGTGCCCGCTTTTTGCGGGCACTTTTCTACAAATTCCGGAACAGAATGCTTGCATTTATTGGAGGCTATGAGCCTCCAATAATTGAAACAAACATTTTATTTATACATTATTTTTAAAATTTATTATAAAATATAAATATAAACAAATACAATCAATCAAAACAAATCAATACATAATAACGCATAAATTGACAAATACAGCACTTTTTTAATATAAACAAAACGTAAAACAGCTAAGACTAATAAAAACAAACGTGCTCAAATTAATCGTTCATTAAAAGAATAATTGAAAACAAAATAAATAATAATTTCGAAGCACCTATATCTAAAGCTATCCCCTTACATTCTAATCTGTAGCAGCTGAAGTATTCCGATGAATCACTTGCATCCTCTTCATTCTCGACACGATATACGTTGGACGGTGTTCGGTGTTTTAAACCTGTACAAAAGTAATAAATATAAGTAAATATTATTCATTAAAATTAAGATTAAAATAGAAAATAATGAAAAAATAACTTTAGTAAGCCAAAGCGACATTTGGGACATGTTCGTCTCTGTCGGTTGGAATATCCTGAAAATGTGTTTAAAGGTTTATTAGGGTGAGAAAGGCCCCGACCTCGCCCGACTCTGTGAGGCCCAGCCAACAGCAATCAGCCCCTCCAACACTCTCTTACATTTTTTAAAAATAATGAAAAAAACTAATAAGCAAATTAAAAGAACATATTTCTGAAATAAAAAGAAGCTAAATATTTAAAAAAACAACGAAAAATGTGAAACAGCGTTAAGATAAAAAAATACACATTATACACTAGTATTTTTTAAATAAAATGAATTAATATTTGAAACACTGATACAATAAAATGTGTATTTTTGTATTTTCCTGAAATGAAAAAAGATTAGTGGCTACTTAACATTAATAATAACCAAAAAAGGCTCTCCTACACTTTTGAACTAATGAAGAAAAGCAAACGACAAATAGAAGGTAAATATTTAAAAAAAAAAACAAATTAAAAGCTATATCTTAAACTGCAAAAAATGTAAAAGAGCGAAATTTTGTTATATTTAAATGAACATAAAAGAAACAAAAATTAAATGAACAGTGTAAACGAAAATGTCAAAAGGCGTGGAAAAGTTCACATGTGCACGTAAAAGAAAATATTGTAGATGTAATATAAGGCTACATGTGTACTTTTTTGTGAAAATAAATAAATAAATTATACTTAGAATGATAACAAGAAATGAAGAAAGTTAATGCTAAATTAATATAAAAGTAATAAAAAAAGGTAATTTATCCTCTAAAATCCACTTCAATCAGCAAAGAAATCCATTTGGCTGTTTATGAAGTTGTCATCGACTTCCTGCTTGGGGTTTATGATGTCTCTGCCCTCGTCCTCTTCCTCGCGCTCTTCGTCGTCGTCGTCCTCTTCGTCGCGCTCTTCGTCGTCATCGTCCTCATCCTCGCGCTCTTCGTCGTCCTCGTCCTCTTCCTCGCGCTCTTCGTCGTCCTCGTCCTCTTCCTCGCGCTCTTCGTCCTCTTCGCGCCCTACGTAATTATCGCGCTTTTCGTCCTCTTCACGCTCTTCGTCCTCTTCGCGCCCTTCGTCGTTCTCGCGCTCTTCATCCTCTTCGTCGTCCTCTTCCTCATTGCCTTTTTGACCTTGCTCGTAGTCCTGGTTGTTCTTCTGCTCGTTATCGACTTCGTATTCCGTCTCGGAATCGTCCCCGACTTGAGCGTTGGCTCCTGCACGTTGATTGGTATCGACGCCGGGATTGACGAAAGTTTCGTCATTGTTCAGCTGACTATTTCGCACTTCGTCCTGCGTGTTGTCGATGACTCCAGTATTACTATTCTTCGGCAGAAGAACAGGAACACATCGTTTCCGTTGCAGGTCTTGGCGTTGGTCGACAACTGCATTACCGTTTTTCGGCAGAAGAACACGAGCACGTCTTGATGGAGGAGGCAGATCTTCCTGATTATTCGCAGACCGTTTCCTGTTATTCCCTGCATCAAATCTTTTTTGATTATTCTTCTTTGGCAGAAGAATAGGAGGATGCTTTTGTTTAAGCCGCTGCATGTCGTTGCGTTGGTCGACGACTGCATTACCGTTGTTCGGCAGAATAACAGGAACATCTCTTGGTGGAGGAGGCAGCTTTCCTTGCTGATAATTCGCAAGCTGATTCCTGGCATCTAGTCTTTTCCGGCGATATCCTTCCTTAGCATTCTTGATTGTCTTTGTCATGGCAACAGAAAAATTGTTAAGTGTTGGCTTCTCCATAGCGTCCTTATTCAGATTCATAGCAGCTGATGAAGGAAAAATAATTAATTTTAATTGAAGAGTAAATGTCTCATTTATACGTAAATTGCAAGTTATAAAAAGTATGCGTACCTTCGCAAGCCTCCGCAAAACGTGTTGATTTGAGAGCCACCTTTGCGTTGTCTTTTTTGTAACCATGCCAGGTCACATTCTTGTTGAGATCGTCGCCTAATTCAAAGCAACTTTTAAAATAAAAGTTTGCTTCTTCGTGCACATTAGCACCTCCCAGGTATGCGAGATAATTGACCTAAAACGAATTTTTTATAAATTAATAATAATTACAAGAGAATAATAACAAATATATGTATATATATATCTACTCACGACATCATCGAACTGCTCGTTAGTGGCATTATTGAAGTCGAGAAGGTTAGCAGTGGACTTGAACGGGAAGCAAGAAGGTTGAGTCCTAGCCTTAGGAGAGTTTCTCCTTGTCAGATCCTTCAAAATTTGTAAAATGGATCTAAAAAGTAAAATGATTTATTATTTGCAATTATCATTAAAATTGAAAAAAATTAACGGGAAATATATACTTACAGTTGGGCTTCCTCCATTCTCTTGACGCTTTTCTGAATTTCGCTAAAATTGAATGTATAAATTAATGTAATATTAACTATAGTTACTATTTAATACAGTATACTGTATTAAAATTGTGATCGATATACGGAAAGAGTAGTATACGAGGGTAGTTCAATAAGTCTTTAGAATGACCAACAGATGGCGCGCGAATCGCTCCAAATCATCTGTTTTCAGTCAGCACCACTCCCGACTAGATATATGGTGCAGTCACAGTCCACATCTTCTGAGTTTACGTGTTTTTATAACCAATTGAAAAAAAAAAATTGCTTGTTAAGAAAAATGGAAAAAAACGAGTTCAGAGCGGTAATTAAACATTTTCATTTAAAGGGTTTAACTCCATATGAGATAAAAAATGAATTGGACTCAGTTCATGGCACATCTGCCCCTGCCTTAGCAATGGTTTATAACTGGGTAAATGAATTTAAGCGTGGTCGTACATCAATAAGTGACGAACCACGTTCAGGAAGGCCCGTAGAAGCAACTACTCCCGAAATCATCAATAAAATCCACGATATGGTGTTGAAGGATAGAAGATTAAAAGTGCGTGAGTTAGCTGAGGCCACAAGGATATCTATAGGTGCAGTTGTTTCAATTCTACATGAAAAATTAGGCATGAAAAAGCTATCGGCAAGATGGGTGCCGCGTTTGCTCTCAGCTGAGAATAAACGCAATAGAGTGGTCGCCTCTCAGGCTCTTTTGGCGCGCATAAGTCGGAATCCTGAGGAATTTTTTCGTCGATTTGTGACTCTGGATGAAACATGGATACACCACTACACTCCTGAGACAAAGGAACAATCCAAACAGTGGATTTCCACAGGCGAACCAGCTCCAAAGAAGGCAAAGACCGTAAAGTCAGCTGGTAAGGTTATGGCTACAGTTTTTTGGGATGCACGTGGAATTATACTTATTGACTACTTGGAAAAGGGTAAAACAATTACTGGTGAGTATTATGCATCATTATTAGAGCAGCTGAAAGAAGAAATTAAAAAAAAAACGACCACATTTGGCGAGAAAAAAATTCTCTTTCATCACGACAACGCCCGAGTTCACACATGCTTCGTTTCAATGGCTAAAATTGAAGAACTAAAATTCGAATTGGTCGAACACCCACCGTATTCACCAGATTTAGCCCCCAGTGACTTTTTCTTATTTCCAAACTTGAAAAAATGGTTCGGTGGACAGAGATTTACGGACAACGAAGACGTCATTGCCTCTGTAAGTGCTTATTTTGAGGAACTTCCGAAAACGCACTTTTCTGAAGGATTAAAAAAACTTAAAAAGCGATTGACCAAGTGTATAGAGCTCCAAGGAGATTATGTTGAAAAATAAAAAAAAAATTACCCAAAAAAAATTGTTTTTATACTTTATTCTAAAGACTTATTGAACTACCCTCGTACCTTGTCGACGTTTCTAAGGCAGTAAGACGCAAATCCATTGTTCTGTAATAAATAAATATTTTATTAATACTTTTCTGGCAGTAAAATAAATATTATGTTAAACATATTACCTAAGCGTTCCTTTGATTTCGACAACCCTTACGTTTAGCGAACTGAAATGTTGGATAAATATAATTATTAAAAAAATAAGTTCCAACTACGGTTGATTACGTTCTTTACGCTTCCTTGTCCTTACTTCGATGACGACGATTGAGATTCCGCTGTAATGTAATAACAGTTTAAGAAAAATGGCAGCATACGTAAGTCATAATACTATAAATTGATTTAAATTCTTTTTTTACCTGTATTCTGCAGCGGAGCAGTGTTTCTCGGTGGAGCTTTTATATCGTGGATAACTTTTTTAGTCACCACTTTGGCTGCTGATGTCTTTAGCTGCACAGACTTCTTTTTAATTTTCTGCACACCTTTTATCATCGTCTGCTTGGAGGTGCCAGATATTGGCTGCGATTTTGCCTTAAATGATGACTTCATTGCAGGAAGCCGATTCTTCTGCGAGGAAGTGATCGTCTGCGGCTGGGAGCTTCCCAGTGGAGTCAGCAATGACATCTTCTTGCCGAAATTTTCTGCAACAACATGCGCAGGAAGCGATCCCTGGTTTTTTTTGACGTTTTTATTCATCTACAATAAAAGCGTATTTGTACACGATGTATTAAGCAAAACTAAGTAGAAACATTTGCGGATTGAACGTCCTTTGACCAATACGGCATTAGAAAACATTTACCCGTAACTTTGCGGAGCCTAACGTACATCAATTCTGGACTTGGTAAAGAACAAACATAAACCCCAATGAGAGATGAGCGACACGGAAGATGGAACAAATCGTCAATTTTCGTAAATATTTTTAAAATAAGATAGCAATCATTGTTACGTTGTATAATATTTTGAATTATAGCTATAGAACCGCTTCGAAGAACAACTGCGTTATCCTGTCTAAGTATCGATAAATAAACAGATCCCGTCAAGACTTTACTATATTGATAATAATCGTTGTCGTAGAATAATGGTGGAGTAGGACCTCTCGAGTGCTTTCCAATAAACTTGAGTATCGATGGATCGACGGGTACTTTACTTTTCTGCGTGTGACAATTTTCAGCGTGCCTATTAGCAATCTGTTGCAATTGCTGACTTGGTTTCCTGCACATTTTGCGACAATACGTCATATTATTCTCATAGGGGAATGCTGAAAACGAATCTAAAGGACCAAAGGATCTAACATCGTCAGGCAGATGTAAAAGAGCATGAACATTATACGTTAGAAACTCTACGCCATAAACATCGGTAGAAGTCTCGTTAAAGAGTTTTATGCAATTCTCAGCAAAATCAACGTATTCTGTAATCGTGCGGTCAGGATCTACTAGAATTCTGATAGCTGTGTGAAGAAGAAGAAAATGACTATACACAGCATCGTTTACCAATCCGTTAAAAATAACGGGTCCACTGTACAAAAGTAACTGTCTTTGCTCGGTGGCTTTAAACTTGCCATGCTTCTCAATACCAATAGGCTTCCGGGCAAAATCTCTTGGACAGTACATTTTTACTATTTCGAGTCGTTCATTCAGAGCTTGTATATGATTTTTGTTCGATATTTTTGCCGAATTGGTAAACCTGCCATCTATTATGCCCTGCATAATTTTTTCCATTATGCCGAGACAGACCAAGTGCATATAATCGAATACCGTACCCTGAATTAGATTGAAAGTAAGCGAAGCAAGAGGGCATGCCATCCGATGGTGATGATCGGCATCTACCATTGAAGAATATTCCTCTGCTGTACGAAGTCTATGATCACATCCTTTGTATACCATAACTCCAGAACGAACACACTCTCCTCTAACCCAACATCTTGAACAAGGAGCTCGAGAATTGTGCCCGCGATGACCTAAGGAAAAATAACGAGCTGGTGCATCTGCAATAAAGCACCTTAGCCGAACGTGAAGATTTTTGTTGTGAAAGTCAAGACCATTGTTGATCAATTCCTGCATTTCCTCTTTGTACGACTCGAAAAAAAGTAGTGCGTTAGATGGTTTTGTCGAACCTTTGAATACACCAATAATGGATGGACTACTACTTGGAGTATTAGCTATTCTAATCTGAATGGGCCACATCAAGATTTTACTGTTTTTGTCCAGAGATGCCTTGTCAGTGCTGAAATCGATTTCAAGTAGGCTATCGGCGGGATGCATGCTTGTAGGAATCGATGAAAGATAATTCACAAGAGCATTTCGTACACCTAAATGAAGATACTCGCCTCCAGCAACTTGTTTAATGGGAAGATTACAGTAAACGGGTGTTTTCATTATTGTTCTGGGATCGACATGCATGCTCGAGAAACAGCTATGACTCTTGATGACTCGTACGACAACTTTTATTTGCTGGTGAGTCATGTTTTGATCCGCGAAAACGATGCGCAATTTTTCTTCAAAGCTTTCGACGTTTTCGTGCGAACCAATAGAATCGCAATCACTCTCGGATGCTGATTCGTTTGAAACGCTATTACTCTGTTCAACTTCAGAAGAACGATCCCCATCGACTACGCTACTACCATCTAATAAATCACTCTCCTCATTGTGCGCAGCTGAGACTGAAGGAGAAGTAACATTTTCATCGCGGTAATTAAAAGAAGAAGAAGAAGAAGAAAAAGCAGAAGGAGGTATTGAAGAATCAACATCAGCAGGGGAGTCATTACGAGTTATTGCAGAATGATCCGATGAAGTTTGTGAAGCTACATAATCATAGCGAGCTTTTTCTAATAAACGTCTTCTGCGAGCTCTGCGATCAGCGCTACATGCACTCAGAGGTTTCCTAGACCGTGACCTTACAACTCTATTATACATTTTGTTGCAATGCTCGAACGCATAAGCATAAAATTATAAAGAAAGCAATGCAAACTTAAAAAAATATATATATATAAACAATCACAACCAAAATGCGTAGCTCCAGAAGACAATAATACCCTGCTTACAGTCGTTGATTGCGACGACGTCAAAGAACTTTCCGTGACGGTGTTGCACTGCTGTTGTATATCAAATTAACAACGTCTGTAAAATATAAACAAATTATTACGAAACATGTCTCATCATATGACAGAGAAAATACTCTTATCTGTATATTCATCGATTAGGTAAATAAAAAAAGATTTAAGAGCTTCTCATTTAAAATGTATGCAACATACAGATCTGAAATAGTGTACACAGTATTTGAATATTATAAGAAAGCTTATCACAATGAAGTTTATCATGTATTTTCAGTTTTCTCACAATTTTTACACATAGAAACATATAACAACTTTGCATATTAATTACAAGTTTCTATACAGAAAAATTTAGTTAAAACCAAAAATAGAAGTCTCAGTGGTTAAGAGTTTCAGTGAATTAATTTTTGTAAGAAATTATAGTTTTATTCCAGCTAAGCGCATGAGGATGTTCAGGTAAGTTATAAAAGAGACACTTAATCTGAAAATTTTCAATATGATTGGCTTTGCTATAATATTCAAAACCTCTGTACAAAATTTGAGCAGCCTAGGATATAAAGAATCAAAGAAATGGACTTGAAATCATAAATGTGACGTGTTATCCTTATATTTTGAATAACATGCAAAGTAATGACAAGTTCCTATACTGAAAAGAGTCAGTATAAACTAAAAATACAAGTCTGCGAGGCTAAGAGAATCCATTTATTAATTTATTGTGAGAATCAGAGATTTATTTATTATTTGTTAAGAAAACAATTATTGCAGGTACAGGTATACTCCTAACTGTTCATACGGTTAGCTTGCTTTTATTAATCAAAACACATGTGCAAATTTTCAGATCTCTACCTCGAATAGTTTCTGAAGTGTAACCTCTTGAAGCATTTCTTACATACCTGACCTATCGAGTATGATATATCCTGTCATGAATTTAATTATTACAATCTTGTATGTGGTACAGGTCTGAAAATTTGGTCAGTGATTTTGTTAAATATAAAAGAAAGCTAACCGTATTGACAGGTTTAAGATTAAACCATGATATGATTTTAATAAAAAAACCTACACGTCCTTGTTGAAAATAAATACATATTTTTTGTACGTATCTTTAATATGTATTCAAAACTTGTACTTTACCTGGTAATACGTATTTAAAATATGTGATAATTTGGGACTGGCTATTTCAAATATATTAAATATAACTTGAAGTATTTATTATGGCCATAAATGGAAGTACCATGAGGATAATAACACCATTTATGACCACATCATATACTTATATTTATATTTAATATATTCAAAATAGTGAGTCCCAAATTATCACATATTTTTAATACGTATCACCAGGTAAATTACATGTTTTTAGTGCGTACTAAAGATATGTACAAAAATTATGTATTTATTTTCAACAGGGGTACAATCCAGAAAAAGTATCGGTATGTTATAATGAATACATAATGTTCATCTCTTAGTCTCAGACACTTATGTTTACAGTTTTTACAAACTTTTTCAGGACTGGAACATATGATAAAAAAAATCAATAGACTAAAAACATGAGGCTAAGAGATTACTTAATATATTCATTATAACAATCAAAGCTTATTTTTCTGGATTGCACGAGTGGGTCATTTGATAAAAATCATATAATGGTTTACTCTTAAACCATTCAGTACGGTTAGCTTTCTTTTATAATGTTCAAAATCACAGAACAAATTTTGAGATCTCTACCACATAAATTGTAATAATATTCAGGCAGGATATATCATACCCGACAGGTAAATAAGAAAAGCTTGAATAGGTTACACTTGATAAAGTATTCCTGGTAGAGATCTGAAAATTTGCACAGGAGTTTTCAAGAATAAAAGCAAGGTAACAATATGAAAAGTAATCAGATTATCTGTACCTGCTATATGATTCTGGTCTTAACACCTACACACTGAAAGCCAGAATATAAGCCTCTGATTCTATAACAAGTAATAAATGGAAACTCTTAGACTCGCAGTCTTGCATTTTTTGTTTTTACTGACTCCACTCACAGAACAGTAATTTATAATAAAAGTGTATGCATTATTAAGTATCTCATAAATGATTCTGAATAATTAGCAGACTTCCAAACTAAAAATACAAGTCTGCGTGGCTAAGAGAAACCATTTATTAATTATTATAAGAATCAGTGATGAATTCTGACTTGGCGGGTGTGGGTGTTCAGAAAAAAGTAATAGCAGGTACAGGTCATCTGGTACCTGTTGATCCGGTTAGCTTGCTTTTATTTTTCAAAACACATGTGCAATTTTTCATACCTCTACCTCGAATAGTTTCCCTCTTGAACTGAAATTATTTTTTTCTTAAAGCTTCAAGAGGTTAGACTTGAGAAAGTTTTCGAGGTAGAGGTCTGAAAATTTGCACAGGAGTCTTGAAAACTATAACAAAGCCAATTAAATTGAAATAGTTAATATAACTTATCCCTCTTATGAATGTTTGTTTAATACCCACACCCGCAAAGCCAGAATTTATCTGTGATTCTTGCAATAAATAATAAACTGATTCTCTTAGCCTCGCGGACTTGTATTTTTAATTTTTAAGTCTGCTAAATATTGAGAATTATTTATTAAATAATGACTAATGTATACAATTTTACTACAAATTTGTTGTTCTGTGAAAGTCAGTAAAAACTAAAAATGCAAGACTGTGAGTCTAAGAGATTCCATTTATTATTGCTTATAGTATCAGAGACTTATTCTGGCTTTGCGCGTGTGGGTGTTTGAATAAATATTATAAAAGCGACATGTTATGTTAAGTATTTCAATGTAATTGGTTTTGTGTTATTCTTCAAGATTCCTCTACAAATTTTTAAACCTCTAGCTCGAATAGTTTCTCATGTGCAATCTCTTGAAGCTTTTTTTATTGACTTATCTGGTGATAATACAAATGAGAAAAGCTTCTAGAGGTTGCATGGGAGAAAGAATTCGAACTAGAGTTTTGAAAATTTGCAGAGGAGTTTCGAAGAGCATAAGAAAAGGAACAATATCCAAAAATTTAAGATTATCTGTCCCTGTTATAATCTTTATCTATACACCCACAGTCGCAAAGTGAGAATAAGCCTCTGATTCTTACTCGCGATACATGCAATGAATAATAAATGGACTCTCTTAGCCTTATAAACTTTTATTTGTATTTTTTACTGAAATAACAACTTTGTATATTACTCCGTATACGAAGAATAATTGTCAATATGGACATATACAAGTCTGTGAGGTTAAGAGAGTCTATTTATAATTTATGCAAAAATATTTGTCTAGCACTTGTATACTTTTCTTACTTGGGCTTGTACCCACTCCGATGGTGTTGATTAACTGCACTCGATGAACGCAGAACTCTTTGAACTGGATTCTTTGATGAGCTGTCAAATGGTTTATTAGTCCGATGAAGTTTTCCACCTATAAGCACAGAAAGGTATTTGAATATTGAAAGGTATTACGATGATTCCCTAGAAATATAAGTAGCATTATCTATCCTGAGGAATCATATAAAAAGTCATTATATAATCTCTGATGAAAATCAATAAATATATTTCAAAGTTATTTAAAATATTTTGTATATTACCTGTTTTCGGTTATAAAAAAGCTGTTGAACTGTCTCGATGAAAACTGAAGCTCCTGACGGAGAGATGTTTCCTGATGTTGAGTGGAACAGGAATCCAATTATGAATCCATTATGAATTACTGTATGTAAATTTACTTTGGAAATAGCGAAACAAAAAACTAACTTTTTGCCAGTCGCTATTACTAATATATCCTTGATATTTATTATAAAAAAGACTTGATAAAGTCGTAATTTTACTTACCAAAGAAGACTATATTGCTGTAGCTGTAAAAGCACTTAATAATTATTGTTAAGCAATCGTTATTGAGTAGAGAAGATTTTTTTGCTGTTGACGTGCGAGCCGTTAAAAGCAAAAAGGACCGAGAACCACCGTGTTTCCGAGAAGTATAAAAATTCCGGAATCACATGATCAGCGCGGTCAGCGCCAAATTCAAATCAAACTCAGTCGATTACATTGTTTGATTGTTCAATTCATTTACAATAAAAAAAATTTATTAACATTTGAAAAACGTGAGAGCATTTTAAATTAATATAAATTATTTATTTTTTTATTTAATATTTGATTTATAATTATTGTTATTCTTATAGTGTTATTAATAAATCTCATTATATACGTTTATTAATAAATGAAAATATTTGTCGCTAATTATCAACAATAAAAAAGGGTGAATCTAATGAAAATTAATATAAATAATTATTTAATATTTATTATTTCCCCGTTGAAAAAAAAATCTATTATATAATTATATAATGGTTTTTAATAGGGTTATATACATTATCTACTGTTTAAAATGGCAATAAAATCGATAAATCGGAAATCGACTTACCTAGAAATAGCTAATAAAAGCTAATAACTTTTATAATCAATTTATAATATGTCGCGATTTTGGACTCTAGTGATAGTTAATAATAGTTTCTAGCTTTTATTAACTTTTATTAGCTTTTATTAGCTTTTACATTTTTTACAAAAAGAAAAAAATGCGTGACCTGAAAAAAAGCTAAAAACTACTATTAACTTTTTAAAATTATTACTTGTAGAGATTAAATATTTATAATTCTTATGATTAGTTACTAATAGTAATAAATTTCTAATCGCTTTTCAGTTTTTTTACAGTTTTTTACAAAAAATGCTAAAAAAACATAAAAAGAAGCAGAAAAACAAAAAAAAGTGTGTAACCTAAAAAAAAAGCAGAAAAGGAGCATTTTTAGGATATTTTCTACATACAAAAGTCTAATAAAAGCTAATAAAAGTTTAAAAACATTTATAAAATTTCTAAACAACTAATAAAAGCTTACAAATATTATTAAATATTATAAACTATTACTAGAGTCTAAATTCAACACATTATATAAACTGTTATTAAAATCTTATAAAAGCTAATAAGTTTTATTAAGAATTATAGTATATTTTTAAGTTTTATATGCCACAGATTATTTCCGCCTGGGACACGATAAATATTTATTAATATTCATATATTAATATTTATTAATATTGTTTCAATGTTGTTACAACGAGTATGCAAATAAATATATTGCAATATATTGTTCAAGTCGCAATCATTGCAAAAACATTGTTGATAACAAATTATTGACATTTTTAAGACTATTTAGGCATACATGCTAGCTGAATGACGACAGATAGTTGCCGGAAAAATATTAATTCTGCCGCATGGTTTACCAAAATTGTGCCATCACATGGCAAACACGCATGCTGGACAGAAATTTGCCAAATAAAATGGACAACATTTTGTGCGATTTTAGTGACAGCGCTTTGTCGTCACGAAGTGCAACATGTTGATCTGACTTTCAGCTGTCTTTTTGATACCACCAAATGGCCAACATTATCCAGCACGACCGGGTGGTACAATGCTGTCATATGGATTGTCAAAATGACGACACAATGACGATATGACGTGAGCCGCGCACGAAGCACGGAATTCGGTACTGAGACGGCACCGGGCAAGCACGAGTGCTTGCGCACGCGTGGTGACAGAATGCAAATTCAATGTTGCATGACGTGCTGTCAAAAGGTTGGCACATGGTCAGCACGAAGTTGATCAAAAATCCAGCACGGGAAAGCACGAAATGCTATCATAATGTCATCATTCCTTGATGGCAATTCGCCATCATGCGACGCAGCATGGAGAGCTGGTAGAATGCCACCCTCGTGCTTACAGCGTCGGCTGACCAAAATTTTTGACCGACCAAGTTGGCACCAAGTTGTCATTCTGACAGCACGGCGAGACGGCACGCGTGGCCGTATAATGCTCGGCATGCGATGTTATCGGGGAGATAACAAGGCGTCGGCACTGTGCCGAAACGTTGACGGCACGCATGCCACATGCGCGACGACACGTTTAAATATTGCATGCGGGCGACCATAACCTTTATATATATATATATATATATATATATATATATATATATATATATATATATATAAAATTATTTATTTTATTAATAAAAATAAAAGTATTTGATATTTTATAAGTTATATTTATTTTATTTTATATTATAAAAAAACATACATACAATCATACGAACAAAAGTTAAATAAATGACAATAATTTTTTAATTTCTAGTCCTCTTCTTTTTCTCTTTAAGCAGTAGTGGAATCTAAAAAGTCATCTAAATTAAACTTTCAAGAAAAATTAATAATATAAACTGCATATAAAAAACAATTTAATAACTAATCTGAAAATTACAATAATAGTAGAGTTTCCTCTGCTGGAGTAAATGTAATTTAATTTGTTATCAATAATCTGAAAAAAATTAATAAATTTTAAACATTAATTTCAAATAATAATAGTAATAATATTATTATACTCACTAATATTATAAGTAATAATAATTAATTATATGCAGGTTTTCTCGGCTCCATTCAGGACCTTGCTGAAGTTCTTCCTGCATCCTCTTTTAGGCGATCCAATAATAATATATATATCGGACTATTGCTGTTCGATATGTCCCCAATCGCACGCCGGGCTGTCCGTATGCCGTCGAAATGCTGCCACGATAATTTTAATTTTAACACGTCAATTTCCAAGCTGGCATGCTAGCGCTAAAAAATAAAAAATGGTGACCACGCATGACCGCACGCTGACGGCAGAAAGCCAACGGTGTGCTCAAGGCGTGCTGCACGCGCGTCGGCTGTATGCCGTTAGTGTGCGGTCACGCGTGGTCACTTTTTTCATTACGGCACAATGCTGGCACATCAGCGGCACTCACTTTGAGCAGATTACGAAACTCGGCACGTGCTCGTCATATGCCCGTCATAAGCGGAGGTACCTGGCAGTCACGCGTGCTCCACGGATGTCGACATGTTCTGAGCATTGTGCCGACGCAATGTTACCCCCCCAGATAACAGCGTGCTCTGAAAATGCTGAAAACGTGCCGGCATTAAATGGGCACGCATGACGGTCCACTTGCATCCGCACGTGAAAGTCATATGACGAGCATATGACCGAGCATTTTGCTTGCTTCCGTGGTGGATCTGTCCAGCACGGGTGCCGATAAAATGCGAGCATAATGCCGTTCGTATGCAGGCATTTTGCGCGCATGTTCCCGATTTCGTGGACGCGTATTTTTCGCACGGCACGGCATGCTCCTCGTATGCAGGCATATGCGGGGGTTCGTGCGGGCATAATGCGAGCACTTTTCCGGAAAATCCGGAAATGCGTGCTCGCATTTACTGGAGGCCGAGCCTCGCAAATAAATGATCGAGACAGATGAGGATTGTAGGTAATTAATATGTATGATTTATTAAAACATTAATATAAATAAATAAATACAATTGAAACAATAAAACTATAGCGCAGTACAAATATAAAAATATAACAATGATATCGAATAAAATATACATAACAATTTTTGAGCTTTGATCAATCTAATATAATGATAACAAGAATAATAATAATATTAATAAACGAACAATATTAAATAATAATAAAGCAGTTGAAAATTGGACGACTCCTGGAGGCGAGGAGAACAATCGGCACACTTCCTTGTTATTATTGTTGACTTTGCTGCTGCCGCTGCAAATAAATATAAAACAGATTTAAATTTGTAATTGAATAAATTATAAACGCTAGATAATATACTTATCTATAAAGATAATCCTAATTTTGACGCATATTCCTGGCTGCGCTTCTGATGGTGCTTAAATTTAAAAATAAAAATAATGATTAATATTTTTGGGTGAGAGGGGCCCCGACCACCGCCCCTCTCCGTGAAGCTCGACCACAGCATCAGCTCCTCCGACGCTCCCTCATCTTTTTTGATTTAAAAATATACAAAAATAATAAAGCACTAAATAAATAAATAAATAAATAAATAAATAGAGATATAGAAATATTAACAATATCTATACATCTTTGAAAAGTAAAAGATCAGAGAGCGTTCAAAAATTCACATGTGCACTAATACAATAATTAATAATTAGAATAATATGAAAGGCAACCATGTGTATTTTTATAGACCTGAAAACAAATTAATTAATAGAACAAAAACATAGTAAAGCGAAAGAAGAAGAAATGAGCAACAGTATTTATGAAAGTAATTAGAAACCGGAAGACCTCCACCACGCGAACACCCCACTGATGCTCCCTGACATTTCCATTAGAAAATAAACTCAAATAATGAACAACTGAAAAAACTAAAACATCAGAGAGCATAATAGTGAAATAATAAAGAGAAAGAAGAAGAAGCACAAGAAAAGAAACAAGTAAAATTTGAAAAGAAATTAGAAATTATTAAAAATTTCCGAGGCATCGGAGGCGTAGTCACGCTTTCTGTGGTTATCATCGTTGTCGTCGCCTTGGTCGCTGATCTCGCCGTCGGTGATCCCAGCATCATCATCGTCCACCTCGCTCTCTGTGCCGCTCTTGCTCTCGGTATCCTGCTCCTCGTCGTTGTCGTCCTCGCTGCCGGCGCTTTGCTCTCCGTCTGGCTCCTCATCTAGGTCCGATGCCAAAAAAACGCGCGGACGATGTATCGGCGGCGGTGGTTCAATAGGATTATCCGCAGGTCGCTTCATTTTGCGCCGAAAAGCTTCCTTGGCACTTTTCAAGGCTTTCATCATAGCCACTTTGAAATCAGTAGGCTCGGGTGCTCGCAAGGTCGTCTTGTCCGCTGGCATCGAATCTGCAAAACATTTGAAAAATGAAACATTTTTAAGATAATGCAAAGAATGAAATTTATGAAATACAGATATGTTGCGTACCTTTACAAGCATTTGCAAAGCGTGTGTTCTTTAAGGCCATTGTACCTTCAGCTTTGGAAGTACTCCAGGTGACGTTGCGGAAAATATCTTGGTCGATGACGATGCATTCCCTGAAGTATATGGCCGCTGAATCAGTGAAATTCGGGCCACCTTGGCTACTTAGATACTCCACCTTAATATATTCAATGACTTGATTAAAATTATTATATTATTAATGTGTGTTAAGGTTAATAAATAATTTTGATACTTACGAGAGTGTTGTAGTCCTCCTCACTGGCATAGTTAAACGCCAGAATATCCGCTGACGTTTTAAAGGGCAGGAAGGAAGGACGAGGTACGGCCTTTCTGTTCTGCTTTTTGGCGATGCCCTTCAGCGTTCTGTCTATGGATCTGGAAAACGAATGGTTATATAATATTTGTATTATTTTTCAACTAAAATACATATCAAAAATAAAAAATATTTTACATACTTGTCTAATTGTTCCACTCGACCTAGACTTTCTTTCACCAATCTGAAAATTAAAAATTGAAATAAGATATAACTTTAAATGTCAATAACAATATTCATTTGGTAATACGTACTTCATATCCTTCTCCAAAGTGACCATTCTCGCGTTCGTGGCTCTATAAATGAAGTACACAATAAATAAATATACACAATAAAAAAATGATGAATAAAGAATACGTACGTTATGTTGCCGTCGATTTTAACCATTCTTTGTAAGTTTGAGGTATTCAATATTGTTTCATTGTAAAAAAAAAGAAAATAAATAATTGAATTATTACTCACTCTAATCTATCCAAAATTGTCGACAGATCGACTGTTATCGGCGCTGACGGTGTTACGTTTCTACGTGGTTCAGTTGAAGTGCATGCTATTAAATTTATAAAAGTTAAAGTATAATTAAAATTAATATTAACAATTAAAGAATATTATTATTATAACATTGAAAATGTTCTTACGTTGAAACTGTGTCGATTGCTGCACGTTTGTTTCTTTTCTTGGCTTTTTTTGCGTTGAATGCTGCGGTTGCTGAAAGGATGATTGTGATGCGTGTAATTGTGAGTTTATATGTGAGTTTGATCGTTCTTTGCCTGATTGTGGTAAGGATGGTTGTGATGCGTGTAATTGTGAGTTTCGTTGTGAGTTTGAGTGTTGCTTGTTCTGTTCTTGTGAGGATAATTGTGATGCGTGTACTTGTGAGTTTACGTGTGAGTTTGAGTGTTGCTTGTACGGTTCTTGTAAGGGTGATTGCGATGCGTGTAATTGTGAGTTTCGTTGTGAGTTTGAGTGTTGCTTGTTCTGTTCTTGTGAGGATAATTGTGATGCGTGTACTTGTGAGTTTACGCGTGAGTTTGAGTGTTGCTTGTACGGTTCTTGTAAGGGTGATTGCGATGCGTGTAATTGTGAGTTTTGTTGTGAGTTTGAGTGTTGCTTGTTCTGTTCTTGTGAGGATAATTGTGATACGTGTACTTGTGAGTTTACGTGTGAGTTTGAGTGTTGCTTGTACGGTTCTTGTAAGGGTGATTGCGATGCGTGTAATTGTGAGTTTAGCTGTGAGTTCGAGTGTTTCTCGTATGGATCTTGTGAGGATGACTGTGATGCGTGTAATTGTGAGTTTTGCTGTGAGTTTGAGTCTTGTTTGTGTAATTGTTGTGAGGCTGAACGTCGTGGGTATAACTGTGGCGAGTTTCAGTGGGGTCTGTCCGATGGCTGTGACTTTGAAGGTTGCTTCTTTGATGGTCCTTTCGGCCGCTCTTTGTCCACCTCCTTACTCTTCTTCTTCTTCTTTTTGTCATGCGCGGATGACGTGGATGGCTGAGCGAGTGCGGGTGCCGAGAAACTGTGCGTATCGGAAAGCATCATACCGCACATTTTATTTAATGCCGAGTCTACAGACGACGCTCCGGGATTTTTCTTCATTTTGCTTTTGGAAATAATAAAAATTATCACAATAATGATAATAGTAGTATAGTAATAATAATAATAATAAGAATAATCGGAACAGCAACAACGATTATTACAAGAACGAATTAATCGACTGAACAATGAGTGGACATAATTTTAACGACTACAAAAAAGTCAGAATACCGATCCATCCTTCGAGCGTCTACAGGCCAATATGGCATTCTAAAACATTTGTCCGAGACTTGATCGAGTGTGATAACTTTTGCCTTTGTACTCATCATAGAGCAAAGAAAAACACCCAGTAAGGAAGAATCGCAGGGTCGATTACAAAAATTTTCGACTTTGGCAAAACTTTTGACGACAAGATAGCAGCATCCATCGTGTTTAATAATATTTTGAATAACACAGATGGATGCGTCTCTAAGACAAATGGTACTATCCGGGTGAAGAATCGACAAGTGAATTGCCCCGGTGACAACTTTTCTGTATTAAATGTAATTCGTAAAGCCGTCGATTGGCGGTGTAGGACCTCTCGCATGCTGACCAACGAATTTCAAAGCATTTGGATCAATGTATTTGGAAGATGCTGTCTTGCAGTTTTCGGCCCTTCTGTTTGCAATCTGTTGCAAATGCTGGTTCGGCTTTCTACATAATTTTCGGCAATAGCTCATATTGCTTTCGTAAGGAAAAGCTGAAAATGAATCTAAAGGTCCGAAAGCCCTGACATCATCAGCAAGGTGCAAAAGAGCGTGACAATTGAACGATAGAAATTCAACGCCGTATACATCGGGAGCTGTTTCGACGAAGATCTTTATGCATTTTTCAGCGAAAGCGACAGACTCTAAATGAACGTCAGGATTAGTCAAAATTCTCATAGACGCGTGAAGTAGAAGCAAGTGCTGGTAAACAGCGGGGTTAACCAAACCATTCAAAATAACAGGAGCAGTATAAAGAAGCAACTGCCGTTGTTCGGTGGCCTTAAATTTCCCATGCTTCTCAATATTCGTCGGCTTACGAGCAAAATCTTGCGGGCAGTATTTTTTCACTTGCTCCAGACGATCATTGAGGACTCGTATAGCAGCTGGGTCGGAGATTTTGACTGACTCGACGAACCTGCCGTCTATCACACCGGCAAAAATTTTGTCCATTACACCCAGACATACAAGGTGCATGTAATCAAACACCGTAGACTTGACCAAGTCGACAAAAGGATTCAAGTCAGCTAGAGGACAATCTATTCCTACACTATGATGATCCACGTCCAATTTCGACATATATTCCTCTTTCGTACGAGGCGTATGATTACTCCCAAAATAAGCCATAACGCCTGGGCGTATGTTTTTGCCTCGAACCCAACACCTAGAGCAAGGAGCCTTGGAACCGTGACTACGATGGCCCAACGAAAATGAACGAGCTGGAGCATCACCGATAAAGCATCTCAAGGCAACATGATAACTCTCGTCCATGAAGTCGAAACCGTTTCGAAGAACCTCCAGTAAATCTAGAATAAACGGCCGAAAAAAATCTAACGCGCTCGATGGCTTTGCTGTACCTTTGAATATTCCAATTATTTCTGGAAAGCTATTTGGAAAATTCGCTATTCTAATTTGAATTGGCCATAAGACAATTTTACCTACTTTATCGAGGGAAGCTCCGTCTGTGTTAAAATCTACTTCGATATGATTACTTCGCATATGCGGTGGAGTCGAAGAAACGATTTTCAGTAAAGCCTGCTTTACACCTAGATGAAGATACTCTCCTCCAGCAACTTGGTCCGGAGACACACTCACGTTCGGAGTGTTCAAAACAGTTCTCGGATCTATATGCATGCTGGAGAAACACCCGTGACTTTTTAACAATCGCAAAACAGCTTTTATCTGAGTGTGCGTCAGATTCTCCTCGGCAAAAAGGATACCCAACTTTTCTTCGAAATCCTCAACGCTCTCGAAACGATCTGATTCAACTGAATCGCACTCACTCGCAGCGTTCTCGCAAGCACTTGCATTAACTGTAACGGATGAAGAAGCAGCAGCTAACATTTGTTCCTCATTCGCACCAGATTCGCTCGAATCGGAGACATAAGAAATGTCAGGAGATGGGCAATCGATAGGAAGACGTGCGATTGCTTCAACATTCAAAGAATTACTCGAAAAACTTGGAAGAGAACGTTCTTCGGAAGCTCTTTTCAGAATTCTTTCAACGCGAGCCCTATGTTGAGGCACGCAATCCCTTAAAGCTTTCCTCGAACGGAATGTTCGAACCCTATACATCGCGATATTCAAATAACGTCCGATACAATACTAGTACTTATTACAATTACTACTATTACTAATAGAAACTAATAATAAATTCGTACGTCCCAGTGAAGGTACCCACACAGCATGAAATATTTCCTAAATATAACTGTAATATTTCTTGTAAGATTTGAAATATTACAGAAATATTTCAGTGAAATATTACTGTAATATTGTTATGTCCGCCTATATGGGGCATTGTAATATTTCATGTAATGTTCAAGAAATATTTCATGAATATTTCGTGTAATATTTCATGAAATATATCCGAAATATTAAGTAAATATTCCAAATTATAAACATTACTATATAAAGAAATATTTCACGGAATATTTCTGAAATATTTCAGAAATGTTTTGCGTAATATTACATGAAATGTTTCTGAAATATCTATGTAATATTTCCAACATCAAACTGCTTTACTGAATCTTTCTTGGAATATTTCTGAAATATTTCAGAAATGTTTTGCGTAATATTACATGAAATGTTTCTGAAATATCTATGTAATATTTCCAACATCAAACTGCTTTACTGAATCTTTCTTGGAATATTTCAGAAATATTTCAAAAATGTTTAGCGTAATATTACATGAAATGTTTCTGAAATATCTCTGTAATATTTCCAACATAGAACGACTTTTCTGAATCTTTCTTGGAATATTTCAGAAATATTTCAAAAATGTTTAGCGTAATATTACATGAAATGTTTCTGAAATATCTCTGTAATATTTCCAACATAGAACGGCTTTTCTGAATCTTTCTTGGAATATTTCAGAAATATTTCAGAAATGTTTAGCGTAATATTACATGAAATGTTTCTGAAATATCTCTGTAATATTTCCAACATAGAACGGCTTTTCTGAATCTTTCTTGGAATATTTCAGAAATATTTCAGAAATGTTTAGCGTAATATTGCATGAAATGTTTCTGAAATATCTCTGTAATATTTCCAACATAGAACGGCTTTTCTGAATCTTTCTTGAATTATTTCAGAAATATTTCAGAAATGTTTAGCGTTATATCGCATGAAATGTTTCTGAAATATCTCTGTAATATTTCCAAGATCAAACGGCTTCACTGAATCGTTCTTGGCATACAAAGTCCATCAACTGTAAGGAATTTTATCAAAAAATTAATCGGAAATATATTTTAAATAGAAAATTTATTTTAAAAAATGTTTACTGAATAATTATAAAATAATGAGTAATAAAAATGTATTTTTTATTCTTCAGGAGGATGTAGTAGACTAAAGGTTTTCCTCTTTAGACCAGCAGTGCTGAAAAATAAATATATAAATGAATTATTATAATGAATAAAAACAATCATGTTTCGGTTGTGGAAAAAAACTATCATGACGGCAGCAATGGCGCTAGTAAAAAAGTTACTCTTTCGTCTGAGATGCTTTTCTCGTTAACACGAGAAAGCGTATATCTACATATATATGAAAAATGGCTGACGACGGAGTATTCTGCCATAGGTCGCATGATAGATTTTAACTTCCAAAAATAATATATAAAATGCTTACTTTTGCTCACGCTTGAATCGCGTTCCTGCAGCATCCAGCCATTTTGAAACGCTGGTCTTCAGGTCTGTATCGGTTGCTGAAAATATCGGCTTTACAGCATCTGTGAAAAAATAGTGCAAAATATCTGTTATGTGTTAATAATTACTGAAATGTAGGAGTCTTTACCATTATATGGAGAAAAAATCTTTTTGTTAAATTTTCGCAAAAGATGAAGTGTTAAAAATTGGTACACTCGACGTTATAATTAACATCTAATCGAATGAGTTTGAATTTTTTTTTGAATTCTACAATGAGGTTAGCGAAAATGAGCATACAATCCAATAAAGTTGTAGAATTTAAAAAAATTAAAATAAATTCGATAAAAATACTGCATTGAATGTATAAAAATAAAAATAAAATTAATTGTCAAGAATCTTGTAAACGATTAATATTTTTATATTATATATATTTATTATTATTATTTTACTTGTTTTATTTTTATTTGTATATTTTGTCAAAAAGCTTAACCAGCATGAAAATTTATTAAAAATTTAATAAATAAATTTCAACGTACTATATTTGTTTTAATACATTTTAGAAAATGGTAGAGACTCTTCGAAAGTGTTTGGTAAAAAAAACTTACGATAAATGCAACTGCATAAGGACAATTGGGAAAATTCCTTCTTTTTCTTATGACCTGCGAAACTGTATCCATCAGCAACTCTATTCGTTATGACGGCAGCTAACGAATTGTACGTCATGTCGTGAGCGTTGGCACCGCCTTTACTTTTCATAAACAGGACCTAAACCATTATTATTATTACTATATAAGTATGAAAACAAAAAATTATAAATGAATAGGCGATAATATATTAAATGCGTTATTGAATGAGAAATTTAGCTAATCATGTGTTTAAATTTATATTCCGGAAAAGTCCATAATTACCAATCTGGGGTGGTGGAAGGAGAGAGAGAGAGAGAGAGAGAGAGCGAGAGAGAGAGCGGGGAGAAAGGGGGGTGCAGGAGAGGAGATTGTGAGAGAGGCAGAGCGAGAGTGATATATAGTTTCATTAGAAAAGTGAATGAAAATCGTTATTTCGCCAAATGCCATTAAAAATGCGTTCACAATATACATAAATAATCATGTATAAAACAACATATTTTTGAAATTTGTATATAATATTAGACGGACAGACATGTAATTGAAAAATATTTTTAACTCGCTTACAGTACTTAATATATTTCAAACTTATTAGGACATTCTTTTACAAAATTTCAGTTATTTTGAATTACTTGTCTTGCCTAAAAATGGAATGATAGTTAAATATAAAGCATGTTTTGTGTATATTATACATATACAATTGTCACCATTGATAAAACGTTGGATATAAAAATTTGTCGGCAGTCTCGGTTCCTTCAAATTCTTGATGTACCTTAAATAAGAAAAAATAATAATTTTCGATTAATGTGATGATAGGAATTATCACACAGCAGGATTTTAAGCATTCATCTTCATCGTACCCAGCAACATTTAACATCATTCACTGCGCCATGCTATATAAAAAGTTATAAACAAACATTGATACAAATTTAAAATTTACAAAGTATAATAATGTATTGTGCAAAAGGGGGGGGGGGAGAAAATAAGCTATTTCTAGCTAGGGTGAAATATAACATTCTCCTCGTGTTACACAATGGCATGATAGGGCGTATTTCCATGCATGTAAGTTGCAGAGGATTGCGCATTTTGAGTTGTGCACAACGCAGATCAAAATTATTTTATTTTCTTAATTCTTTACAACCGCAGGGTGAAATTTAGTAACGCATGCCGCGACGTAGCGTCTGTGAGACTCCTTGGCGATATTTCTATAAAAGCATTTCTATGCATAATAGTTATTAGATAAAAAAAATTGTATTAGCAAGAGACACCATAATTAAAACGTAAAAACACCATCCACTTTTATTTTATATCTAAGATAAATTTACTTTAAAGAGGTTACGGGCTTTCATTTATAAGCGTGTCAAAAAGATAGTTACATAAAAAATAAAAAAGGTCCATTATCTCTGTAAGAATGTCAAAAATGGACATTTTTCAACATTTTTGTTGAACACGCTCGGTATGCGCAATTTTCTACCATACTTTCAAAAACTACCCTTGAAAAAACCTTATTTAATTCCCTTGATGAAAAAAATTGGTTATAAAATATTTATAACATAAAAGTTATAGTTTCTTGCACTAGTTATATAATTAAAAAACGCAGGCACATTTCTCCCCATCAATTACTACAGTTGCTACATGCAAAATAAATAAAAACTTTATTTAAGGAGGCTCTTGCGCTAGATATAGGGCATAAAACAAAAAAATCGATTTTCTTTAACAATTTTTTTTTCTTGTAGTTTTTCATGTAGCTTCTAGCGCAAGAGCCTCCTTAATGCAGAATTATAAAATAAAAAAATTTACAATTATAAATTGTTATTGTTGCCGGAATTATCGTAGCTAGATGTATAAGCACTCATTCTTAACATTAGTCGTTTCTCTTAAAATCATTCAAATACAAATATAACCAATTCGTAAGATTTTTAAACCTTTTATAAGTTTTCCAAGCTAATACAAACCCACAATTTCCAGTACGATACATAGATCTCACAACGTTCTTTTCGTAAGTAAAAACACAGCAAATCCACTCTAACATGCAAAGTAGTATTTTAGCATTGCTCTTTACGTCCTAAGCTTAGAAACCTACTTTAACCAACTACTCTACAAGCATTCAGAGATAATTTCTGTGTACTAAATAAACAACGCTCATAATATAAATTTAACTTCATTCTTTTACATTTTCGTACTTATAAAAAATACAATATAATTTAAAACTAAAAATAATATTCAAAATTTAAAAACACTAGAAAAACATATTTAACTGAGTTGTGAAAATATGGAAAATTAAATGATTCTGTTTGTTTATTACGTTTGCTTTTTTAACTAAGCAATAGTGGTTATAATAGCGGTGGAACTGTAGAAAACTTTTCAATAGAACTTGAGTGAACCCTCCGTCAAACTACGACTAAATATGTCGTCCGAAATAGATATATATATTTATATTTTAGTCGGAGGGTTAAGTAATATTCATTTATGAATAATCAACAGATTATTAATAAAAAATTTATATATTAAATAAAGTTTAATTATTTAACATTACCACATTTTTAAAGAAACCTCCGTCTGTCTTCAACCTTGTTTCGACCGCCTCTACAAGTTTGTCAACTTCATCGATAGGAAAATACACTGCCATCGCTTGTAAGAAAGTAGAATCTACATTAACAAGATTCTCAGATCTTCCACTCTGTGTGTTACCACGTAACGTTTTTGATTCTAAACTTTCTACTTTTTGAGTTAATTTATTAACTTCTCTTAGAATTTTCTTTTGCATATCTGGAAAAATATACAATGTTTATTGTTTATTTAATTAACATAACAATATCGATAAAATAAGAATCGATAATGATGAAAAGTAAATCATGATGGTCGTTCTGCTTACCGCTAACCGAAATTACTAACTAAAGCAATCAAAATATAAGATAAACGCATCAATAATTTCACTTTTATAGGGAAAAATTAAACGGATAACTAGAATGGAAGACCGACACATAACTTCTGCAGGAATTGTAAAGGTAACAGTATATTTAACATGCTACATTTGTCATGAAAAGGGGGTTTTTATCAGGAATAAATTGTGTTATATACTTTTATAGTAAATACTAACCATAAATGGCTAGTAATGATTCTTGTACATTCTCTGGTTGCCAGTTTTCCGCCTCATTCATCATTTGAAGTTTTCTTTCTTTACTAATATTTGTTCCTTCTTTATTCTGTCCTGTTACATAAAATTTATAACAAAATTATTAAAAAATATTTACATTATTTAATCGGGGCCTGTCATTATTGGCCTTTTCGTGACTGTTTGATGATTTTCATAAGGTTTCCGCGGTGCATACCTACTTAACCAAACTCATGCAGTAGGTTCTGAAATACTTATTAAACCAAAATGAATAAAATAAATAAAATTTAGAATTTATTATTGTTTCAAAACGCATGATTAATTTAAACAAAAATAATTTTTTAATAATAATATTAATGGAAACGCAATATTTAAGGAATTATATCTGTTTCTGAAAATTTCAAAAAGATCTATCAAATATGCACCAGAAACTATTTGCATACAGGTTAATAGTGGAGAAAAGGCAAATATAGTAAAAAAATTGAATGTTTATTTAAAATCTACATAAAACCGTTAGATACCATTTTAAAGTCGTAGGATTTATTATAAAAATTTCGATTACAAACGTGATTAAATAAAGTTAATTTGAATGCCCGCCAGAGAACGTTAAAAATTTGAATTTGTAATAAAAAGCATTTAAGTAAAACCGACTGTATGTAACAAAATCAACAAACCAAAAAAGAATTTATGTATTTCTGCAATACTAGTATAATGTGTACCAAGGGCGTAAAGCAAGCCTTTTTTACGAAACAGAGTTTGTAGTACGTGTCGTAGGTGAGCGGACACGAGCCGAAAGGCGAGATAAAAAAACGCACTGGCCCATGGTGGACACAATATTTTTTACCACACACTTGCAGATTTTTGCGTTTATATAAGCCTATGAAACAGACTAATCACAGGCCTATTACAGTATAAAATGAAAATGAAATTAAGATTATCAAAAAGTCATTTTTCCCACATTTAGCGGACAAAGAAAGAATTTATTCCACACCCGACCGAAAAGACCACCTTTTGCTCCTGAAAGCGGGGCAAAAGTAGCATATTTTTCCCGAAAACTAGTTTTGCGGGGCAAAAGTAAAATTAGGTGGGCAAAAGTAAAACTAGCGGGGCAAAAGTAAAATTTTTTTCTTGGGTGATTATACTGCCCTTACGAAAATATTTTTCCCTCGGGTGATTACTGTAAAATATTCTCGTTCGGGCAGTAAACTCACTCTCAAGAAAAATCTGCTACTTTTACCCCTTGTTACATAATGTACTATTTTGTGCGGTCTTTTAGACGGTCAGAAAAAAATCAATTTAGGCCCGCTTAATAGGTAGAAAAAACGCTAAAATCGTGCGCGTTGTGCTCCTTTTTTACTTTTCGGACATTAATCACCACAGATCACCCTTAAAAAATTGAATTATTGAAGTTTACCATTCTGAGAAACTTTCGATGTTAATGGCTGATTATTTTCAGCCATTTCCAATGAAGTATCAGATGTTGCACTTGCATTGTTAGATGCGAGTAATTCTTTTCTCGAACTGATGAATATAAGGCTTTCTGGTGGTTGAAAATTACTATTTGTTTTAGTTTTTTTCTGCTCATCTTGTGGATTACCTATTGGTGAAATACTTGTCGTTTTATTCGGAGATGCGGGTCGCGATGTTTCATCGCCAGAAGAATTGACTGGGCTCAATATATCACGTTTGTTTTTTTTCTTCTTGTTTGCTACTTCATAGTCTTCATCTACGTGTCTCTTGGCTCTCTGGGATCTCGTCCGTCTTATTGCATCAGAGTCGCTCAAGTCAGAAACTTTATCTACGTAATTTTTTAGATAAGACACTGCTTTATTATAATCATCTGTAAAATATAATTTTTTAAAATCAATAAAGGCTACTTACCTCAAAATTGTAATCATACCAAACTTTTGCTAATAACTTTTTTTAATGTAATTTTACAGTAAGATTTAGACCTGAGCACCGTAGTGCTTACTATAATGAACCTATCTGTACAAGATAAAGTCAGTTGGACTTGTAGTTTTTACAAATTAGAAATACAAAATAGGTCGTACAGCAAAAGGAGAGGGGGGGGGGGCGTGGCTCCGACATCCCCCTAAGATTCAATCTACATTTAAATATTAATATATAAATACTAAAACAATTACCATATGATTTAATGAATCGTATAACGGGATATATTTCCCACTCGTCGACATCAGGTTCTTCAAGATTCAATACTGCTCTGCGAATCTTATCTGACTCTGCGTATGGCGGCCAAAACATTTGGTTGTTATTATCAGTCAACCAAACTGCTGGTATGACCCGTTTTCCATCATCGTCTTCTATTATAGCGAACGACTTCATTCTTCTGTACAATATAACAAACAATTATAAGTATTTATATAAAATGTATGAGCACATTGTTTTTAAGGGGACACCGGGATTCTCTGTCCTTGTCTAATCCAGTTCGTTTTTTATTTAAAAAATAATTTGTTTCATCAAAAAGTAAGAGTTGTCCCCGTTTCGCCTAGGAACAAGGAACATTTTCAGTGTTAAAAAAGCACCTAACACTTTTTCGTTTTTGAGAAAAGTTTGAATTACAAAAGTGAGGTTATGCATAACCAAGATCCGAGACTCCGGCATCCTCTTAAATTCGTTAAATATGAACACATAGGTTTCGATAGATTGAAACCGATTAGAAACCGCGTAACTTGCGGACGTCATTTTATAAAACGAATATGATTTTTGAGATAACATATTTTCCTACACTTTCTATGAATACATGAAAAAATATGATAAATAAAATCCCGAATTTAATGTTTATAAGTAGGGAAGAATTGTGACTGAAATTGAATACCTTTTCTTAACGAAAAAGAGAAACGCATTTTTCTGAATTGACGCCCGCGAGATACTAATACTTCTGTTCAATATTTTTAAATTAATGAACTCTGGTGTTCAGAAAGGTTAGCGAAAATTATTTAAGAAAAAAAGTTACTGAAATATTTAAAAAATGGTTTGAATATTAAAATTATAAGTAATTGTTATGCTATGCATGTATAATTTTTGAGCCCTCTTACGGACCCTAAAATTTCGAATCTTTGCGAAAGAACCTCATCAAGCAACTGTACCAACTTATGTTCTGCTACAGTAGGGATATATTTGGAATGGATCTCATAGTACTGCTACAGTAGGGATATTTTAGAAATATTTGGAATGAATTTAAAAAGATATGAAAGCAATTCTTTTTATTAATAAAGTTACAAAACGTAGTGATTATTAGCTAAATTTTAGATAAATAAAGAATTATATTATTTATTGAAACGTATGAATGATGGGGTGCGCTACAAAACCTTGCGTACAAGGAATTTTGAATATTTTGGCCTTTATCGTACTGCAAGGCCACTGTCTAATACTATTTGATCCATGTACATAATGAATACTTAGAGTACTACTATCAAAACCTCGCAAAATATACAACTGTCGTTTTTTTTCGCAAATTTTTCCTATTAAATGTGGAATATTATTTTTGATTACAAAATTAAGGACGTTTACAATAGTGCCATCTGTAAGAATAACGCAGTCATTACGGCTATCATTTACGTCTATGCGACTCGAATCAAAAGTAAGAATTTTATATTGATACTCGTACCATTGACTACATGTACTGATATTATTATACTGTCGTTTTTCAAAATGCATTTTATTTTTTTTGTCAGCAAAATTGTTTTTAAAATCGTTTATCGATTCATATTCAGAGAGTCTCCTAGCTATTTGTTGTAACGGTTTTTCGCTTTTTCTTACATATTTTTTAATGGTGCCAATATAATTTTCAAATGGGAATGCGCTAAATGATTCTAGTGTTCCATATTTTACTACATCTTTTGCCAAGTGTAACAGACTATGGATATTATGAGTAACATTTTCCTGGCCATAAATGTTTTCGAAACTTTCAAGAAAATTCATTAATACTAATTCAACATACTCTATATTTGCAGAATCTGATATTAATGTTTTATTTGAAAGAATCGTTATACCAATATGTAGTAATAAAAAATTATTATATATCTTTGGCGCTAGAATATCTTTCAAGATGAAAGGTCCAAAATACAGTAAAAAATGCCGAAATTCTGTGGCCTTCCAAAGTTTCCAATGTGCAAGGGATCTTGAACGCCTATTAAAATCGCTAGGTAATATATACTTCATACTTTCTAATCTATCTGAAATCTGTTGTATTTGACTATCGGATAATTTATAACTTTTATTATGACGACCTTTATTTCCTATCCAGTGCCTTATTAATTGCCTTGTAACGCCAAGGTAAACAAGGTGCATGGAGTCTAACGGAACAGCAGAGACTAATCCAACTCCGGGTAATTGATTTAAAATGGTATTACCCCGTTGATAATCTTCCTCATATTCCAGATTTCTAAATTTTTCATCGCACCTTAATCGATGATTACAATAAAATTTTAAAGTTTTCAAATTTTGTAATGGAAAACAAACTGATTTAAAATATTCACCTTCGATTGTACATTTACTACAACTAAAATAACCAGTAGGGTATTTCGTATTTAAAATGAATGATTTTGCAGGACCGTCGCATATGAAGCCATATATTATAATATTAACAGGATTTTCATTGTGCATATATCCATTCGTTAATAGCTCACTTGCTTCTTCAACAAACGGCTTTAAGAATTCATTTGGATCATCAGGTTTTTTTATACCGTGATATATGCCAACAAGATATACGCCCTTCAATTCTTCATTTTTACACAGTATCACCCACATTCCTTTTTCTGATGAATTTCCAGCTAATGGAGCACCATCAATGTTGAACAGAAGATGAATATCATTGCATTTTAAATTTAATGCTTGACGAATAGCGACAATTTTCTTTATTGCGTTATTCAATCCTAGGTGATAATATTCACCGTTACCCATACTGGTTATCTTGGTTGATTTCGGCGTTTTTAATACGGTCCGTGGATCTTTCGGAAATGTTACATCCGTGTATTCATTTAATATTGATAGTAACGATTTTAAAGCATTATGCGCGATTTGAAATTGCTTTGCCCACTCTGCAATAGCATTTTGAAAATTTTTATCTTTTACCGACTGCGGATGTTCTAATAAATAATCATACAATTCTTCGTGTTGTTCACGCTCATCGAAATCGCTATCAAAATCATAAATGCTTTCAGCATCGCTATCGCTGTATCTACAATCAGAATCAGCGTCTCTTGCAGCATCCTCTTCTGTAAAATCTATCAAACCGCCATGTATTTCAGCACGATCAAGCTCTTTATTAGTAGTATTATTTTCAAACAAATTCGTTATTTTCATTTGCATTTCATCAGTTACAACGGATATTTCGACTTCAGCTGCCACAATTCCTACTGGTACTGATTCTGTCGGTAATTGTACTGTCGGTATTATCAAGGCTTCTGTCGCTGCAACGTTTGATACTTCATTTTCCATGTCTGCACTTGAAGTACTCTGTGGTATCACATCCTGTAGATCTGATGCTGTTTGTTCTCTTACTAAGCGTCGAATATGTCGAGAACTGTCAGGTATTAAACCTTTCCTTTTTCTTGGCATATTTCTAAAAACAATTAACCCAGGAAAATAAAATAAAAAAATTATGTAATTATCTTTTTATTGTACAAAAGTGCTTGCACAACTCCCAACATGCAGCAGTCGATTAATTTCTAACCTAAAAAAATTTATTAAATTCTTGAAGTCGTACAATAAGGTCTGTATGGGTCTTCAAAAATTTAAGTTAAATTCTATGTAAATTTTGTAAAAAGAAAGTATTATTGATATTTTTGGTAATTTGGCATCCTTGTCAAGATCCGTACAGACCTTATTCTGAGACTTCAAAAATTTGATACACTTTTTTAGGTTAGAAAATGATCTTCTGCCATCGTGGGAGTTAGACACTCAGATTTGTAGTAAATTTTTTTTACCATTCTAAAATTTTGATTAGACATAAGTTTCAAATAAGCCCGTATAACCTTCAAAATATTTTTATTGCAAAATTCAGACAATTTATAGAAAAAAAGTATTGAAAATATATAAATATACAAAAGTGTATATAAATGTATATTTTTTATAACTGGAACAAGCTTTACAATAGATACATCCACTTGTGTATACTTTTATACATTTTCGTACATTAAAAAATACGGCTTGACTTTTCATCGATAGGTGGCGAGGCACGCAGGGTGACTGCACCAGTGAATGCACGTTTAAGAAAATTCCAAACTACGTAAATTTTTTGTAATGATAATCGAATATAATTGCAGTCAAAAACTATTGGAATTGATTCCTTAAACATTGAAGTAGTTGTTAAAAATATTTTTTTTGCTAATAAAAATATATAAACTTTATAATTTATGCTTAAGAATAAAATCACCGCAAAATCCAGTAAATGAACGTGTAAAACCTTATGTTCATTCACTGATACAATTTTTCATGTCTGTAAATAACTCATGATTAAATAGTTTTTAGTATAAATAAACAATCAAAATGTTCTTGAAATAGTACGTAAGATGACAGAGATGGGTTCAACGATTGCAAAAAGCATTATAAAACATAGTAGATATAATTTTATAAAATAATTTGTTTATTTCGTCAATGCTGTTCATTCACTGGTGAGTGTTCGGACACTGGTGCAGACACCCTATATAATTTATTAATTCCAATAATGTCCTCATTCCTGACATAATGTATATGTAATAACGAACGTTTTCACGATCATGAACCCAATGGTACAGCTGTATATATCCTAATTACCGACATCCGACATAATAAGGTCATACAATGTGCCGTTATAATTAGTATACGTACAAGGTGTCGGTAATTAGGACATATACATTGTGTCGGTAATTTTGACATATCCAGGAAGAAGGTAAGTAGGACAATTACAGGCTGTTGGTAGTTGTGACACGTACAAGGTGCGGTAATTGGTACATATATATGATGTGGGTGATTAGGACATATACATGATATCAGTAATTAGGACATTATTGTATGTCGGTAATTGCGACATCTACAGACTGTCGGTAATTTGTACACTTATAAGACGTTGATAATTAGTACACATACAAGATTTCAATAATTAGGACATATACATGATGTTAGTAATTAGGACATTTTCGGATGTCGATAATTAGGACATGTATAGGCTGTCGGTAATTGGTACAATTACAAGGTGTCAGTAATTGGTACATATACAAGGTGTCACTAATTATGATATATACATGATATCAGTACATATGCGCGCAATCTTATGTTAGTCGATACACGCACATCAGAAATATATATATATATATATATAAAATACAACTGTTGTGCACATAGTATTGCTGTGTGTGTATATATATATATTCGAATTCTTATATAACGTTTATGTTTAATATTCTTCAAGTTTTTTGTATAATATCTGTACTTTATGTAAATAATAAATACGTGTCAAAGTTCTTTCAGGAGCAATTTCCCCTTAAAAAAGTACTACAGTCGAACCTCTTGGCACTGTGAAACTTAGGACTAGTTTTCCCCTGGCACTGTGAACAATGCGCCAGTTAATCAGCCCCACATACCAGGGCCGTATCTAGGCTTCATTTTAACTTTCCCCCTACCTTCGTTATGATCAAATTTTCTAAGCTAAAATTATTAATAAACAGTTTTAGTGAAAAAATGTTTCTATAATAGAAAATTATGAAAATCTTTTTTAAAAAATTTCTATTTACTTTCTTTTTAGCTTGAACGTTTTTATAAAACTTTCTACCGCAGTTTTTCGGTGTAAACCATGTAATAAAATTTTATTATCACAATTTTTTGGTTAAAACCTTTTCACAAAGCTATTCGCTTTGAACAGTTTTATATTATAATTAAATAATAAATTAAGATAGTAATCAAAATAGTATATTGTGTACTTAGGGTGAAATGTAGTGTTTTTTTGCCCGCGTGCGCTTTTGCATAGCGCGTTTCTTACACATAAGAATTATACACGTATATATTGTACACAATTTAGCATTGGTCAAATTATATATAGATATATTTGACCAATGCTAAATTGTACACAATAATTACGTGTACAATTCTTATGGGTAAGAAACGCACTATGCCGTACTTACTGCAATCACACAAGGGCAAAAAAATACTTTTCACCCAAAGCACACATCGTACTTTTTGTCACATTCGTCTTGATTTTGTGTGTTTTCAATGCATCTAGATCGAGTGTTATTGCGGCTGTTTTTCGAATCGGTGCAAACACATATTTATAAAACCAAAATAAAATAAATAATATAGTAAAATATTCACCTATATATATATATATATATATATATATATATATATATATATATATATATATATATATATATATATATATATATATATATAGGTGAATATTTTACTATATTATTTATTTTATTTTGGTTTTATAAATATGTGTTTGCACCGATTCGAATATATGTGTGAATATTTTACTATTATTATAGGGTAGACTGGGGTATAATTGCGGCACTAAAGTGAACTGAACTCTACAATTCACGAGAAAGCATTATTTCAAAAAACAGAAATCATTTCAAATCATATTTCAAAAAACAGATCTGTTTACTAACTGTATCTAAACGACATCAATCGGCATTATGTATGCATGAGTAAAATAAGAGAGAGAGAGAGAGAGAGAGAGAAGGTTTGTTGTTTTGGGGTGGAAAATCACACGAAAGGAGGTCGGCTCTTTCCCGTCGCGCGTTATATTTTTCTTGCTCGGACGGTGAAATTCACGGGCCTTCTCTCTCTCTCTCTTTCTCCTTTTTTGTGCCGCCGCTTTTCGGTCTCTCTTTCTGCCGTTAAAAACTCGTGTGCATGACACGAAGAGAGAGAGAGAGAGAGAGAGAGAGAGAGAGAGACAGATAGAGAGAGAGAGAGAGAGAGAGAGAGAAGAGAGAGAATTTTTTTTAGATGAAAATGGTGTACTCACGCTCTTAAATTGATCCGCCCTTTCGATACAGCCTCCACTGAGTTCAGATCTCAGTTGTAATCCGCTTGAATCGAGAAAAGAAAAACAACAAAGAACAATAAAAATATTCTTATTTGAAAAATAAATGATAATATGTAATAATAAATTAGTATTTTTTTAATTACTTACGATTTCTTTATTATTTGCGTCAGACACACCGGTATACACGTGCGAGATCTGTCACTCTTTTACCGCCATATACAATTTTAGGCAAGACTAGGTATACGACGTGACGTATGCTACAAATTACTAGTCGTATCTCGCGACTATCGATTATAGCGCGCGAGATTTAAAAAGTACATTATAATATTATTAGGTAGGTATAGTACATTATATATATAGTTTTTTATAATTATGTTTATTTTTTTAATTATATTAATAGAATTAGAATATACGCAAATCTATTTATCAATTAAGAATGTGCGTACATTCGTAAAATTTGATTCATGTAAAAATTGACTATATATATGTCAATTTTTATTTTAGATGCAAATTGTTATAATGGTTGTTTTTTTTAGTTTAGATTAAAAGTAACACCACAAATATGAAGACAACATTGTTTTATGACGAGAAAATACATAAAATCAATTTTCACAAGAAGTGGAATTATCCGGTTTTGTTCACCCCCTCCTCATATAGATTAATAAAATTCCTAATCATCTAATATTTCGAAAAATTTTCCATCAAAAATTTCTTTTACAAAACTATTTTCTTTTCGACAAAAAAATGGTCAAGATACAAAAATTTGATTAAATATTTTTCTCCATATTCCAAATTATCTCAATTTTTTTTTTCAATAATTTTCCCTCATACATTTAAGAAATAAAGCCGTTTACTAAATATGAAAAAACATACAGGTCACGAGATAGTAAAATGATACTATTTTGAAAATGTTCGCGAATATTCTTCTCCAAATTCAACAAAAAATGACGTTTTCGTATATAACAAAAGAAGGAAATAACGTTATATCCAAACTTTGAGATCGGTTAAGTTAGGTATTTTTATACTATTTCTAAGGTATTCAAAAACCCGAAAATCGAAAAAACGATAAAAAAACAAATAAACATAGAAAAATAAAAAAAAATTTAATATTTGTTTTTTTAAATTTAACATCCACACACACACACACACACACATGCACATCCATACAGACATTTTCTAAAAATAGTGTATTTTGATTTCTTAAATCTCAAAACATATTTCTAACAAGTTTTTAGCAAAACTTCTTTTTACTATCACAAAGCTTCCTCTGTGAAGAAACAAAATGATTAGTTAATTATTTTTAATTATAACATTTCGTGAAATATTTCATTAATATTTCGTGAAATATATCGTGTAATATTTCTGAAATAGTTCAGAAATATTAGAAAAAAGCTTCCAAAATTTTCAAATGAACCTTTCTTGTAATATTACAGTAATATTGCGGTAACATTTAGTGAAATATTTCAGGAAATATTTCATTAATATTTTCTGAATTATATCGAGTAATATTTAGTGAAATATTTCAGAAATATTACAAGAAAGCTTCCAAAATTTTCAAATGAACATGTCGTGTAATATTACAGTAATATTTCTGTAACGTTTGGAGAAATAATTCAGAAAATATTTCATTAATATTTTCTGAAATATATCGTGTAATATTTCTGAAATAGTTCAGAAATATTACAAAAAAGCTTCCAAAATTTTCAAATGAACCTTTCTTGTAATATTACAGTAATATTGCTGTAACATTTAGTGAAATATTTCAGGAAATATTTCATTAATATTTTCTGAATTATATCGAGTAATATTTAGCGAAATATTTCAGAAATATTACAAGAAAGCTTCCAAAATTTTCAAATGAATATGTCGTGTAATATTACAGTAATATTTCTGTAACGTTTAGAGAAATAATGCAGGAAATATTTCATTAATATTTTCTGAAATATATCTTGTAATATTTATGAAATATTTCGGCAATATTACAAGATAGCTTCCAAAATTTTCAAATGAACATTTCTTGTAATATTACAGTAATATTGCGGTAACATTTAGTGAAATATTTCAGGAAATATTTCATTAATATTTTCTGAATTATATCGAGTAATATTTAGCGAAATATTTCAGAAATATTACAAGAAAGCTTCCAAAATTTTCAAATGATAGTCTCTTGTAATATTACAGTAATATTTCTGTAACATTTTGTGAAATAATTCAGGAAATATATCATTAATATTTTCTGAAATATATCGTGTAATATTTACGAAATATTTCAGAAATATTTCCTGAAAACTTTCAATTTGTATTGTTAGTAATATTACAAGAAATATTTCAGAAATATTTCAGAAATATTCCATGAAAACATTACATGTTGGCTGTTGGTAATATTACAAGAAACATTTCAGAAATATTTTAGAAATATTACACTGAAATATTTCTTGAAAGATTACATTTAAATATTTCATGCTGTGTGGGTACCGTGAAAACTTGATTTTCCAGCAGAACGTAGTCGTGTAGAGAAGACGTGAAGAATGTAGTTGGCAGATAAGATTCTGGAACCGCTGCATAAACATACGTAAACATGCATTAAAATATGTACATGGCAGAAAAGGATAGAATTACGTTATATGTGATTAGAAGAAAAAAAAATCGTTATGTAAAAAGAATAATAAATTAATATCTGCAAGAAAATTTAGAATGTCAGTGAGTATCATTCATCTGATTCTACCAGAAAATTGAAAGAGCCCTTTCTTGCTTGAAATAACAAATATTACCTATTGCTACCTTCAAAATAATATTTGTAAATAGATTATTAAAATCATTTAGAACAAAAAGTCCCTGAAGCATTTTTGTTCCCAAGTCACTGGATTTTGAAAAAAATTACTCTTTATACCAATCACATGTTTATACCATCATCTTTCTCTATCTCAAGATCTATTGACTTTAGAAGAAAAATACTTGAGGGACTTTTTATTCTAAATCATTGAAATAATCTATTCGAAAATTTAAAATGATTCTAGACCTCAAATTAAAAAAGTTCAAAATGGCTGCCAATTGCCGATGAATGAAGTTTTTCAAAAAATGACATTTTCAATAATTCTAAGAGTACTTATAGGTTGATATTGTTATTCTAAACAAAAAAGACCTCTTTCAATTTAGCTCTACATTGAATAGGTTTAGAGATAAGTTCACTTTTTGTATCTCAGTTATAGTCATAAGCGTAGAGTCACTTTTATCTAAATACGAGTATGGATCTCTAGGCAAAGACTAAAAAATAACAGAGTTAATCGAATATATATGATTTATCTTGTTGTACATGATTTATCTAATATATGTTCAGAATTGAAACACAATGGTTTATCAAAATCAAGAAACCCGGGTGCTGCCTTTCTGGTAAACATGTATTCAAGATGCATTGAAATAAAATGTGGCACGGTAATAAGTTATGTAATTACATTTGAAATCTGTGTACAAAATTTGATATCTCTATTTCAAAAATTAATGACTTTTTACTGACATCATGTCTGCCCAGAGATCATTATTGTCAATAAAAAGTCAATGATTACTAAAATAGAGATGTGTAAATTTGCATACATGTTTTAAAAGCAATTTTACAACTAATTACCATGATACATTTTATTTTAATGCAATCTACATATATGCTTACCTGAAAAGCCACACCCGGCTTTTTTCTTTTTGACAATAAATTGAAACATGATATATCATATGAAGTCTTATATCAACTTTTGAACTGTACAATGTAATAAAATGTTATAAAGAAAGTCTCAGATGTTAAGATATCTTGTATAACACTATATCTTACAATTCCTTGTCGAAAAGGCAAAAGCCGGGTGTGGCTATTCAGGTAAGAATATACATAGAATGCATAGAAATAAAATGTGGCACGGTAATAAGTTGTGTAATGACATTTAAAAACTGTGTACAAAATTTGACATCTCTATTTAAAAAATCAATGACTTTGTATTGGCAATATGTCTCTCCAGAGATCATTATTGTCAATAAAAAATCAAGGATTACTAAAATAGAGATGTGTAAATTTGCATACATGTTTTGAAAGCAGTTTTGCAACTAATTACCATGGTACATTTTATTTTAATCCAATCTACATATATGCTTACCTGGAAAGCCACACCCGGCTTTTTTCTTTTTGACAATAAATTGTAACATGCTGTATCATAGGCAGTCTTATATCAACTTTTGCAATTAACAATGTAATAAAAACTATGAAACAAAGTCTCAGCTGTTAATATACCTTGTATAACAATATATGTTACAATTCCTTGTCGCAAAGGCAAAATCTGAGGGAGGCTATTCAGGTAAGAATATACATAGAATGCATTGAAATAAAATGTGGCACGGTAATAAGTTGTGTAATTACATTTGAAAACTGTGTATAAAATTTGCCATCTCTATTTAAAAAATCAATCACTTTGTAATGGCAATATGTCTCTCCAGAGATCATTATTGTCCAAAAACCATCTATTATTATTAAAATAAATATTTATAATTTTCTACTGATACTTTAACAGTACTTTGAAAAGTAATTACTGTGACACATTTTATTTAAATGCATTCAGAGCAGATGTTTATCTGACAAGCTACACCCGGGTTCGACCTATCAGACTTAGACTTTGGAAATGTTTTATCACTAAAAATCTCTTACTAGCTGGGACTTTGATAAAGAGAAGTTACTTGATTTTAGTAAATAAATAAACATCCTAGCTAATTTTTTGCTATTCCAACTATATTGGTGAGTACGGTGAGCTGAACCTGTCGAAGTACCTCAGAAGCAAGCTGCAATTCTTATCTTCCGCTGAGTGGCTGTTGTTGTCTGTGGTTTTTTTTCAGCTAACTATAAACACAATTTTATATTAGAAAAAGTATTTGGAAGACGGTTGAGAAGAATAAATAGGAAATGTTTATAGGAAATCATTGAGTGAATTAGGAAATGTTGCAGGGACAGGTTTAAAACAAATAAAGAATTATACAATTAAATATTAAATTAATAATTAAACAGAAATTAGGATTTATCCTGCTTACCTTTATATAATATTCTAGGAACCGCAGGTGCTGTGGTGTGGTAGATGGTCCAGACGATGGTGTGGTTGACAATATTAGGCTCGAAAATAGAAAGTATAAGAAAGAATGAGTAAAGTCTATATGAACTATTGTTGTAATGAGAAATAATGAAAGAAAAGTAATCAAGTTGCAGGATGGAGTGTATGAAACAGAAAATATATGTATGTGTAAGCTGCCTGACAAACTCAATGTCCAGGTGCAGTCGAAGAAGACGAGGCTTCCAGGACCTGTTGAGCAGCCCCTCTCTAGCTGGAGATGGACGCAAGCGAGGGTCGACGATCAACAGCTTCCTCAGGAAATGCGGCAAGATTCTTCGACTATCCGGGTCTGATAAAAAAAAGCAAATGAATGTACCAAAATTTTGTTGCTGAACTAATAATTATTGAAAGAATGGTACATGTAGCCATAATGACTGTAAAATATTTGCACAAAAGTTGCATTAATAAGGCAATGACAAAGAAATCGTCTCCGCGAACGATTTTTCTAACCTCACTTTTACCGCACGACAATTACTTGATTAATAAATAACAAAATTATAGCACTAACTTACCTAATTGAGTTGATTAAGCAATAACACAAGTGATTATCCAAGTTTGCAGTAAACAATTGTTGATATTCAACGATTATTCAGCGAACGAAGTTTTTTGCTGTTAACGAGGGAAATCATCAAAGCAAAAAGTAATATACTTTGTTGCGTTTCCCGCTTAATTAACTATAGTACAATGACAGAGAGAACGGAAAATCACATATATAGTGCACGTATCGCGCGGCGCGAATTCAAACGTACTATTCAAACTTTTGAAAACGATTACAATTAAATTATTTAATTATTAGGTAGATGTATTGACACATGCTAAGAAAACAATAGCATTGTGCATAATAAATAATAACGTTGATATAAATAAATAAATAAAAATCGAAATGTATGCAGTGCATTAATGCGATATATAATAATGAATATACGTATTCACATACGTGGTAAACAATTAATGCATAAGCAAATAAATTTGCATTAAGTTTTAGATAAACAAATAATAATGTGAATCGTTTACTTTCATAATAACTATTATGCGTATATAATGCAATGGGTAGATCGCATATATATATATATATAATAATTTATCGAGTTGCATTATTGTTAGGAGTGTATATATATGTACAAAAATACATATAAACACAGATATTTGTAGTTGCATTGCAAACAATGTTTTTTTATACTATTTTAATGGCCCAAATTAACCTGTAAAATCATTGAAAATGGAACATTTAAAAATTTGGCACATGTGCCGAGGATGTGTTACATTAATCAAATTTTAATTGTGAAAATAGTAATTTTTAAACTGATGTACGTTTGAGCAATCATCTATCATCATATATAGGGTACAACTCGTAATTAAATCATTTTGATAGTACACAGCGCCCTGAAGCTGTTTTTTCCATAGACAATTATCGGTCTCGGGACTTAGCCGAATTTTAAAAGATGCGCACGCGTGTCGTCCAAATGCCCCGTATATGATGCACCTGTGCCGCACGCATGCAGCACGCATGTCAGCACCTAGCTTCTTCAAGTGTCTGCACGCGTGCTCCTGGAATGCCATCGAAAAGCGGGCACGAGTGCCGAAATCATGCAGGACGCACGTGCCGCCAACGTGCTGTCTCGCGTGTTGGTTCAAATTTTCGCGCGGAGCACGGTAATCCATCAAAATGACAGCACTGTGCGAGCACGCGTGTCGAGGCACGCATGCTCACGAATTGCTCAACTCATGCAGCACGCGGTGCTGTCATAATGCTGACACATTGCCGGCATGCAAACGTTCGAAAAATCGGCCATGGATCGGCATTTTGTGTCGCCAATGTGCCAACATTTCGTGTCGTCATATTGACAGCACTCGTGCTGAGCACGCGTGCTCGCACTATGCCGCCAACGTGCCGTCCAGCGTGGCAGGAAAAAAATTTTAAAGATTTTTGTCCACGCATGTCGGCACATTGCCTGCACATCGACAGCACGCGTGACGAGCACGCATGCCCCAAAAATGCCCAGCACGTGATGTTATTTGGGCCGATACCCCAATAACATCACGTGCTGGGCATTTTTTATAATAAGTATTAGTATTGTATCGGACGTTATTTGAATATCGCGATGTATAGGGTTCGAACATTCCGTTCGAGGAAAGCTTTAAGGGATTGCGTGCCTCAACATAGGGCTCGCGTTGAAAGAATTCTGAAAAGAGCTTCCGAAGAACGTTCTCTTCCAAGTTTTTCGAGTAATTCTTTGAATGTTGAAGCAATCGCACGTCTTCCTATCGATTGCCCATCTCCTGACATTTCTTATGTCTCCGATTCGAGCGAATCTGGTGCGAATGAGGAACAAATGTTAGCTGCTGCTTCTTCATCCGTTACAGTTAATGCAAGTGCTTGCGAGAACGCTGCGAGTGAGTGCGATTCAGTTGAATCAGATCGTTTCGAGAGCGTTGAGGATTTCGAAGAAAAGTTGGGTATCCTTTTTGCCGAGGAGAATCTGACGCACACTCAGATAAAAGCTGTTTTGCGATTGTTAAAAAGTCACGGGTGTTTCTCCAGCATGCATATAGATCCGAGAACTGTTTTGAACACTCCGAACGTGAGTGTGTCTCCGGACCAAGTTGCTGGAGGAGAGTATCTTCATCTAGGTGTAAAGCAGGCTTTACTGAAAATCGTTTCTTCGACTCCACCGCATATGCGAAGTAATCATATCGAAGTAGATTTTAACACAGACGGAGCTTCCCTCGATAAAGTAGGTAAAATTGTCTTATGGCCAATTCAAATTAGAATAGCGAATTTTCCAAATAGCTTTCCAGAAATAGTTGGAATATTCAAAGGTACAGCAAAGCCATCGAGCGCGTTAGATTTTTTTCGGCCGTTTATTCTAGATTTACTGGAGGTTCTTCGAAACGGTTTCGACTTCATGGACGAGAGTTATCATGTTGCCTTGAGATGCTTTATCGGTGATGCTCCAGCTCGTTCATTTTCGTTGGGCCATCGTAGTCACGGTTCCAAGGCTCCTTGCTCTAGGTGTTGGGTTCGAGGCAAAAACATACGCCCAGGCATTATGGCTTATTTTGGGAGTAATCATACGCCTCGTACGAAAGAGGAATATATGTCGAAATTGGACGTGGATCATCATAGTGTAGGAATAGATTGTCCTCTAGCTGACTTGAATCCTTTTGTCGACTTGGTCAAGTCTACGGTGTTTGATTACATGCACCTTGTATGTCTGGGTGTAATGGACAAAATTTTTGCCGGTGTGATAGACGGCAGGTTCGTCGAGTCAGTCAAAATCTCCGACCCAGCTGCTATACGAGTCCTCAATGATCGTCTGGAGCAAGTGAAAAAATACTGCCCGCAAGATTTTGCTCGTAAGCCGACGAATATTGAGAAGCATGGGAAATTTAAGGCCACCGAACAACGGCAGTTGCTTCTTTATACTGCTCCTGTTATTTTGAATGGTTTGGTTAACCCCGCTGTTTACCAGCACTTGCTTCTACTTCACGCGTCTATGAGAATTTTGACTAATCCTGACGTTCATTTAGAGTCTGTCGCTTTCGCTGAAAAATGCATAAAGATCTTCGTCGAAACAGCTCCCGATGTATACGGCGTTGAATTTCTATCGTTCAATTGTCACGCTCTTTTGCACCTTGCTGATGATGTCAGGGCTTTCGGACCTTTAGATTCATTTTCAGCTTTTCCTTACGAAAGCAATATGAGCTATTGCCGAAAATTATGTAGAAAGCCGAACCAGCATTTGCAACAGATTGCAAACAGAAGGGCCGAAAACTGCAAGACAGCATCTTCCAAATACATTGATCCAAATGCTTTGAAATTCGTTGGTCAGCATGCGAGAGGTCCTACACCGCCAATCGACGGCTTTACGAATTACATTCAATACAGAAAAGTTGTCACCGGGGCAATTCACTTGTCGATTCTTCACCCGGATAGTACCATTTGTCTTAGAGACGCATCCATCTGTGTTATTCAAAATATTATTAAACACGATGGATGCTGCTATCTTGTCGTCAAAAGTTTTGCCAAAGTCGAAAATTTTTGTAATCGACCCTGCGATTCTTCCTTACTGGGTGTTTTTCTTTGCTCTATGATGAGTACAAAGGCAAAAGTTATCACACTCGATCAAGTCTCGGACAAATGTTTTAGAATGCCATATTGGCCTGTAGACGCTCGAAGGATGGATCGGTATTCTGACTTTTTTGTAGTCGTTAAAATTATGTCCACTCATTGTTCAGTCGATTAATTCGTTCTTGTAATAATCGTTGTTGCTGTTCCGATTATTCTTATTATTATTATTATTACTATACTACTATTATCATTATTGTGATAATTTTTATTATTTCCAAAAGCAAAATGAAGAAAAATCCCGGAGCGTCGTCTGTAGACTCGGCATTAAATAAAATGTGCGGTATGATGCTTTCCGATACGCACAGTTTCTCGGCACCCGCACTCGCTCAGCCATCCACGTCATCCGCGCATGACAAAAAGAAGAAGAAGAAGAGTAAGGAGGTGGACAAAGAGCGGCCGAAAGGACCATCAAAGAAGCAACCTTCAAAGTCACAGCCATCGGACAGACCCCACTGAAACTCGCCACAGTTATACCCACGACGTTCAGCCTCACAACAATTACACAAACAAGACTCAAACTCACAGCAAAACTCACAATTACACGCATCACAGTCATCCTCACAAGATCCATACGAGAAACACTCGAACTCACAGCTAAACTCACAATTACACGCATCGCAATCACCCTTACAAGAACCGTACAAGCAACACTCAAACTCACACGTAAACTCACAAGTACACGCATCACAATTATCCTCACAAGAACAGAACAAGCAACACTCAAACTCACAACGAAACTCACAATTACACGCATCGCAATCACCCTTACAAGAACCGTACAAGCAACACTCAAACTCACACGTAAACTCACAAGTACACGCATCACAATTATCCTCACAAGAACAGAACAAGCAACACTCAAACTCACAACGAAACTCACAATTACACGCATCACAACCATCCTTACCACAATCAGGCAAAGAACGATCAAACTCACACATAAACTCACAATTACACGCATCACAATCATCCTTTCAGCAACCGCAGCATTCAACGCAAAAAAAGCCAAGAAAAGAAACAAACGTGCAGCAATCGACACAGTTTCAACGTAAGAACATTTTCAATGTTATAATAATAATATTCTTTAATTGTTAATATTACTTTTAATTATACTTTAACTTTTATAAATTTAATAGCATGCACTTCAACTGAACCACGTAGAAACGTAACACCGTCAGCGCCGATAACAGTCGATCTGTCGACAATTTTGGATAGATTAGAGTGAGTAATAATTCAATTATTTATTTTCTTTTTTTTTACAATGAAACAATATTGAATACCTCAAACTCGAATTTTACAGTTCACTTAACCGAAGAATGGTTAAAATCGACGGCAACATAACGTACGTATTCTTTATTCATCATTTTTTTATTGTGTATATTTATTTATTGTGTACTTCATTTATAGAGCCACGAACGCGAGAATGGTCACTTTGGAGAAGGATATGAAGTACGTATTACCAAATGAATATTGTTATTGACATTTAAAGTTATATCTTATTTCAATTTTTAATTTTCAGATTGGTGAAAGAAAGTCTAGGTCGAGTGGAACAATTAGACAAGTATGTAAAATATTTTTTATTTTTGATATGTATTTTAGTTGAAAAATAATACAAATATTATATAACCATTCGTTTTCCAGATCCATAGACAGAACGCTGAAGGGCATCGCCAAAAAGCAGAACAGAAAGGCCGTACCTCGTCCTTCCTTCCTGCCCTTTAAAACGTCAGCGGATATTCTGGCGTTTAACTATGCCAGTGAGGAGGACTACAACACTCTCGTAAGTATCAAAATTATTTATTAACCTTAACACACATTAATAATATAATAATTTTAATCAAGTCATTGAATATATTAAGGTGGAGTATCTAAGTAGCCAAGGTGGCGCGAATTTCACTGATTCAGCGGCCATATACTTCAGGGAATGCATCGTCATCGACCAAGATATTTTCCGCAACGTCACCTGGAGTACTTCCAAAGCTGAAGGTACAATGGCCTTAAAGAACACACGCTTTGCAAATGCTTGTAAAGGTACGCAACATATCTGTATTTCATAAATTTCATTCTTTGCATTATCTTAAAAATGTTTCATTTTTCAAATGTTTTGCAGATTCGATGCCAGCGGACAAGACGACCTTGCGAGCACCCGAGCCTACTGATTTCAAAGTGGCTATGATGAAAGCCTTGAAAAGTGCCAAGGAAGCTTTTCGGCGCAAAATGAAGCGACCTGCGGATAATCCTATTGAACCACCGCCGCCGATACATCGTCCGCGCGTTTTTTTTGGCATCGGACCTAGATGAGGAGCCAGACGGAGAGCAAAGCGCCGGCAGCGAGGACGACAACGACGAGGAGCAGGATACCGAGAGCAAGAGCGGCACAGAGAGCGAGGTGGACGATGATGATGCTGGGATCACCGACGGCGAGATCAGCGACCAAGGCGACGACAACGATGATGACCACAGAAAGCGTGACTACGCCTCCGATGCCTCGGAAATTTTTAATAATTTCTAATTTCTTTTCAAATTTTACTTGTTTCTTTTCTTGTGCTTCTTCTTCTTTCTCTTTATTATTTCACTATTATGCTCTCTGATGTTTTAGTTTTTTTCAGTTGTTCATTATTTGAGTTTATTTTCTAATGGAAATGTCAGGGAGCATCAGTGGGGTGTTCGCGTGGTGGAGGTCTTCCGGTTTCTAATTACTTTCATAAATACTGTTGCTCATTTCTTCTTCTTTCGCTTTACTATGTTTTTGTTCTATTAATTAATTTGTTTTCAGGTCTATAAAAATACACATGGTTGCCTTTCATATTATTCTAATTATTAATTATTGTATTAGTGCACATGTGAATTTTTGAACGCTCTCTGATCTTTTACTTTTCAAAGATGTATAGATATTGTTAATATTTCTATATCTCTATTTATTTATTTATTTATTTATTTATTTAGTGCTTTATTATTTTTGTATATTTTTAAATCAAAAAAGATGAGGGAGCGTCGGAGGAGCTGATGCTGTGGTCGAGCTTCACGGAGAGGGGCGGTGGTCGGGGCCCCTCTCACCCAAAAATATTAATCATTATTTTTATTTTTAAATTTAAGCACCATCAGAAGCGCAGCCAGGAATATGCGTCAAAATTAGGATTATCTTTATAGATAAGTATATTATCTAGCGTTTATAATTTATTCAATTACAAATTTAAATCTGTTTTATATTTATTTGCAGCGGCAGCAGCAAAGTCAACAATAATAACAAGGAAGTGTGCCGATTGTTCTCCTCGCCTCCAGGAGTCGTCCAATTTTCAACTGCTTTATTATTATTTAATATTGTTCGTTTATTAATATTATTATTATTCTTGTTATCATTATATTAGATTGATCAAAGCTCAAAAATTGTTATGTATATTTTATTCGATATCATTGTTATATTTTTATATTTGTACTGCGCTATAGTTTTATTGTTTCAATTGTATTTATTTATTTATATTAATGTTTTAATAAATCATACATATTAATTACCTACAATCCTCATCTGTCTCGATCATTTATTTGCGAGGCTCGGCCTCCAGTAAATGCGAGCACGCATTTCCGAATTTTCCGGAAAAGTGCTCGCATTATGCCCGCACGAACCCCCGCATATGCCTGCATACGAGGAGCATGCCGTGCCGTGCGAAAAATACGCGTCCACGAAATCGGGAACATGCGCGCAAAATGCCTGCATACGAACGGCATTATGCTCGCATTTTATCGGCACCCGTGCTGGACAGATCCACCACGGAAGCAAGCAAAATGCTCGGTCATATGCTCGTCATATGACTTTCACGTGCGGATGCAAGTGGACCGTCATGCGTGCCCATTTAATGCCGGCACGTTTTCAGCATTTTCAGAGCACGCTGTTATCTGGGTAACATTGCGTCGGCACAATGACGAGCACGTGCTCTTCACCGTGCTCCAAATCAGCGTCACGCGGGACTCCCAGGTACCTGCGCCCATGACGGTCATATGCTCAGCATATGCCGAACATTGTGCTTGCAGGTGTGCTTAAATTTAGCGGCACGCGTGCTACTGATACGCAGGCACAATGTTGAATTAATGCGATCATTTTGCCGGCATGTTGCAAGGTTCGCGCGGAAATTTTTTTTTCGCTCGGCACGCGTGCTGTGGTTGTGCAGACATTGTGCGGGGCTTTGTGCGGTCATTTTTCCGGAATTCCGTGCCCGCATTTTATTGGAGGCTCAGCCTCCAAATAAACGACTAGGAGACAAGGTTTTATATTAATTAATTTGTCTTTATTAAAATACATGCATAAATAAATACAATAGACATACATGAGGAGCGCATAAATTAATAGTACAATATAGAGCATTAAAATTCAAATAATAATTAAAAACAAAAATTTGTCCCATAATACAATAAAGAACAATAGCGCTATAATTATTGTAACAAAACGAGCAACAACGCTCAAAATTATAAACAAGTAATAAAATTAAATATAATTAGAACAAAACAATTATAAGTAGAACAATAGACAATAAATTTTTAAGGAGAACGCTTTCACTTGAGCTGTCTTGATTCTTGACAAAAGTCTTCGCCGATGATGGTGGCTGTTGGAAGCTGGTCTTCCGTCAGACAAAAATACAGCTGCTGATATTCCTAGTATTGCTGCTGAGCCCCTCTTGCTGTTGTTGCGACTAGTGAAAAAGAATAAACCAATATCATTTTTTTTTGTTGGAGGGTGAGAGAGGCCCCGACCTCGCCCCTCTCCGTGAGGCTCATCCACAGCGGTCAGCCCCTCCGCCACCCCCTGACACTTTTTATATTTAAATAAAACTAAATGAAACAAAAATGATACATCAAACTAAAATATAAAGTACAAACTACTTTAAACATTACACTAAAATGTCAGAGGGCGTTCAAAAGTTCACATGTGCATGAATAACAAAAATAATATATAATATAAGACAGCATGTGTACTTTTTTCTGAAAATAAAGTAATAAATTAATTAAATAATGAGTGTGTGAGTGAGTGAACGAGTGAGTGAGTGAATGAGTGAATGAGTGAGCGAATAAACAAATGATAAAATGAATATAATAAATAAATAAAAAAACTTAGGTTAGAAAAAGTCCAGGTCGCTGTTGTTGTCATCTTTGAGGTCGGCCTTCTGATGGTGAATCTCGTCGTCGTTCTTCTCGTTCTCTTCGCTCTCGGTGCCGGTATCGTCTCTTTATTCGTTGCTCACACTGTCGTTGTCGTCGGTTTTATCGTCGTCGTCGTTGTGAGTATTATCTTTGTCGTTGTCGTGGGTGCTAACGTCGTCGTTGTTGCGAGTATTATCTCCGTCGTTGAGCGGCTCTTGTGGTTCGTCTTGGCGACGCTAAGTGCGTTTCTGGGGCTGATGATTTTGTGCAGACCGCTTCATCTTCCTACGAAAAGCTTCCTTGCTACTTTTCAAACCTTTCGTCATCGCCCACGAAAAATCATCTTCCTGTGATGCCATCAGGGTCTTCTTATCCACTGGCATTGCATCTACAAAAAAATTGTAATTATTATCATTTAAAGATAATATTAATCATATTAAATGAAGCGAGATTCAACGTACCTCGACAAGCTTTGGAAAAGCGTGTTGGTTTTAATGGCACCGTACCCTGTTCATTAGAAGTGGTCCACGTGATGTGACGAAAGATGTCTACGTCCATCTCGATGCACTCCTCGAAATATTTGCCCGCTGAATCGGTAAAATTACTACCGCCTAGGCTGCCCAGATAGATGACCTTAAAAAAAGTTGTTATGTAATCAAAACAAAATAATAAAAGAATTTATACCAACAAAAAGAAAAGTCGATACTTACGAGTTCGTCGAATACTTCTTTAGAAGCAAAATCGAACGCCATGATGTCGGCTACTGTTTTAAACGGCAGATAGGCAGGGCGAATTGCCGCCTCCGGGTTCTGCCTATCCGTTATCTTCTTCAGCATTTGGAATATGGAACTGAAAATGTAATAATTATTTTTATTATTATTTAATAATTATGAATGTAGGTTTATAACAAAAACAAAGACGTTCAGCATACCGTGTTAACTCTTCCAGTTTTCCGAGCCTTTCGTTCACTGGCCTGAAAATAAATAGATGTAAAGTAACAATAAATACATAATTACGAATACTGATTAAGTAATGTAGTTGGACAATACATACTTTGAATTAGCATCCAACTCGTTCACTTTTTCATTCGTTTTGCTACAAAAAAGTATAATTAATAAATATTTTATAAAAATAGTTGCGATTGAAAAAATATGAACGAAAAATATTTACGCGATGGTGCCAGTGATTTTGACGAGTCGTTGATTCATCCAACTGTAAATAGTCATACGTATTATTATAGATTTCGTCAAGAAGTATGTATCGATATGAAGAATTAGTAATATATTAACGCGCACTCTAGTCTCTCCAGCAATTTCGCACCCATTTCTGATGCAGTTCCAGCAGTAGGGGGAGTTGCTGCTGATGACGTTGAAGGCAAATCACTCTGCAGCTGTTGGAAAGGAACGTGTTGTTTCGGTGCTGGCGGTACTCGTTGTTCATGTTTCTGCGACTGCGATTTTTGTGACTGCTTTTTTGTTGTCGACGCTCGCGGTTGCAATTTCTCTTTCAGAGATTCTTCTTGCGATGAGGATGGTGGTCGTTTGTCTTTTATTGACGCCTTCGACTCGTGGTGTTTTTTTGGTTTCACAGTCGGTGGACGATATGTTCGGTTGAGGGACGGATTAAAGCCACTCGTTGATGGTAGGGAAGACATCAACTTGGACAGTTTAGCAGCTGCCGCGTCTACTGGAAGCGCTCCCGTAATCTTCGCCATTTTGCTATCGAAATTAAATTTTTTTAGTTAATTACCAAGGCAATAATCGTAATAATAATACGCTATTCTGTATCAAAATTCGTGGATATTATCTTAACAACGACAACAAAATCCGAGTCAGATTCGCTTGTTGGAACATTCACTGACCAATACGGCATCCGAAAGCATTTATCCCTGCAAAGAGCATAAAATAACACCAATTAATGAAGAGTCACAACGATGATTAAACAAATTTTCGGTTTTCGCAAATGTCTTTAAAACGAGATAACAGTATTTGTCGTATTCGATGACATTTTGAATAACGCCGATGGATTCGTTTTTAAGGCAAACGGTACTATCCGGTGGAAGAATAGAGAAATGAACGTTGCCTGTTACAACGTTCCTATATTGCTTATAATTGGTAGAATCATGGATCAAGGGTGCAGGACTACTCGCATGAGAGCCAATGAATTTAACGACATTCGGATCCATGTGCTTCGAAGAAGCTGTGAGGCAGTTTTCCGCTCATCTGTTGGCAATTTGTTGTAAATGCTGGCTTAGCTTTCTACACAATTTTCGGCATCAGGTCATATTGCTTTCGTAAGGCAAAGCTGAAAAGGAATCTAACGCTTCGAAAGCTCAGACATCATTGGCAAGGTGCAAGAGAGTGTGAGTATTATACGATAAAAATTCCATACCGTACACATCAGAGGCTGTTTCGACAAATAACTTGATGCATTTTTCAGCGAAAGCTACAGACTCTGTTGTAAAACGAGGATTCGTCAAAATTCTCAGAGCTGCGTGAAGAAGAAGCAAGTGCAAGTAAACAGCAGGATTAACCAGACCTTTGAACACAACAGGAGCAATGTAAAGAAGCAACTGCCTTTGCTCGGTGGCTTTAAATGTGCCATGCTTTTCAATATTGACTGGCTTCCGAGCAAAATCTTGCGGGCATAATTGTTTGACTTGTTCCAGTCGATCATCGACAATTTGTACTAAGGCCTGTTTTATGCCAAAATGCATGTACTCGCCTCCAGCTACTTGGATCGTAGGGGCAGAGTAGACCGGAGTTTTTAAAATTGTTCTCGGGTGTACATGAATAGTGGAGAAACAGCCGTGGGTTTTTAAAACTTGCATGACTGCCCTTATCTGCGTGTGTGTGAGGTTCTACTCGGCGAAAACAATACCCAGTCTATCTTAGAAATCTTGTACGCTCTCTACACCGTCGCATAAAACTGAATCACGGTCACTCGCATCACTCTCGTTGCCATCACTCCTACTCGATCTAATCGATGAAGAAGACGAACCTGAAGAAAAATCTAAACATCTCTCATTCGCATCATTCATACTCGCAAAGGATTCATCGACATTCATCTCATTCCGGAAATCGACAGGGGAGTCTACGCGTGCTTCAGCAGCAACAGAAGAAATATTCTCAGTGAGAGGTTCTCTACAGAAATCATCTCGGGAAGCTCTTTCCATTAATCTCAGCATTTGAGCTCTATACGCAGGAGAACAATCCTTCAAAGATTTCCTAGAACGCATAGTACGAATCTGATACATTATTTATTATATAATATATAATATTATATAATATTAAAAGCGTACTTCCCAGGGCGGATTATGGTTGCAACGAGCGTTTCTCCGGAACGTCCAGCTGTACCAGATGTCGACTAATTCTAAAATCAGAATTATAATTTTTAGTTATTACAAGGTATTACACAATTGTGAGAATGCATAAATGTGAAAATTGTTATTCTTATAGGGTACTTGTCCGTATTAGTGTGCCATGAAGCAATTTTTTGCATTTAATAATTGATTGCTGAACGTATATAGCTTTAATCTTTGCTATTGAAGTTTACATAGGTACTCTAACGTTCCGTGTTTAAGATGGAATTTGTTTTTATTGAATATATTAAGCATTCATACAGATATATTAGAAATAAAAAAAAATGTTTTAGTCCATATTAGCGTGCTTCTCAATTGGGCTATAACGTATTACTGTGCCCCAGCTGCCTGTATTAGTGTGCCTGCTAAAAAAACTGTGCCCCCGATTAGTGTGCTCATGAAATCTCATTTTAATTATTTCTATGACTACTGCTTTTATAGATTAATTAATATTAATGGAATCCATTTTTTGTTTAAGTATAAGATAACTTAAAATAAGATTAATTAAATAATTTTATTATTATTATTTTTTATTTATATATTATTTTGAAATATTATAATAAACAATTGTAATTAGGTAGTTTTTGATTAATAATTAATAAATATAAATAAACTTTCAAAATATTTGAAATTAATAAACGCGATAGACAGAGAGATATTATGAACAAAACTAAGTATTTGACACAGAATTCATAATCTATAAATTATCTAAATTCACGCAAACTGATACAATGATAATGATTTATTATGTACTATTCCATAGTATAATCAGTTATGGTATTATAGCTTGGCGGGGCGTTCGTAGAACTCATATAGTCCTATTGCAAAGACTATAAAATCTATAAAATATACCTTTCTAAAAAGTAAAATCTTGGCAAGTATAAGTTTCATTATTACCCACAATATAAATTAAAAGAAATATGTTATTACCAAAATAAGACGTTCAATTATGAATTTCATGAATACGCTACAATTAAAATAGTAAACTTAAACTAATATTCTATTTAAAAAATAATATAGTTTAAAATATTTCCATTTTTTACTAATTCTGATAATCTCAAATGAACGCTAAAGAAATTAATGAAATCGATTAACAAATTGGCAAGTATTGTATTTTTATTTGTATATCAATTTCCTTCTTTTATTAATTAGTATGAAGTATACAAATTATTTAAAAAATATTATAGTTTAAAATATTTATATAGAAATATTTTAAAAATAGAATATTAGTTTATGTTTACTATTTTAATTGTAGCGTCCCTGGTAGAAATCATATCGTGGCGCCCACATTCGCTATAACGGCCTTTATAGACAAACTAAATAGTACTAGACTGTACAAAACTCGATAAATCCACACAGATCTACATAGTTTTCTCAATAATAATATGTACGTATAAAATCTGTGAGGTTATATATTATTTATTTAAAAGAACTTTTATTGTAAAAATTAATATTAAAAGTAGTTAAACATGCAAGTTTTTAATTATAATAATAAGATCTATAGTTCTATTCATGCTATTTACATATAAAAGTAGTCAGAAAGCATATCTAACCTAAAAAATGGAAATTTAGAAATATAAAAAATAGAAATATAAATAAAAATAATGTTCCTTGCATATGAAAAACAGTGATCACAAAATAATGTTATTGATTGATGTAGTTGTTTCTTGAAAAGTAATATATAAATAATAATAATATCATATGTACAAATATGTACTTTATGACATGCTTTATTTAAAAACTAAAATTTTAATTTCAGAATTGCAAATAATTTTGTATCCATATGTGAGTTCTTATAATACATAAACTGCTCATCCGTGACAACATTTTCAAAGATAAACACATTAGTCGAACACATGTAGACGATAATTTTCTTTATAAGTAACAAATTACTATGTTTTAACTGGCCATAGATGTCAAATGAAAGTGTTTGATTACAAATAAATCACAGTAGGAAATACAAAAATAGAACATACATATAATAACTCAAATTCATTATTTTGTTTTAAATAGAAAATTAATCATAATCAGTTGATCATAAATGTGTGAGAAAATAGTTTTCCTTACATAAACCATACAGGTTTTGAAACCAAGCCTGTATTTAGGATGGAACATAATCAAATGTAAGGAAACTAATTTTACATAAACAAAATAAATATATGCACTAATAATACTTCATATAGTTATTTGTATATTCAGATTATTTTCTTATTTTGATTGTTTAATATATATATATATATATATATATATATATATATATATGTGTGTGTGTGTGTATAACATAATATTATTATTGAGTTCTTAAATACAAAAACTCGATGCATCTAAAATTTGATAACCTTACACTTTAGAGGTTATTCACATTTACTTACATTGGTAATAGGTGAACAATAACATGTAAATAACTTTAAATCAAAATAATACATAATAATCATAATAGATTATGCTTCTGTTTCATAAAATATAACCTTGAAGTGGCTGTTATTGTCATAATTTTGCTTATCTAGTTTTATCGGGGCAAATAATATGGGAAACTAGAAGAGACGACCGTTACATGCCTTTATAGTAACTATCTAGTTTGCCTACATAGATCTACACAGCGCGAGATTATTCTACATAGATCTATAAAGTGGACGGGATAAATTTCTACCAGGGGTATTTCTTTTAATTTATATTGTGGGTAATAACGAAACTTATACTTGCCAAGATTTTACTTTTTAGAACGTTATGTGTTACTTTCAAATAAATAAATGTTTGTGTATGGGTAACTTGAAAGTTTCATTGACTCCATTTTCTTTTAAACTACTTGAAGTAATCTTTTGCAATTTTACCAAAACCATTATGTAGCCCTATTGATTATGAAAATTCACTTAAAATAAATTTAAATAAATTCTTTCGAAAAAACCTTATAGTATTCTCATGTTTTATTCAGATATGAAGTTAACGCTGGGTGAAAATAGTCTTTTTAATGTAATAAAAACGTGAGCTTGCAAACATTTGATTAATTATAGCTTTTTAATTTCATTAAAATGACCCTTCTGAGCCAGCGTTGACTTTAGATCTGGATAAAACATGAGTATATTATGTGTAACTTTCAAATAAATAAATATTTGTGTATGGGTAACTTGAAAGTTTGATTGACTCCATTTTCTTTTAAATTACTTGAAATAATCTTTTGCAATTTTACCTAAACCATTACATAGCCCTATTTGATTATGAAAATTCACTTAAAATAAATTTTAAAAAAATTCCTTCGAAAGAACCTTATAAAATTCTCATGTTTTATTCAGATATCAAGTCAACGCTGAGTGAAAAGAGTCTTTTTAATGTAATTATAAACCTGAGCTTGCAAACATTTGATTAATTATAGTTTTATAATTTCATTAAAATGACCCTTCTGAGCCAGCGTTGACTTTATATCTGGATAGAACATGAGTATGTTATATGTTACTTTCAAATAATCCTTTAAACACAAGAAGCACTTACACGAGTACAAAGATTCACAAAGACCCTCAACAATAACAAAAATTTGGGTTAAAAAACAGTACATCTATTGGAGTATTTAATATTTAACAGATGCTTTTGTGACGCAGCAACTTGATTAGAGAACTTGATTTGTATTCAAACTTCACTGGCTGTTTATTTTACCCTCAGAGTATAATTGCTTGAGATATCAAGAAAAGACAGAATCTTAGCATTTAACCTTATACCTCGCTAGAACAAGCAGTTTACAGTAAAACTGAGTAATATCCTTTAAACACAAGAAGCACTTACACTAGTACAAAGATTCACAAACACCCTTGTCAATAACAAAAATTTGTGTTAAAAAACAGTACATCTATTGGAGTATTAAATATTTAACAGATGCTTCTGCGTTACACCAACTTGATTGGAGAACTTGATTTGTATTATATTTACATCATGACAACATCAGAGTGGATATTCAATTACTGCATCCCCATGATTGTGTGGTATTTTTCTGGTGCATATAGGCGTATGCCCTGTATGTTTATGATCAATCAGCAGATGACTTTGTATATCCCCGATGATGATTACACACAAGCACATAAATACTTGTTACTAAGAAGTAGCACACCACAAGTATAACAAAAATTTTATCTAATAATTCTTCGTTGAATGCAATTATCACAGCTAATTGCTGTATATGCATTTTAACAATAACTTTACCTATAAGCGTGGCTCCAAAGAAATTCCAAACATATTTCTGAGCAAAACAACTTTACTTGATGACTTCATTATTTCAGTAATGCTCGTTTCATCTTGTTTATTCCTTGTGAGTTTCAAGGGGGCAACATACTTAAAGGCAGAGAAGACGTCCTTAATTGTTCCTTTTTGTGTACTATACTATTCTACCTCTTCTTTTACTAATCTTCTTTACTTACAATGCTAGACATTCCCTGCCCTTTCTTTCCAAATTCCTGACCCTCTTAAAATCCATAGTTTTCCACGATTTTTGCTGCAACAGAAGACATTGTGTATCCTTGATGATTTAGATTCTGTCAAATAAGTGGTCTCGGTACAACTTCTGGTGTAGCCTCCTGCAGAAAGGCAATGGAGCGATGGTAACACCTTGTCCAGTACTCCTGAATGTTGTGCGTTCTTCATCTCTTTCGACAGAATTCATTGTTAGTCTTTTTCTTTATCTCTCTTACCATGTAAAACAGCAGCTTTTTTTAACTACACTTGGGATTGCAATAATTTTATTGCAGATGACCGTCTTGCCACTTTTTCGGACGTACGATATTTTTCGAAATCGCTTACAGAGATTTCATCACGTAATAAAATAAATCACGTAAAAACAACCCGTTTTATTTTAATAATATAAATGACACAAACGCATCCTTCATCCTTCAACATTTGATTTAAATAATAGGTTAGATTTTTTGGTTGTCGTCTGCACCGTCTGCAGGCACTATATATATATATATATATATATATATATATATATATATATATATATATATATATATATATATATATATATATATATATATATGGTCTGTATGTGTATATGTGTATTATACATATGATATGTGTATATTATATACATATGAGTAGAGAAAACGGAAGTCACATATATATGATTAGAGAAAACGGAAATGAGGAGAACAAAATGAAAAGAAAAAGTTTGAGCAAATATATTATGCTTTATATCTTTAATTAGATGAATCTTTTTTAACAGAAACTTTTTTTACGTGTTAGACTAAATTATTATCTCTTAAAACAGTGTCAATAGACTGCAAATAAGTCAATCAGTGTTTAGATATTGATATTTAAAGATTTTGAAGAGGTTAAAAAGGCACAATTAGACGTATAAAAGGCGACGGTGCGCCCTTCGGCTTTGTATCGTACCGTGGGTACTTATACGTGCCAGCGGGCGCTGCCGCGCCCCTTGATAGGATACTAAAAGTTATAAATAAAAATAAGTTTGCCGAAGAAATTCCATTCAATATAAGATGATTATTTGATTTTGAATCTCTAATTTATAATTACATGAGGCTTAGTCAAATCAATGTTAAGTCAAAAAGGAAACTAGAAGTAAAAATATAGCTATTCCTCGAAGGTACTTATCAATAAGCATTAAAAACTGACCTCAAAATTCTGAGAAATTCAAAATATGCTAAATGGAAACTAAAGACTTGGATTAAAAATGTTATTCAATGATACAACTGATTGTTAATAATATTATAAATTAATAGTTTTATAATTCTTAAGTGATATAAACTAGTAATGTTGTTATAACATTTTACAGATTTTATAAAATTATATAAACTGTTAAAGAGTTAGCTAGCTCGCTGAATTTTAGTTTCAAGTCGTAGTTAGTTAGTCGTAATTAATAAGTTTTTTTATGTTATTTATGTTTATTTAGTTTGTAATACTAATTACTAATATAATTAGTTTCTGGTATAAATCAATAAATCAAAAAGTCTTAATAAATTTTATCACATTATGTATATTTTGTTAGTTATACTTACAAATTTCATTAACAACAACTTTGGAAAAAATAAAGATTGCGAAAACTTCTTCTCCCTTCTACAAGCAGAAGTGAGGTTATTCTATCGATCATGAGGGGGCGCATAAATCGGACAAACTTCGAAAATGTCGCGGTATTACTGGATTCATTAATAAATTAATAAATTGAGTCTAAAATGCTCATTTCACATTTTTTAATATTAAATTGAATTATTTTGTGATACAATAAATATTTTGTTTGTCATAAATCACGTCCGAATAATTAAATTAAGGTTTGAAAGTCAAGAAATCCTTAGCATTTTAGACAAGGAAACAAAGTAAAACCACCAAATCATGATTCATACGTTTAAAAAAATTATAACTCTATGAAAAACATTTTAAACTTTCATGTAACTCTTGTAAACTCTAACTTAATAGTTTATCTTAGTTTTAAAAATAGTTTTACTGATTAATTCATGATTTAATCGTTGCAAATTACATTTAAAAAAAGGCACACAAATATGAACAGGCTCATAAATATATACAAGTACCCTAGATAGGAAAAAAGCAAAGTAATTAGCACTTTTTGTGTCCAAAAACATAGTAGAATAGAGAAATGCAACTCACTGAGGTCAACGGATTCTCTTTCTCTAAGCTACTTGTAAATATAACACGACGCGCACCTAGGTTTGCAGGTAAACAAGTAAAAAAATAGAGCTACATGAAAATGCCTAAACTGATTAGATGCAGAATAGATTTTCAAACATCTGTGTCAAATTTCAGATCTCAAGCTAAAAAAGAATTTAAATGGCATGAGAATTTACATACTTGCTAATTATACATTGTAGTGATGGATTAAATTTCAAGATTGCTCGCAATGTCATTTAAATTCTGTTGCAGATGGAGATTTGAAATTTTGTACCAATTTTAACCAACACCCGCAATATCCGATTTTCAAGTGTGTTTATGCAAATGAGATACAGCTAAATAAAAACTCAAGTGGCAAATAGTTTTGCAATGAGCTGTAAAGCATCGGTACAAAATTTCAGGCCTCTATGTGGAATAGCATTGAAATGATAAGCCATGATTTACTTATATATATACCCATCGCGTAATGGTTTTCATGAGTCATTATCAACTCTACAATTTCAATTATATTCACACTATAGAGAGCTGAAATTTTGCATAGATGCTTTGCAGCTCATTACAAAACTATTAGCCAGTTCAGTTTTTGTTTAAGGTTATTTATTAATTGCGTTTACCTGTAGACCTCCGACCGGATTTGCAGGATCTGAAGGTAAACGCTATTAATATATAACCTTGAACCGAAACTGACAAGACAATTATTTTTCTCATGCTTTATAGAGTTAATTTGCAAAATTTTAGACCTCTAGTGCAAATAGAATTTAATAATGTTACAAATATACCTCTCTTGTAGGTTCGAAGAGCCACCTTGTTGAGTGCGTAGAGCTGATGTAGTTATTGCAACTGCTGGCAGCAAGATGTATGGTCCTCTTGTCTGTCGCTTGGCTATGGTCGTCTGCGGCTTCTTTTCAGCAAGCTGTAAGCACAATTATATTACATGTGTTTCGACAATAATAGTGGAAGGAAATAAATAGGAAACGTTGTGATTTTAATGGGAATAGGAAACATTGTAATTATAGGGTTTCAATTATTATCACTGTAAAAAATGGTTCTTATGAATGAATATATATCAATAATTATAACAATCTAATATGAATTTAATAATTAAACAGATCATGCGTACCTTTTTATAGCCCAGATACTGCAAGTGTCACTCTGGTTGGTCGTTGATCCTGATGGTGTGGGATCGACGATGGACTCGAAACAGAAAGTGACAGGAAGAGTCAAAAGTAATGAAAAGTAAATAGGTGAATAATGAGCTGAGTAAATGAATGCAGAATGACAAAAAGTATGAACAGATGAAGGATAATGAGCCGAGTAAATGAATGCAGAATGAGAAAAAGTGTGAACAGATGAAGGATTAATTAGAAAATTTGAAATGAAATGAAGTAATGTGATAAAATGTATAAGTAAATCTAGAATAATGAAATAAAAAACTCAATGTCCTGGAGCAGTCGTAAAAGTTAAGCCTCCTTCTGGTCCTGCTGGGCAGCACCCTTCGCCGAAGGTGGACGATGCGAACAGCTTCCCCAGGAACCGCGGTGGTACTTTTCGACAATATCCGGATCTTAGAGGATAAAGCACGAATGTATAAAAAATGTGTTGCTAGAATAAAGGCAACATGCCGACTCTTGGCTAACATGCGTGGAAAAAACTTATAAAAAATTTTCTCTACCAAAGTTGCAAGCACGCTGACGGCACGTTGCAAGCACGCCGTGCCCCGCACGCGTGGCGACAAGTTGGCGGCACGGCATGTCAGCAACGTGACGGCACAAGTTGCTTTCAACGTGCGACATTTTCGCCCGATCTCGTGCCCGCATTCTGCAGTCTTATGGATGGCACAACGTGCTGCACGATTTCGGCGAAACCAGAGCACGAGTGCCTTGGCACGCGGGACCACACTGGGTCGTCACCTTGCTGAATTTTGTGATCCGCCTCGGAATTTTGCTCAAGCACGCGAGACGGCACGTTGCGGGCACGTGCGTGCCGCGCTTGTGTCAGCATAATGGTTGCATTGAAGCGGCACGCGTGCCAATTTTTCAACGGAAAGCACACCGTTGGCACGTATGCTGCATGGATGTAGCATTTCCTGGGCATTTTGACGGCGCGCGTATCTGCATTTTTTCGAATTTTCGTGGCCGCAATTTATCGGCGATTCGGCGGCACGCGAGCTCAAATTCGAAAATTGCAATTTTTATGTTATATAAGTTCTGGTTATAAATAATAAGCACCAACAACCTTATTTCAGTATTATAACAATTGATAATTGAATAATAATATGTTGCTGCAGGGGCAATACCAATAATATATTATAGCGAGTACAAGACACCACTATAATTAATATTAAGGGGATGTCGGAGCACCGCCCCCCCCCCCCGCTTTTGCTGTCCGACCTATTTTGTATTTCCAATTGTTTGTAAAAACTACAAATCCGACTGACTTTATCTTGTACAGATCGGTTCATTATAGTAAGCACTACGGTGCTCAGCTCTAAATCTTACTGTAAAATTACATTAAAAGAAGTTATTAGCAAAAGTTTGGTATGATTACAATTTTGAGGTTAGGTTTCAATGCGTAATTAATCAGAAAAATAACTCATCAGATCAACTTTATCTTGCATGCAAAAGCTTTATTATAAAAAGCACTACGGTGCTCTGCTCTTAAGGTTTCCCTGCATTCTATATTTTAAAAGTAATCACTAAAAGAAAATACATGATTTTAGCTCCGACATCCCCTTAAATTTTATTATACGTACAGAGCCTGATAATCAATTGCGAATTCGGGAAAATTTATTTGTTAATGCATAATGTATGCACGAAAGTCAGTAATTTCATTCTTTTAATTGTTATTCTTTAATTTTACTACTTAGTATACATTTGTGCGTCATATAACGTGCATGTATATTAATATTATTTATTTATTTATTTATTTATTTATTTATTTATTTATTTATTTATTTATTTATTTATTTATTTATTTATTTATTTATTTATTTATTTATTTATTTATTTATACATTACGTATTGTATTTTACGCAAATAATTTGATATTTAATGAATCTTCTTTTTACAAGTTTCAATCGTAGAGGTTTGAATTCGCGCCATTCGAAACGCGCACTATATGTGGGATTTTCCTTTGTCCAATAATGGCCGCGCGCGCGCAGCGGCGGACTATAATTATAGCAAATTTTTGGAACAACATTCCTTTTTGCTTTGATGACGCGTGAGTTAACAGCAAAAAACTTGGCTCGCTGAATAATCGTTGAACATCAACAATTATATACTTCTAAAATCAAAAAACGCTCTTGTTATTGATTAATCAACTCAATTAGGTAAGTTATAAATATTATTTTTCTATTCATTTAATAATTAGTTGATATATGTCGATAGAGAGGTTAGGAAAATCGCGCCTGTACGCATCGATTCTTTCGCGGTAATCGAGATTTCGGGTTTTATTAAAAAAATCAAGGGATTTCTTATACTACCTTTATTCTAGCAACACATTTTTTATACATTCGTGCTTTATCCTCTAAGATCCGGATATTGTCGAAAAGTACCGCCGCGGTTCCTGGGGAAGCTGTTCGCATCGTCGACCTTCGGCGAAGGGTGCTGCCCAGCAGGACCAGAAGGAGGCTTAACTTTTACGACTACTCCAGGACATTGAGTTTTTTAATTCATTATTCTAGATTTACTTATACATTTTATCACATTACTTCATTTCATTTCAAATTTTCTAATTAATCCTTCATCTGTTCATACTTTTTCTCATTCTACATTCATTTACTCATCAGCTTATTATCCTTCATCTGCTCATTATTCACCTATTTACTTTTCATTACTTTTGACTCTTCCTGTCACTTTCTGTTTCGAGTCCATCGTCGATCCCACACCATCAGGATCAACGACCAACCATAGTGACACTTGCAGTATCTGGGCTATAAAAAGGTACGCATGATCTATTTAATTATTAAATTCATATTAGATTGTTATAATTATTGATATATATTCATTCATAAGAACCATTTTTTACAGTGATAATAATTGAAACCCTATAATTACAATGTTTCCTATTCCCATTAAAATCACAACGTTTCCTATTTATTTCCTTCCACTATTATTGTCGAAACACAAGTAATATAATTGTGCTTACAGCTTGCTGAAAAGAAGTCGCAGACGACCATAGCCAAGCGACAGACAAGAGGACCATACATCTTGCTGCCAGCAGTTGCAATAACTACATCAGCTCTACGCACTCAACAAGGTGGCTCTTCGAACCTACAAGAGAGGTATATTTGTAACATTATTAAATTCTATTTGCACTAGAGGTCTAAAATTTTGCAAATTAACTCTATAAAGCATTAGAAAAATAATTGTCTTGCCAGTTTCGGTTCAAGGTTATATATTAATAGCGTTTACCTTCAGATCCTGCAAATCCGGTCGGAGGTCTACAGGTAAACACAATTAATAAATAACCTTAAACAAAAACTGAACAGGCTAATAGTTTTGTAATGAGCTGCAAAGCATCTATGCAAAATTTCAGCTCTCTATAGTGTGAATATAATTGAAATTGTAGAGTTGATAATGACTCATGAAAACCATTACACGATGGGTATATATATAAGTAAATCATGGCTTATCATTTCAATGCTATTCCACATAGAGGCCTGAAATTTTGTACCGATGCTTTACAGCTCATTGCAAAACTATTTGCCACTTGAGTTTTTATTTAGCTGTATCTCATTTGCATAAACACACTTGAAAATCGGATATTGCGGGTGTTGGTTAAAATTGGTACAAAATTTCAAACCTCCATCTGCAACAGAATTTAAATGACATTGCGAGCAATCTTGAAATTTCATGCATCACTACAATGTATAATGAGCAAGTATGTAAATTCTCATGCCATTTAAATTCTTTTTTAGCTTGAGATCTAAAATTTGACACAGATGTTTGAAAATCTATTCTGCATCTAATCAGTTTAGGCATTTTCATGTAGCTCTATTTTTTTTACTTGTTTACCTGCAAACCTAGGTGCGCGTCGTGTTATATTTACAAGTAGCTTAGAGAAAGAGAATCCGTTGACCTCAGTGAGTTGCATTTCTCTATTCTACTATGTTTTTGGACACAAAAAGTGCTAATTACTTTGCTTTTTTCCTATCTAGGGTACTTGTCTATATTTATGAGCCTGTCCATATTTGTGTGCCTTTTTTTAAATGTAATTTGCAACGATTAAATCATGAATTAATCAGTAAAACTATTTTTAAAACTAAGATAAACTATTAAGTTAGAGTTTACAAGAGTTACATGAAAGTTTAAAATGTTTTTCATAGAGTTATAATTTTTTTAAACGTATGAATCATGATTTGGTGGTTTTACTTTGTTTCCTTGTCTAAAATGCTAAGGATTTCTTGACTTTCAAACCTTAATTTAATTATTCGGACGTGATTTATGACAAACAAAATATTTATTGTATCACAAAATAATTCAATTTAATATTAAAAAATGTGAAATGAGCATTTTAGACTCAATTTATTAATTTATTAATGAATCCAGTAATACCGCGACATTTTCGAAGTTTGTCCGATTTATGCGCCTCCTCATGATCGATAGAATAACCTCACTTCTGCTTGTAGAAGGGAGAAGAAGTTTTCGCAATCTTTATTTTTTCCAAAGTTGTTGTTAATCAAATTTGTAAGTATAACTAACAAAATATACATAATGTGATAAAATTTATTAAGACTTTTTGATTTATTGATTTATACCAGAAACTAATTATATTAGTAATTAGTATTACAAACTAAATAAACATAAATAACATAAAAAAACTTATTAATTACGACTAACTAACTACGACTTGAAACTAAAATTCAGCGAGCTAGCTAACTCTTTAACAGTTTATATAATTTTATAAAATCTGTAAAATGTTATAACAACATTACTAGTTTATATCACTTAAGAATTATAAAACTATTAATTTATAATATTATTAACAATCAGTTATTTTGAATTTCTCAGAATTTTGAGGTCAGTTTTTAATGCTTATTGACAAGTACCTTCGAGGAATAGCTATATTTTTACTTCTAGTTTCCTTTTTGACTTAACATTGATTTGACTAAGCCTCATGTAATTATAAATTAGAGATTCAAAATCAGATAATCATCTTATATTGAATGGAATTTCTTCGGCAAACTTATTTTTATTTATAACTTTTAGTATCCTATTTTATAGTCTTTGCAATAGGACTATATGAGTTCTACTAACGCCCCGCCAAGCTATAATACCATAACTGATTATACTATGGAATAGTACATAATAAATCATTATCATTGTATCAGTTTGCATGAATTTAGATAATTTATAGATTATGAATTCTGTGTCAAATACTTAGTTTTGTTCATAATATCTCTCTGTCTATCGCGTTTATTAATTTCAAATATTTTGAAAGTTTATTTATATTTATTAATTATTAATCAAAAACTACCTAATTACAATTGTTTATTATAATATTTCAAAATAATATATAAATAAAAAATAATAATAATAAAATTATTTAATTAATCTTATTTTAAGTTATCTTATACTTAAACGAAAAATGGATTCCATTAATATTAATTAATCTATAAAAGCAGTAATTATAGAAATAATTAAAATGAGATTTCATGAGCACACTAATCTGGGGCACAGTTTTTTTAGCAGGCACACTAATACGGGCAGCTTGGGCACAGTAATACGTTATAGCCGAATTGAGAAGCACGCTAATATGGACCAAAATATTTTTTTTTATTTCTAATATATCTGTATGAATGCTTAATATATTCAATAAAAACAAATTCCATCTTAAACACGGAACGTTAGAGTACCTATGTAAACTTCAATAGCAAAGATTAAAGCTATATGCGTTCAGCAATCAATTATTAAATACAAAAAATTGCTTCATGGCACACTAATACGGACAAGTACCCTATAAGAATAACAATTTTCACATTTATGCATTCTCACAATAGTGTAATAACTTGTAATAACTAAAAATTATAATTCTGATTTTAGAATTAGTCGACATCTGGTACAGCTGGACATTCCGGAGAAACGCTCGTTGCAACCATAATCCGCCCTGGGAAGTACGCTTTTATTATTATATAATATTATATATTATATAATAAATAATGATTGTTCTCCTGCGTATAGAGCTCAAATGCTGAGGATAATGGAAAGAGCTTCCCGAGATGATTTCTGCAGAGAACCTCTTACTGAGAATATTTCTTCTGTTGCTGCTGAAGCACGCGTAGACTCCCCTATCGATTTCCGGAATGAGATGAATGTCGATGAATCCTTTGCGAGTATGAATGGTGCGAATGAGAGATGTTTAGATTTTTCTTCAGGTTCGTCTTCTTCGTCGATTAGATCGAATAGGAGTGATGGCAACGAGAGTGATGCGAGTGACCGTGATTCAGTTTTATGCGACGGTGTAGAGAGCGTAGAAGATTTCGAAGATAGACTGGGTATTGTTTTCGCCGAGCAGAACCTCACACACACGCAGATAAGGGCAGTCATGCAAGTTTTGAAAACCCACGGCTGTTTCTCCACTATTCATGTAGACCCGAGAACAATTTTAAAAACTCCGGTCTATTCTGCCCCTACGACCCAAGTAGCTGGAGGCGAGTACATGCATTTTGGCATAAAACAGGCCTTATTAAAGATATTGGCTGCGACTCCCCCACACTTGTGGAAAAATCGTATCCATTTAGATTTTAGCACAGACGGAGCTTCTCTCGATAAAGTAGGCAAGATTGTCTTGTGACCGATTCAGGTCAGAGTCGCAAACTTTAGCAATAGGTTTCCAGAGATTGTTGGAGTATTCAAAGGTAAAAAAAAGCCAACGAGCGCTTTAGATTTTTTTCAACCGTTTAATCGAGATGTGCTCCAGGTTCTTCAGAGCGGTGTAGATTTTATGGGTGAAAATTTTCCCGTTGCTTTAAGGTGCTTTGTCGCGGATGCTCCTGCTCGTTCGTTTTCGTTAGGTCACCGTTCGCATAGTTCCAAGGCTCCGTGTTCGAGATGTTGGGTTCGCGGTCAATATATACGTCCAGGAGTGATGGTGTATACGGGGGTCGATCATAGACCTCGTACACAAGAGGAGTATCTTGAAAAGTTAGACGCAAATCATCACAGCATAGGTATAGATTGTCCTCTAGCCGATCTCAGTGCTCATTTTAATTTGGTCACGGGTACAGTCTTGGATTACATGCACCTCGTATGTCTGGGTGTAATGGAAAGGATTGTGCTAGACATCATAGATGGTAGGTTCGTCAAGTCAGCTAAAATCTTTGATGCGAGTCTTGTACAAATTGTCGATGATCGACTGGAACAAGTCAAAAAATTATGCCCGCAAGATTTTGCTCGGAAGCCAGTCAATATTGAAAAGCATGGCAAATTTAAAGCCACCGAGCAAAGGCAGTTGCTTCTTTACACTGCTCCTGTTGTGTTCAAAGGTCTGGTTAATCCTGCTGTTTACTTGCACTTGCTTCTTCTTCACGCAGCTCTGAGAATTTTGACGAATCCTCGTTTTACAACAGAGTCTGTAGCTGAAAAATGCATCAAAATTATTTGTCGAAACAGCCTCTGATGTGTACGGTATAGAATTTTTATCGTATAATACTCACACTCTCTTGCACCTTGCCGATGATGTCAGAGCTTTCGAAGCGTTAGATTCCTTTTCAGCTTTGCCTTACGAAAGCAATATGACCTGATGCCGAAAATTGTGTAGAAAGCCAAGCCAGCATTTACACCAAATTACCAACAGAAGAGCGGAAAACTGCCGCACAGCTTCTTCGAAGCACATTGATCCGAATGTCGTCAAATTCATTGGCGCTCATGCGAGAAGTCCTGCACCCTTGATCCATGATTCTACCAATTATAAGCAATATAGGAAAGTTGTAACAGGCAACGTTCATTTCTCTATTCTTCCACCGGATAGTACCGTTTGCCTTAAAAACGAATCCATCGGCGTTATTCAAAATGTCATCGAATACGACAAATACTGTTATCTCGTTTTAAAGACATTTGCGAAAACCGAAAATTTGTTTAATCATCCTTGTGACTCTTCATTAATTGGTGTTATTTTATGCTCTTTGCTGAGCACCGACACAATAGTTGTGGGTCTTGCTGAAGTCAGGGATAAATGCTTTCGGATGCCGTATTGGCCAGTAAATGTTCCAACAAGCGAGTCTGACTTGGATTTTTTTGTCGTTGTTAAGATAATATCCACGCATTTTGATACAGAATAGCGTATTATTATTACGATTATTGCCTTGGTAATTAACTAAAAAAATTTTATTTCGATAGCAGAATGGCGAAGAATACGGGAGCGCTTCCAGTAGACGCGGCAGCTGCTAAACTGTCGAAGTTGATGTCTTCCCTACCATCAACGAGTTGGTTTAATCCGTCCCTCAACCGAACATATCCTCCACCGACTGTGAAACCAAAAAAACACCACGAGTGGAAGGCGTCAATAAAAGACAAACGACCACCATCCTCATCGCAAGAAGAATCTCTGAAAGAGAAATTGCAACCGCGAGCGTCGAGAACAAAAAAGCAGTCACAAAAATCGCAGTCACAGAAACATGAACAACGAGTACCGCCAGCACCGAAACAACACGTTCCTTTCCAACAGCCGCAGAGTGATTTGCCTTCAACGTCATCAGCAGCAACTCCCCCTACTGCTGGAACTGCATCACGAATGGGTGCGAAATTGCTGGAGAGACTAGAGTGCGCGTTAATATATACTAATTCTTCATATCGATACATACTTCTTGACGAAATCTATAATAATACGTATGAATATTTACATATGAATGAATCAACGACTCGTCAAAATCACTGGCACCATCGCGTAAATATTTTTCGTTAATATTTTTTCAATCGCAACTATTTTTATAACATATTTATTAATTATACTTTTTTGTAGCAAAACGAATGAAAAAGTGAACGAGTTGGATGCTAATTCAAAGTATGTATTGTCCAACTACTTTACTTAATCAGTATTCGTAATTATGTATTTATTGTTACTTTAAATCTATTTATTTTCAGGCCAGTGAACGAAAGGCTCGGAAAACTGGAAGAGTTAACACGGTATGCTGAACGTCTTTGTTTTTGTTATAAACGTACATTCATAATTATTAAATAATAATAAAAATAATTATTACATTTTCAGTTCCATATTCCAAATGCTGAAGAAGATAACGGATAGGCAGAACCCGGAGGCGGCAATTCGCCCTGCCTATCTGCCGTTTAAAACAGTAGCCGACATCATGGCGTTCGATTTTGCTTCTAAAGAAGTATTCGACGAACTCGTAAGTATCGACTTTTCTTTTTGTTGGTATAAATTCTTTTATTATTTTGTTTTAATTACATAACAACTTTTTTTAAGGTCATCTATCTGGGCAGCCTAGGCGGTAGTAATTTTACCGATTCAGCGGGCAAATATTTCAAAGAATGCATCGAGATGGACGTAGACATCTTTCGTCACATCACGTGGACCACTTCTAATGAACAGGGTACGGTGCCATTAAAACCAACACGCTTTTCCAAAGCTTGTCGAGGTACGTTGAATCTCGCTTCATTTAATATGATTAATATTATCTTTAAATGATAATAATTACAATTTTTTGTAGAGGCAATGCCAGTGGATAAGAAGACCCTGATGGCACCACAGGAAGATGATTTTTCGTGGGCGATGACGAAAGGTTTGAAAAATAGCAAGGAAGCTTTTCGTAGGAAGATGAAGCGGTGTGCACAAAATCAACCGGATCATCAGCCCCAGAAACGCACTCGACGACGACGACGATAAAACCGACGACAACGACAGTGTGAGCAACGAAGAAAGAGACGATACCGGCGCCGAGAGCGAAGAGAACGAGAAGAACTACGACGAGATTCACCAGCAGAAGGCCGACCTCAAAGATGACAACAACAGCGACCTGGACTTTTTCTAATCTAAGTTTTTTTATTTATTTATTATATTCATTTTATCATTTGTTTATTTGCTCACTCATTCACTCATTCACTCACTCACTCGCTCACTCACTCACACACTCATTATTTAATTAGTTTATTACTTTATTTTCAGAAAAAAGTACACATGCTGTCTTATATTATATATTATTTTTGTTATTCGTGCACATGTGAACTTTTGAACGCCCTCTGACATTTTAGTGTAATGTTTAAAGTAGTTTGTACTTTATATTTTAGTTTGATGTATCATTTTTGTTTCATTTAGTTTTATTTAAATATAATAAGTGTCAGGGGGTGGCGGAGGGGCTGACCGCTGTGGATGAGCCTCACGGAGAGGGGCGAGGTCGGGGCCTCTCTCACCCTCCAACAAAAAAAAATGATATTGGTTTATTCTTTTTCACTAGTCGCAACAACAGCAAGAGGGGCTCAGCAGCAATACTAGGAATATCAGCAGCTGTATTTTTGTCTGACGGAAGACCAGCTTCCAACAGCCACCATCAACGGCGAAGACTTTTGTCAAGAATCAAGACAGCTCAAGTGAAAGCGTTCTCCTTAAAAATTTATTGTCTATTGTTCTACTTATAATTGTTTTGTTCTGATTATATTTAATTTTATTACTTGTTTATAATTTTGAGCATTGTTGCTCGTTTTGTTACAATAATTATAGCGCTATTGTTCTTTATTGTATTATGGGACAAATTTTTGTTTTTAATTATTATTTGAATTTTAATGCTCTATATTGTACTATTAATTTGTGCGCTCCTTATGTATGTCTATTGTATTTATTTATGCATGTATTTTAATAAAGACAAATTAATTAATATAAAACCTTGTCTCCTAGTCGTTTATTTGCAGGCTGAGCCTCCAATAAAATACGGGCACGGAATTCCGGAAAAATGACCGCACAAACCCCCGCACAATGTCGGCACAACCAAAGCTCGCGTGCCGAGCGAAAAAAAATTTTCCGCGCGAACCTTGCAACATGCCGGCAAAATGATCGCATTAATTCAACTTTGTGCCTGCATATCAGCAGCACGCGTGCCGCTAAATTTAAGCACACGTGCAAGCACAATGTTCGGCATATGCTGAGCATATGACCGTCATGGGCGGAGGTACCTGGGAGTCCCGCATGACGCTGATTTGGAGCACGGTGAAGAGCACGTGCTCGTCATTGTGCCGACGCAATGTTATCGGGGTGGGTATATACTATCTATTGATCATAACCTGCATCATATATATATATATATATATATATATATATATATATATATATATATATATATATATTATATATATTATATCATAAAGATTCTTCGTTGTATTATGCAGTTGTAACTTCGATCGTTTTATTTTATTATTTATATTATAATTTTTCATATTTGTTTGTCTCAGTGAGTGATATGAGTGCTATTTTAAATAACATCGTAAATGAAAAATAAAAAAAGTTATAATCGGTTAACCTTCAACTAATGTCCGATATTTCTCTAGAGATATGTATATTTCATTTGCATTGCACAATACATTATACATGATGCCTAATAATTGATAATTATTATTAATAATTTAATCATAGTTGAATTGTTATTTTGAGGAATTGACTCATGGCTACTGCTGAGTGATGACTCTCTAGGATCTAGTTATTATTTGCACTACCAAATTCTAGTGCGGATCGAGCATTCAAGATTAGCTTATATCAATGTCAAATTTGAGAAAAAATTCATACATTCAATTTCCTGTGGTAAGTTATATTCTATATAACTTTTCTTTGATCTACTTTATGATTTATTTATTTATAGAAATGCTTGTATTTCATAATGTTTTTTAGATGTTCTACAAAAAAGAATTATAAAAGTTGCCGAGCAAAGAAAAACGAATAACAGGATGACATCAATATAATCAAGAAATATTGTTATATTATAGAATAATTTAGATAATTGTGATATAATAATTGGTCTATTGTTTAATGTAATTTACTAAAGTATAATAAAATTTAAATAAATTTAAATTCTGTATTTTATTTTCTTTTAAAATAAATAAATATATAATATATTAGAGGTTATGAGCATCTGCAGAAGCGCACGCGAAATTCAATCATGCAGGCATATTGCCAGCAAAACGCAAAGCACAATGTAGGCACATTGATGGCACGGCGTGCTGTCAAATTTCGGAATAGGCGCTCGGCATGCGTGTCGTCAACATGCCGTTTCTGGGACCACCCCTACCCCAGCCTGTAAATTTGAGATATATAAAAAAAAAAAAAAATACTAGTAGACGTATTTTAAATAGCACTTTCCAAAATTATTTATTATTAAAACAGCACCCTCCTAGTTTACGAATGAAAAGTAAATAAAGATACTACGTATTACACTGTCGATAGCACTTGAAATACTTCGAATTTCGTACTTTTTGCAACGTAAAAAAACTGCACCCTACTCCGAACTAACTGCACTATCATTAGAATTTCGTAAAATGCATTAGTTATTGCAAAAAACAAATAAAACGTAATCAGTCAATTGCCGTAGGCGCGTGGCGCGTTGGCGCATTCGCAAGACAAACATCTAGGATTTTTATTTTTCGAAGGTTCGAAGCAAGTCCCCGCCAACAATTGTTTTTTTTTGTAGCACAATAATTGTATTGACCTATGAATTTATTGGATTGTAGTTTTAATTGATCAGTCTGTAGAAAAACATTTATAAGATACAAGACTTGGTTGTATATGTACACTTGTATAGCTACTAGAGTATGTACTGAGTCTTATTACAAAAATATGTCGACCAAATTTTACTACTATATGTTTACCTCTTAATGAAAGTTGTTTTTTATACTAATATTGAAGATAAATGTCTACTTACTTACTGAAAAAAATGTATAATCTCATTATATATATGTATATACACATCATATAGTGATCCTTGACAACTTCTTGTTCAACTACCGCCATCGACTATAGACAGATAGAAATTACATTTAAAAAAATTTTATGAAATTTTATGAATATAATGTGAAAGTTATGATACAAAAAGAGATTCTTTCAAGAATAGATATCGAATATATGAAAGACATATTTTTGTATTATAAAATAATGTATGTAATAGAAAATAACATTTTTTACATTTTCTTACATTTAATTTTTTTAATCAAACCTTTTTCCTTTAAATTTTTAAATTTGAGTAATAAATGATTAGGAGCTAATAAATAAGACATCCTTTATTATAAAGAAATTTATTTTGTTTAAATTTAACAAACATTTTAAATGCATTATGTATGTATGTACAATTTTACAGCATATTGCTTTATTAATTCACACTACAGTAAGTAAGTAGACATTTATCTTCAACATTAGTATAAAAAACAACTTTCATTAATAGGTAAACATATAGCAGTAAAATTTGGTCGACATATTTTTTTAATAAGACTCAGTACATGCTCTAGTAGCTATACAAATGTACACATACAACCAAGTCTTGCATCTTATAAATGTTTTTCTACAGACTGATCAATTGAAAATACAATCTAATAAATTCATAGGTCAATGCAATTAATGTGCTACAAAATAAAAACAATTGTTGGCGGGGACTTGCTTCGAACCTTCGAAAAATAAAAATCCTAGATGTTTGTCTTGCGCATGCGCCAACGCCGCACGCGCCTACAGCAATTGACTGATTACGTTTTATTTGTTTTTTGCAATAACTAATGCATTTTACGAAATTCTAATGATAGTGCAGTTAGTTCGGAGTAGGGTGCAGTTTTTTTACGTTGCAAAAAGTACGAAATTCGAAGTATTTCAAGTGCTATCGACAGTGTAATACGTAGTATCTTTATTTATTTTTCATTCGTAAGCTAGGAGGGTGCTGTTTTAATAATAAATAATTTTGGAAAGTGCTATTTAAAATACGTCTACTAGTATTTTTTTTTTATATATCTCAAATTTACAAGCTGGGGTGGGGGGGGGGGTGTTTCTGGGCCATGGTACACGGACATCAACATGTCGTCACGCATGTGATACGCTTGCCAGCATTCTGCCAGCACAGTGCCGACACAATATTATCTGGGCAATCAAATGCATTAAACGGATGGACGGCATAGGCACAGCATAGTCACTAGGTCTAGGACCAATATGCTTTAGCGCCGTCTGGTGAGTTTTTGTTTGGAAATTACGGCACATAATTATGACTGAGTTGTTACTAACACTACACTAACGACTAATTTGACTAATGAAAAAACCGTTGCTGCTCCCGCGCTTTTTAGTAGAATCAGAGAGAATTTTATCAGGTATCTCGGCACATTATTCACAATTATTGAATAATACATAGTTTCAGAGATTGATAGTTCATTGGAATAATGTAAAAATAATTCACGTGATTATGATGTCAAGAGAGCATTTGATTAATGGTAATAGTAACTATAAGGATTCGAAACCTAAAGGAAATCTAGAGGATTTTGCTCTTATCCACCATTTTTCAGATGAGAGCAATAGGGCCTGCGGCGGCTCAGTCGGTAGAGTGTCGGATTCCCACGCCGGTGACCCGGGTTCGAATCCTAGTCTCTGCCGATTGATACAAGCACCTCTGTAAAAATTACATGTGCTTTGTTTACAAACACACCGCAGACCCCCGTCGTCGATTAGCACCACATGGGAACACAAACATGGCGACGTTAAATAAAAAAAAAATAAAAAAAAAAAGATGAGAGCAATACAAGGGAAATAATACTTGTTTCCGAGATTTATAAATTTGAGTTTAATGAGAGGATTCCGTCAGTACCTCACTATGTTTATAAAACTGATCTTGTCTCGAGTGAAACGTTTCTATCACCAGCTCAAATACACTACATTTCAAGTGAGTATTTCATAGAATCAGTTCATTTCATTGCATTGTCTCACTGTTCAATAAAAAATACACATATATATATATATATATATATATATATATATATATATATGTTCTTAATTTGATGATTTTTGAACCTTCAATATTCATTTTTTCCAAACATTTTCAACCTTATTCTATTAGCACGTGATGTATATTGTTGAAATACATATATTTATCATGATTGGTAGGTGATTATGATGAAGTTGAATAAAATTTCTTAATTTAAATGAGAGCAAAGCAGAAACTGCGATAGCAGTAGAATCGAAAAGGAGAGAAAAGAGTCTACCAGAGGTATCTATGAATAATTTCTTATTAGAAATAACATGAACGCACCAGTGTCTGAACATAAAGATTAACTTTCATGCAAATGTGATAAGCTTATACAAAAATAGATCTATCTTGAGAAGAGAAATAGTGCTCACAAAATGTTCATTCACTGGTACTTTTGCCATACCATGAGACAGTTGTATATATATATATATATATATATATATATATTATGACAATAATTTTAGCTAATCCAGCCAATATTATTGCGCCGCACATGCAGGCTTTAACATTAGTTTATTCGAGACTTTAAATAAATCGTACACGGGAATTTAGGGTAATATTATGAACACTGGTGGTTTATTCAATTTAGATACAAGTATTGATTGCCACTATTATCAGGTGAGATTAGTGTTTTATTTATCACTGTAATCTCCTCTTACTAATACTATGTTATTTCTAGGTGTCTGGCGAGTGCTTCGGAGGCTGCTGCTGCTGCTGTTATGGAGCAGCGGGCTACGAGTTGAGCTACGTTGCTGTACCTGCAAGACCACCCTGCCTCTGCAAACCCTCCAAACCAGGTAAGAGAGTTCCAATTTGATGTGCATGTCTGCTGTAGACTAACTCATCTTTATGTTTTCTAGGGTGTATGTTGCCGGCTTCCTTCATAGCTAGAGAAGCAGCCGCTCCGCCCAAGGTGGATCTATTCATGCCTTTCAAGGCATAAAATCAGGTGGATATCATTTTAATACCATTTTGCTTATATTCTTGACTTTCAATCTCTTGTGTGTATCCTTACGTTGGTTCGAAAGGAGAGGGTAAGGAGAGGAGACGCCAGGACATGCTCAGCGCACCCCAGCCGAGACCAGCCAGCTGCCACCTATGCGAGGCTCTATAGAATGGCAGTTGTGCGTCCTCTTCAGCTGCTTCAGGGCATTGGAGAGCTGGCTTGCTCTGTGTCGTCCAGGGGAATAGTGTATGTATGTGTATGTGAGTGTATAGTGAGTGAAATGGGTAGGTAGTGTGCTATCGTTTACATAGGCCAGGTTTGTCGAGCATCGGATTTGCACTGAGCAGTTTGTACGACAGACTGGAAGTTGTGTAACGCACACAAAATGTGGTATTACAAACTCCCCCGTATTAAACCGAAGCGCGGCTATGCGGTTCGCGGTTTACTTGGGACGTGCTCACTCGGTACACAACTAACTAACTTATATGCTAACCTAATATGCTAATCTATGCTAATCGCTTGTGTTTAACGCTTTCTAGCTAGCTGAATACTTATCCTACGCATATGTACAGTTTTACTTAAATACTTCATTTAATTGTCATTTCTTCTTGTTCTCTTGATGAACTATGAATATTTATTTGTCGCTACTAGGCATCTATAAGTACTAATGACTACTTACATTATGGTTGTACAATGGATCAGTCGTGATTAGTACGGTTGTATCTATAAAAAGAAGCTAAAACATTTTTATATACAGCGTTATTCTTACAGACTGAATTTTTAAATTTTAATTTTTCCTAATTTAGTAAGGGACACTTCATAATATTGTGATTAATGTATGACATTCTAAGGAAACAGAGTCCTATATAAAATGTTGATACAGTAATTCGTGCATTTAGCTGGCACTTGGTTACATGCTGATTTTACTACAAGTGATTTTACCAGTGAGTGGATGCTAGGTGAGTTCGCGTAACGAATCCACGCCCAAATATACGATTTAAATACTTTAGCGAGGCAGTTGAAATCAGCGTTTGCCATCACACATGTCAGTCTTTTTCTTTCTTAAACAACTTACTTAGTTTATACTACTCTATTTTATGTATGCACAATTTCTCGCGTTTATAAATTGTTATTGGTCTATGGAAATCATATGGGGTTGTCGTAATGGGTCTGTAACCCTGTCGTTTCTAATATCTACAAGTGAAAGAAAACTATCGAACGGAGTACTGCTTACGGTAGGAGGAGGGGATATAATATTTACAATAAGAGAAATTACGGGATACTGTTATGAGTTTTCGGTAATCAAGGTGGAAGCATACGCATTCGGTAGGAATGGACTGGAATTTCCATTAGGAGGGTATTCGGTATTGACGATAGGAGGGACGGGATGGATTTCGATAGGAAATTTACGGTATTGTCGGGAGGCGAAGGGGGGTACGGTATTGGCGATAGGGAAATGGTGTGTCCACAATAGGAGATTCGGTATTGGTAGTTGGGGAGTAGGGAAGGGGGTTTATTTTTTTTTATTTTTATTGGGGTTGCGAAACGTAGACCATAGCACCCGGCATTACTACGAGCACTGGCTGATTAGCAGAGCCATAAATACCCGATGCTATTGTCATTGATCCCGATACGGCCTGAGCGGAGGACTAGCCGGCGACGTACGTGGTTGGTCCGACGACGTCCGATAGTCCGACGGTGGTGGTCCTATGCACCGTGGGCAAGTGTGCACGTCGACATTTGGTTGGCCACATCAGAAGCAGAACTTATAGTCCCTCCGGCTTTTACAATGCGTATATCTATGACCTTCCTTCTTACAATTTCAGCAGGATCCTTGCGAAGAGACGGATGCAGTATCATCGGATCGTTACGGAGCTGGATGCTGGATCTTTAAGACCATCAAGCTGGGAATGGTCTTCCCCCCGATGAACGAGGTCGGTGCGAGTGGTATCGCGCTGGGTCGCTCTTCCCTCTCGAAATCAATCGGGCCCAACGCATATATAGGGTGTACCGACTCTACCCCGACTCATTCTCTGAGGCTCCGCTCTCTCGCAACTATCACTTCCCTTTCCGACTTCGTCTGGGTAGTAGCCGTCTTAATGAAGGCAATTGAATCCCCCGTTGTAATGCGTACTTGTCCCCCGTTCGGGTCGTTTACCACATTAATGATGGGGTGAGTTTTAGACCTTTTTGGTTTTGCCGGTCTACGATAGGAGGGGTGGTTGGATGGGGATTGGACGGTAGGGGGGTGGTTCTTGGATGAATGGGGGGAAATCGGTGGGTGTTCGATCTGGACAGGTTCTTGGGTGGCCCTTTCCTCCCGTTGTGCGGCGCGAATTGCTGGGGTAGTCGTCACATACGGGGGGGCCTTGAATTCCGTCAAGGTGTTGCATGGGTCGAAGGAGCATGCAGCCCGATGTTCCCGGTCCTTATACGACCCTTTCTGTATCGCCCCCTTCGAACGATCGATTCGATCGATCGTTTTCCTGGGTCGATACATCCCCGAGAAGGGGTCGTATAGGTGTTGCGGCTCGTCCTCCGTCCGTACCAGGGTACTAGTCGAAACAATGGGCGGGGATGTCGCCTCCCCCCTCCCCCCCCCCCCCCGGAACGAAACCGCGACCCAGCGGTCGAGGTGAGACCTGCGAGCTGGAATTTTCGAGACCGGCCACGGCCCCGACGGGGAGGTAGCTCCGCGAGTGGCTGACTCCTCTTCCGATCCCCGGACAGCCAAGCACCACAGCTCGTTTGGCCTGTATCTCTGGTTGTCTCATGACTTGACGGTCGGCGGCGGAGATTGTAGCGTCGACGCCTACTCTCTCCTCCGGTATTGTCCCCGGGCGGGTGATGACCTGGCGTGGCAGCTTGTATCCTCGACCGTTTCCCATTTCTTGCATTGTAGCGACTGGTGTTGTTACCTGTTGAAGGAATAGGTTGTTTAGAGGGGACAGAGTAAGGTTTCAGGTCTGAAATATGCACTTTCGATTTTCTTTTACTATTTACGTCCTGCAAATTTGTCTGCTGCCGAGGACAACACGTGCTTTCGACGGAGTACTAGGTCTCCCATGTTAAAAGTGATGTTTCTACGATTTTTATTATAATACCGAGCTTGTCTTTCACTTGCCTTATACAAGTGTTTGCGAACTAAGTCGTGTATTGCTGCAAGACGTTTTACTCTCTCTGCCCATGCTACAGAATTTAGAGGACTAGGAGTTTCAGGATTTTGGAGGAATTGTTTAACGGTTTTAGGTTGCCGTGGGTTCCTACCAAAGTTCAGAAATGCTGGAGTCAACAACGTTGACGCATGGACTGAAGTATTGACGGCGAATGCGAATTCATTTAAATGGATGTCCCAGTTACGATGATCTTGTTTTACGAAGATAGAGATCATCTGTTTAATTGTACGATTGCTACGCTCGACAGGATTTGCTTGAGCGTGGTATGGGTCTATCGTCGTTTGAAGAATACCCAGTTCATCCAACTTTGACGTCATAAGTTTGTTCGGGAATTCCGTTCCATTATCGGCTACAAGGTATTTAGGACATCCCCAACGAAATACTATCAGTTCCTCGAAAGCTTTTACTATTCCCTTAGCGTTAGCTTTCCTAAGAGGTCTGATTTCGACGTATTTCGTGAATAAGTCTTGAAAGACTACGACATAACGACATTGCCCTTTACTAGTTGGCAATGGGCCCATGACGTCAGCTACCTACAATTTCCCAAGGTCCTTCTATTTCTCTTTGTGTCATAAGTCCCATTGGTGCCTGTTGTGGGACTTTATACATCTGGCAGTCAGGGCACTCTTTTATATAACGAATAACATTCCTTTTCATTCTCGGTCAGAAATACGAGTGGATCAGTCGATGATAACTTTTATCGACTCCCAAATGACCTGATTGGGGGGTGTTATGACATTCGAATATAGCTCTTTCTCTATCGAGTTCGGGAACTACGAGTTTCCAACTGTCTAAGTCGGCTACGATTGGGTCGATAAGGGGGTTGGGACGATGCTTGTATAAACAATTGTTTACAATTTTCCAATTTGGATATTTTTCTGGATTATTATTTACCATTTTTATGCGATTGGTATACCAGTTATCCGCGTCTAGCAATCCCGTTGCTGCTAAGGAGCAAGCCTCATGAAAAGAACGAGATAACGCATCAGGTACTTTATGGAGTGCTCCCTTACGATGTATGATTTCCATGTTGTAACCTTGAAGAGCTGTGGCCCATCTGGCTAACCTGCCAGCTGGGTCTTTTAAATTTTGCAGCCAGGTGAGGTTACTGTGGTCGGTAATGACAGTAAATTTTTCGCCTAGGAGATATCCTCGAAATTTGTCTATTGCCCATATTACAGCCAGACATTCTTGTTCTGTTACTGTGTAGTTACGTTCCGCTTTTGCTAAGGTCCTACTGGCGTAGGCGATGGGGTGCTCTTCTCCCTGGATTATTTGGGTGCGCACTGCCCCTAAAGCGTAGCTGCTGATATCTGTTTGTAGGCAGAACGGTAGGTTGGCGTCTGGTCGGGCTAAGACTGGGGCTTGGGTCAGAAGTATCAACAGTTTTTCGAAGGCTTGTTGTTGATCTTCTCCCCAGGTCCAAGGGACCTTTTTCTTCAACAGTTCGGTAAGAGGAATTTTTAGTAAGGTTTTTAATAAAGCGAGCATACCATGCTACCATACGACGTAACCCAGGTATTTAACTTCCGAGCAGCAGAACTCAGACTTTTCTCGGTTGATTTCTAAATTGACATCTCGCAGTTTTTTCAACACTTTTTCCAGCCAATATAGATGCTCTTCGAACGTGTTTGTGGATATTATTATATCATCCATGTATACGAAAACATGAGGTCGCCATTCTGGACCAAAGCGGGCGTCCAATGCGGTTTGAAAACTTGCGGGGGCGTTCGAGACGCCATACGGAAGTCTTGTGAACTGGAATAGCCCTTTTCCAGGTAATCTAAATGCTGTGTACTCTTTACTATTTGTTGCAAGAGGGATCTGGTGATACGCGTGACTTAAGTCTATTTTCGAGAGGAATTTGGTGTTTCTTAGATTGTCTACTAACATGTCCATGTTGGGTATGGGGTAAGCGTTTTTTCTTGTAACGTCATTTAGTGCTCGGTAGTCGACGCAAAACCTTATTTTACCGTCCGATTTCGGTACAATTATGGGACAACTACACTAAGCGCTTTCTGAGGGTTCGATCATTGCCTCTGTTAGGAGACGATCAACCTCAGCGTGGGCAGCGGCTCAGTTTTGGAGAGATTCTACGAATACGTTGTTTTATCGGACTACAATCTTCTACAATTATTTCATGAGGTTTCATCTTAGCTACTCCAGGGGTTGCGTCCGGTGGTGGAATGGTGAGATCGAATATAAGTTTATCTAGTCTATGTTGTTGTTTGCCCGATAAGTCGGAGGTCCCTCCGATTGCTGCCGTTGCCATGATTGCTCCCGGATCCTGTTTATTCGGATGCAATTTTCTCACTATTTCTTTGTCCCTGTGCCAAGTTCGATGTTCGTGGTCTATCGTCATCTTCAGCAGTGATAATAGGTCCATGCCCAGTATGATGTCGTAGGACATTGTTTTTGATACTCTCATGTCCGCGGGTGTTTCTTTACCTTCGAGGTGGAATGTAAATTATTTAATACCTTCGATTTTTTCTAATTCGCCGTTTGGCATTATCATGTATCCGGTCTGGGGTATTATTTCAGTCCCTATCAGTCTCACCGCTTATATCCCTATGAAGGAGGCAACTGCTCCACTATCTACGAGTGCAGGGAAGACTTTTCCTGCTATATCGATATTGAGGTACAGACGATTATCATAGCTTCCGACTGGACCAATAGGCATCGGTATGTTCTCTCCAAAACCCGAGTTGACTAGGCCTGAAGCCTCCGATATTGTTTTTGGCGTGGATATTTTGGCCTGCCCGAGTTTAGAGGTTAACATGGCCCTTACTGTTTCCCTCTTTGCTCATTTCCCGCATTTGGTCTACATCTTGGGCACGTACGTATCGTTACGTCACGAATACCACATTTATAGCAGATGTTCCCTGTCTTTTTGGGACAGTCTGTTGCTCAATGGCCTGTGTCTTTGCAAACCCAACATGGGTATACTTTTCCAGTTGTTGGATTTTCATAACTTAATTTTTGGGGTGCGGTGGGTTTGTTATTGACGGTAGGTTTCGTGTTTTGGGGTTTTCATGGAAGCGGTAGGGGGGTTTTGTTATTATTGCCATTATTCCAGTTTTTTTGTTTTGATATGCTTGATGTGTATTCGACATCTTGTTTCCGTGCGAATTCGATCAATTGACCTGTTTTTGTTTTTACGATGTTGTCGACAGCTGCAACTTCGTTAGTGTCTTCTTCGTCTGTTGAATAGCTGTATTGTTGTACCGTTTCGATAGCGGCGATGCGGTTTTTTTCTTGGGGGTGGTCGATAAGCTAATTGAGGGCACAACGAATGTTCAGGTGGCGGTGGGAGTCTATATTTCTTCTTCCGATCCCTTCGCATCTCTTCTTGTTGTCCCAAGGTCTGTAATTCTTCAAACGTATTGAACTGATATCTATTTATCTTGGTGAAATAATCCTCATGTAGGTTGCGATATGTTCTATCCATTTGAGCTATGAGGGTCATTGGGGGGATGCATTGATTCATCAATGCTCGGATATTTGCGATGAACGTAGCAATTGATTCTTCGAGTCCTTGCGATCTTGACCTAATATCATCTTCTATGGCATTTTTTAATTCCTCCAATGTTCGCCAGTTTTGTAGCAACGAGCTTACCCAATACAAAGCTTGGTCTTTTTAAATAATGGGAATCATTTTCAAGATATCCCGATCGGACATGTTACAGCTTCCCCGGCAGTCCCCCTAGATCTACTTTTGGTTCTCCATTAACCCTCCTGCGCAGAAGTAAATTTTCGTGTATATGGACTAGATCGAATGTAAGTCTGCAACAATATTTTCTGCAAATTCGTAACATTTTCTAAATAATAGCTATACTATTTAGCTTCAATTTGAGAGGTTGTAGATGTCTCAACAAAGTAAAGATTTAAATTTGTGATACAAAATATATACAAAATTGACGTGCGTTTTGGACGAGTATACTCGGCTCTCTGCCCAGGGGGGTTAAAGCTTACATTATACTTTTGTATGAGACTGGCTACTCTAGTTTCGCGCTGGAACGCGGAATCATTATTCGAGTTCTGAGGATGTACTCGCTCAGGATTGTCAAGAAGCATTTGACCGTATGGCAAGGTGTTCGATGTATTATAAGAGTATCCTCCTTGGGGAATATCATGCCTAAGGGGAAACTGTGCGAAGGGGTAATACCAATAAGGATTACTAGGTATTGGGACTTGAGTTTTAGGGTTCATTAATGGATAGCCTACGAGGTTAGGTCGTAAATGTGGGTTATTTGTAGAAGTTACTGCATTCGCTGTGTACGACGAATTATCGGGGTATATTGTACTGCTTGGCAATGTTTGGGACCTGTCCGAGCCGTTATTGTGGACGTCTTGGCAATGAAGTGAGGGGTTCCATGTCTGTGGGATGGGTGCAGTACTTGATTGCGATAAATTTAAATTTTGCGAGTTCGAATCGGATGGAATTTGCGAGTAATTAGGTGGCATGGTTTGATGGGTGGATATATGGTTCACTGCTTGTTGGTGGTGGTTAAATTGGTCGGTAGGGCGTGGTGCTGATTGTAATGGTTGTGTAGATTGCGGGTTATGGTACATTAATGTTTGTGGTTGCGAGTTTTGTGCTGACTGGTTCGTGGGTGTATACGAATGTTGGTAAATTTGGGGTGGGTACATTGGTGTGGGTTGGGATGTTTGTACGGTAGGGATAGTATTTGTTTGTGCAGGTTGGTGCGTGTGGAAAGTGGGGTATATTGGTGTTTGTGAAAGTGGGAGGGGTTGGGCAATAGGGTAGGTCGGTACTTGTGAAGGTTGGGGGGTTTGGACGGTAGGGTTGTTCGGTATCTGTGTAGGTTGGAAGGTTTTGACGGTAGGGTAGTTCGGTATTTGTGACTGTTGGGGAATCTGGATGGTCGGGTAGGTCGTCATATGTGGAGGTTGGGGCCCTTGGATGGTAGGGTATGATGGTATTTGTGGGGGTTGGGAGGTTTTAGCGGTGTGGTAGGTAGGTATTTGTGAGGGTTGGAAGGTTTGGATGGTAGGGTATGGTGACATTTGTGGGGGTTGGGGGGTTTGGTAGGTAGGGTAATTTTAGTTATTTGTGTAGGTTGTGAGGGGTGGACGATAGGGTTGGTCGGTATTTGTGGATATTGAGGGGTTTGTACGGTAGGGTATTTCACTATTTGTGAAAGTTGGGGGTTTGTATGGTAGGATATGTATCTTGTGTTAGGTTCATTCGTGGATTATGGGTATATAGCGTAGAGTTGCTTAATGGTGCAGCTATGGGCGGGGAATTCGGCGAAATATTTCCCATTGCCCCTCTGGTACGTTCTTGCATGCCAGCTGCCTGTAAAGGTGGAAGTTGAGTCCCCCCGAGATTTAGGTTCGCCTGCGAATACTGTAAGTTGTAGTTTATCGAAACCGGATCCACATTGTTACCGCCTATCGGATGATTTTGATTTGCCTGCGAATACTGCAAGTTGTGGATTGTCGAGGCCGGATCTACATTGTTAACGACTGTCGGATGATTTGGGATTTCCCTTAATGATTCTCTGCCACCTAGTTGCTGTTCTTGTATAGCCCCACCCCCGTTGCTCCTACCGGATTTGATGGTGTAGTCGGTATAGTGCCATCATCATCTGTACTGTTTTTCTGTTTACCTGATTCTACAATAGTGGACAATTCTTGAAAGCTGAGGCTAGTTTGTTGATGGGCTCCTTGACGCCCTATAGGTTCTACAGATGTTTCTGGTAGTTGAGGTCCCGGTGGGATATGTCCCGTCCCAGTATTCGGGGTACTATGATGAAAGAGGTTCGACCCTTTATTTAATGGGAATCCCTCGTGGCCCTCAGTCAAGGCTGTTTCAATGAAGTTACCCCTACTATTATCTTTCGTTCTATCTGAGGTTTTCTCTGCTTCTTCGAGAATATCTTCCGTATCAAACGACGGGGATTCTTTCCCTCGTTCAGTGGCATTATCTATTTCTGGGTGCCACGTAGCCCCTTGGTTACCGAATAGCCTTCGCAGGTCAAATCGTACTAATCGGTTAAGCTGTTGTGCTCGTCTGCCCTCTGTATTGAGCCTTGATCGTCGTAGACTATTTGCAATCAATTCATCCGAGTAAGCATTAAACAGTTCTATTATACGAGTCCTCTCTAAATTGATTTGTTTAATCTTTGAATTAAGCTGTATAGGGGGGGGGGGGGCACGATTGTCTATGCGTAAGCGGGTATGAGGTATGCAAGCAGGAATATATTGGGTAAAAAGGTAGATGGTGGGTTCCGATCAAGTACGATATTGGGTGAAGGGGTTCAAAAAAACTAATACTAAGAAGAAAATTCAAGTTGGTTTCCTAAAAAAAAAATTCCTTTACGAGGAAAAAATAAAAATTTTACTTTGTTATGATTTCGATATAAATAAAAAACAATAAATATTACTATGAGTTTTTCATTAAATAGACCAATATAGATCCAGACGAACTTTATTAATTTAAGATATTTAACAACAAACACGAATATAATCTTTTGTTCGTAAAACTTCTCAAATTACTATTATTTAAGAAGACTGGGAAATTTTGTTAAGTGGGATTGAAGATGCGACCAAACAACAAAAAATAATACTATAATTAACAAGCAAAAACAAGATCACTAAACGGAAATTCCATACAAGTATTTCTGCGTGCATGCGGTAGGGATACACAAGGTAACACTCAACTACTGGCAGTTTGTAGTCGGGTAGGGATCGATAGGGTCGTGGTATTGTTTAAGTTCGATATGGGCTGAGGGATATGTGTTCGATAGGTGGAATATTACTAATTCAAAATAATATGGTACACTTATTTTAACGAAGGTGGATTATTGTAAGCTAGCGTTGTTTACAAAAAAAAATAAAAATGTATGGCAAAATTAAAGAATATTGCAAATGTAATCAAGGGTTGCTAACTAATTACAAAATAATAAAAAAAATTTGTAGGTAATAACAAAAAAAACAAAATTTCAAAATGATCAAAGTTTTAATTTAAATTTACAATTAATTGCCATGAAAACAGAAAATTTTACGATTCCTTTAACCAGGTCCAAATAGTAAATTAAACTTTCACACAAAATGTTTATTCGACTATACGAGGTAAATAGAAAATATTTATACTAAATATTTATTTCGAATTTTAAGACGAATATTTACAACAAATAATATACTATACAAGTTTCAATTTCCAAGATTTTGAACTCAATATTAAAAAAAAAGTTTTATACGAAATTTTATACAAAGTGTACGAAAGTAGATTAGGTATTATCTATTCGTAAAAAACGAACAAAATTTATCGAAAGGGAAAAAACTATTCACTTATTTTTGATAAATCCACTTTGCAACGATTAAATCACCATAGTGATTATAGGATTCATGGAGAATAGGTGTAAAATGTTATTGATCGGAAGGTGGGAATTTATAGTAGCAATAGGCGGAGAAAATAAATAATATATATTACGAAATTGTGTATAAAATACGTAAAATAGGGTAAATGTACGTAAAATATAAAATGATGAACATATAATAGTAATAAAAATGATACCTTTTATTTGCGAGTAAGTAAGGTTGCTAAACTTTATGCTTTAAGTCAAGCTCCAGAAAAATTTTCGTAAAGTCGTGTCAATTTACGAATATACTATTATTATACGAATATACTATTATTATAGGAATATACTATTATTATAGGAATATACTATTATTATAGGAATATACTATTATTATACGAATATACTATTATTATACGAATATACTATTATTATACGAATATACTATTATTATACGAATATACTATTATTATTCGAATATCCTATTATTATACGAATGTACTATTATTATACGAATATACTAGTATTATGTGAATATACCACTATTATATGAATGATGATTAATATTAATTTACTAAATTTATGTTGTGAATATTCCAAGTTAAAAGAAAAATAAAAATAAAAGTATATATTCAACGTCTATTTAATTGAAAATAATGTCCACTGCGTGTGTTTATAAGAAAAATGTATTTAAATCTAAATATAATTGCTCCAGTTATGTAACATTGCTAATCACATTTACTAATTTCTGTAAATATTTTTAATCAAAACAAAATTTTATTTGTTATACTATTATTTAAAATCGTTAAACTAATGGAATAACAATTGAGTCAAAAAGATTTTAATTAAACTGATGTATAAAAAATGTTGAAGTAGATTGTAGAGTCTATACTGTATCTAATGAACACTTGTTGCCAAAAATTATTTTCAACTACCTTATAAAATTATCGTTCTGATATTACACAAAAATTTTTGAGATTATTGAAAGTTATCACGAATTTTATTTAAATAATTTTCAAAATCAGTACTCGAAAAAAATTTTTTCGAAACTTTACCACGCATTCACTCACTGTTTATTACACTAAATTTGGATTTATACAATCCTAATTATTTAGAATATACGTATAAATTTGGGGATATATTTTATTGTATTTATGCCAATGTGCAAAATGCAAAATAATCAGCATTAATTATTCATGCCGAGTAATGCTAGCGTGGCCTACCGCCTGACGCCAAAGCAAAAAAAAAGATGGCTGCCTGCGAGACTATCTCGCGGCGCACATGCAAAAATGACCAGCTAGAAGCCGTCGCGGAGTTGTCGATCGTCTCGTCGCGGCCGCGTGTATATCACTCACGAAAATTCCAACTATATATTACAGGTGCCACTTTATGTTTAAATTCACCTGCACTGTCGTATTCTACGAATTATTAATCACGAATTGATTTTATTTAAATTTCAATTTAATTTAGTAATTTAATGTTAATTTTTAACTTTAATTTTAATTCAAATTTCACCGGAATTTTTGTCGGCCCCACGTTGCTGCGTCAATTTTATGACAATAATTTTAGCTAATCCAGCCAAGATTATTGCGCCACACATGCAGGCTTTAACATTCATTTTATTCGAGACTTTAAATAAATTGTACATGGGAATTTAGGGTAATATTATGAACACTGGTGGTTTATTCAATTTAGATACAAATATTGAGCGCCAGCTGCGCGAATTCGCAGCACGATTTTACAAGTGTTCTACCGATACATAGAATTACTTATACAATTAACTAACTACGGTGAGCACGCGGTACGGTGGGAAACGGCAAATGATCGGGAGGAGAAGAAGCTAAGTCTCAGGGACGCGAATTCAACTAATATACGGCGACGAAATACACGTGCAAAGGCGACGACGCGATGCTCGACACACACGCGGCGCAAGCTTTACAAAAAATTATCTATGTAAATATATATATGGGTATGCACTATGCACATCGACGATACAATTTGGTCGGCACACACGGTATACGGTTATACAGGGTGTCAATTAAGTCCCGGGACTGCTGAATATTTTCTAAAGTACTGCTACAATGTGGCATGCAGTCGACGGCTTGCAGACGGTGTTGGAGAGGACGAGGAAGGACGAGTGGCCAGGACGAGGAAGTGCGACGAGGGATGCAGCAGGAGGTGTATCTGGGCAACGGTGTCGACGAAGGGGCCCGAAGACGAGAGCTGCAAGGCCCAGGATGGCGTACTTGCAGCGGGAGCAGTGGGCACGGTTAACGTCGAAGAGGTTATATTTACATACAGCTTCCTACTGCATTCTTCCACTGCCACTATTATCAGGTGAGATTAGTGTTTTGTTTATTACTGTAATCTCCCCTTACTAATGCTATGTTGTTTCTAGGTGTCTGGCGAGTGCTTTGGAGGCTGCTGCTGCTGCTGTTATGAAGCAGCGGGCTACGTGTTGAGCTACGTTGCTGTACCTCAGAGACCACTCTGCCTCTGCAGACCCTCCAAACCAGGTAAGAGAGTTCCAATTTGATGTGCATGTCTGCTGTAGACTAACTCATCTTTATGTTTTCTAGGGTGTATGCTGCCGGCCTCCTTTATATCTAGAGAAGCAGCCGCTCTGCCCGAGGTGGATCTATTCATGCCTTTCAAGGCATAAAATCAGGTGGGTATCATTCTAATACCTTTTTGCTTATATTCTTGACTTCTAATCTCTTGTGTGTTTACTTAGGTTGGTTCGAAGGGACAGGGTAAGGAGAGGGGAGGCCAGGACATGCTCAGCGCACCCCATCCGAGACCAGCCAGCTCCTACCTATGCGAGGCTATATGGAATGGCAGCTGTGCGTCCTCTTCAGCTGCTTCAGGGCATTGGAGAGCTCGATTGCTCTGTGTCGTCCAGGGGAATAGTGTATGTGTGTGTGTGTGTGTGTGTGTGTGTGTGTGTATAGTGAATGAAATGGGTAGGTAGTGTGCTATCGTTTACATATGCCAGTTCTGTCGAGCATCGGACTTGCACTGAGCAGTTCGTTCGACAGACTGGAAGTTGTGTAACACACATGAAATGTGGTATTACAATATATATATATATAATATATATATATATATATATATATATATATATATATATATATATATATATATATATATATATAATAATTTTTTTTACAAACCATACTGCAGAAAGATAATGTGAAAGAACTACCGAAAAAAAGACTGTGAAAGGTAGCAGACCCAAGAAACAGGATAGTCGAATTAAAGATGCTAATGAAGATATACAAGAGATTTTGAGAAAAAGAATAGCGATGTTATATCAAGGAAATGAAGCAACCGATGTAAATATTGATCTTGATGATGTGAAAAATACAGAAATGGATGAAAAAATTAGAAATTTGACCACCGAAATAGAAATTGCGAGAATCAATGAACTAAAGATGACAGCTGCGTATGATGAGCAAATTTCAACGTTGTATAAAATGATTGGAAACCTGACTGAAACCGTAAAATCTCTTAACAAGAAAAATGAGAACACTTCACAGGAATCACTATCGCACTCGAGAGAGAGAGAGAGAGAGAGAGAGGGGGGGGGAGAGAGAGAGAGATACTTACTAGAAGTTCAATGCGTATACGTATTTTGTAATGAATATGGCATTCCTGTCAGAATTTCCAATAATTGTTCAAGAAAACTTGTTACTTCTGGATTCCATGACCAAGAAAATTTCGCTCATTAGAAATGAAATATAAACTGGTTCATTTATACCCTTCCATTTTTAAACATTTAGGTTTTGAGTCCCATAGACTTGTTAGATATATATTTTTTGAAAATCAAAAGTGTCAGATTTGAACCACATACATAAGTGATATGATGAGCATTTTGAATATTCGTTGATGTTTGTAGGTGATGAAACTGAGTTTCCTGAACCTGACAATGATATATTTAAATCACCAGTTTCGTCGAAGAATGAAGAGAAAAGTAAGACTTCGGATTTTTGAAAACGGAGTGATTCTTATGCTCCTTCTAAGTCTTTAAAAAGAAAACTCTCTCCTGGAGAACAGTCAGAGTCTCTTAAAAAGAGAAGAACTTCTGTATCGGAGAAAAGTATAAATAAAAATTCAGTACTTGTCCCTAGTGGAAACGCAAAAAGTACATAAAATTGTATGAACGTATATAGACCTATATAAACGTAAAGATATCAATTCGACACAAGATATTATATGGTTTTATATACTTTCAGGTACTTTTTATACTTTTGTCTACTTTTTATACGTTTATATACTTTTTTATAATTTTTCCATTTTTCATAGTTGCAAGAGTGAAACTTCGTTGTATACGTTTATAAATGCTTTTATACTCCGAGCTATATAACATAATTTTCAAGAAAAAAAACATAAACTTAGAAAAAAGTACATGAACGTAAAAGTATCTTGTGTGGAATTTAATCCTCACTATACGTTTCATACATTAATGTATCTTTATATATGTTTTATATACTCTCATATACTTTTATGTCCGTTTGAGAATTTTCATTAGGGATTATTTGAGGATTATGATATACATCTATTTTTACACCTAATAATTGTGATCGTTTGTAGATAATAAAGTTGAGTCTCCTCAAACTGTTCAGTTTGACATATGTGAATCTCCAACTTCATCCAAAAAAGAAAACATTGAATTTCACTGATCCGAGAAATCTTGATGTTTCTCCCAAGTCAAAATCAAGTTTGGAACTAAAGAAAAGATTAAATAAAAATTACAAGCTTGACACCAATGATTTTGAAGAGAGTTATAAAAAGAAAATGAAGGGGAAAAAATCTAAAAAAAGAAGAAGAAGAAAATTGGAAGGAAAAGCGACGCGGAATACGATTCTGATAATTTTAAGAAGGAAAATGAATCAGGGCTGACAGATTTCACAATATGGAATATGGCGAAGAAATCTAAGAAAGACGAAGATAAAGTAGAAGGAGAAAAAGCTGTAGAGAAAATGAGTGCATATAATATAATCTAGTTTAATTCTGACTCATTATTCAAACTATTTTCATTTTCCACATTAAAATGTTCCATTTGAGGTTTGGGGTGTCGATTCCTTACAGAAGTGTTTTATTAATTAAAAAACAATAAAAATCCAACGAGGTTCCTAAGATACTTAGCAAGAGCTATCTGGACGGAATACCATTTATTGAACCGAGCATTCATGGTGAAAAATGCTTGAAATTAGACAACCGGTCACCTAGGCAAGATTTCACCTAAAAAAAGAAGGCGGTTTTGAGAAGTGAGTATTTTTCACAATAACTAAAATTGTAAAATTTAACTCATCGTAAGCCTAATTTTGAAAATGAATAAACTTTTTTCTAGAACTGTACTTCAATTTTATAAAAAAGCATGTGATCAAAAAGAAAAGGAAGAAATATCGAAATGGGTGGAAGACGGAGCTGGAAGATTACATTAATTCTCTACGGAAAAAGTTTAAAAAAGGTAATGCTAATAAATTGTTATATAATTTTATACCACTTGTGACGTGTATTTCACGTCCCAATAATATTAAATACGGGCAGTCAATCGCGACCTAGTCACCCGTCACCAGAGCCGAGTATTTTCACATTTAATTAATATTGTTATTAATGGGGGGATTGTTATTTATTTGTTGAGGGAATGAGGATAAGGAGTCGCCACCGAGGAAGGCCGTAGACCGGCACACACACGCACACACCCATACCAGCGACACCAGCTGATCGCCGCAGCGACGACTGCTCGGAGCGAGCTACGGCGACGAGTCTATACACACATGCACAACACCAACATCACTGCACGCTGTACGCGCGACCCTCTCTCTCTCGCTTGCTCTTTCTTCCTCGCCTCTCGAGGATGATGAGCCGCTGCCCGCGCACACACATACACACACGCGCGCGCGGCCGCCCTCTCTCCCGATGCACGCAGACGCGGGAGGAGACAGGATCCACAGCAGCAGCGGCGGCTTCCTCGAGGCACACTATCTCGGCTGTAGCCACGAGAGAGAGAGAGAGAGAGAGAGAGAGAGAGAGATACCGACACGGCTGTCGGTAGAGGGGAGAGCTAGCAGCCGCCGCGCCGCCAACTGTGTTGGTCCGGCAGCGACAAAACCGAAAGCGCCCGATATAGATATACACGCCGGATTGCCTGCGCGTGTATATCTAGCAATTCATATTGCCCGCGCTGCGTGGACAGGGCGGCATTCGCGGGGCGAGCCAATGAGAATTAGCGACTCAAATAACCCTGACTTGGCCTTGATTTTTGCATCTAGGGAAAATCAAGGCCAATCACCGTAAAGAAAAGGGCGGAAGCAACAAGTGTTTGAGCTAAAGTTGTGCGAGAAGAAATCCAAAATTTTGGAAGAGATTTCCGCCCTCTCCGATTTTGAGCATTGACTGCCCGGCCTTCAGCGACGACAGACGTAGAGAGAATTTTGCCTGCCGTTCGAGCGTAGTAGACCGCGTGGAGAGATATCGCCCGTCCGCCCGTCGACGACGTAGACGTACTCGCTGAGAGCTACATATCGGGTGAACATTACCCGGCGACTTTGCGACCTACGAGGGAGGACATCGCGAGACGTGCCCGATTAGGGACGGTGAGTGGACTGTAATTGTCGAGCTTCCCTCGGCACTTGCAAGTAAAAATATATTAAACAATTGTCGTACATTCCCGCCATGTGCTCGGGGTTTTTAGTAGAATAAATCCGTGGTGGTGTGACACCGTTATGTAAGATCAGTGCGTGTCGGGCCAGGATTAAATTACAAGTATTAGTGTGGGGAAAATTACGCGACTCGGAAAACTCGGGAGATGTGGTGAGTTTGGTCGTCGCGAGGGACGCGTGAGAAGGCTAGCGTAGCCATGTTTGTATAGCGACAAATTCATTATAAGAATAATTGTAAATTGGCGACCGATAGTATTATCCGACGATTAGAAATAAAGCTTGAGAATAATTAAAGAGAAATTTGTGAGTGTTTAGTATAAATTTAGTACTTCCTGATTTTCCTCTTCACGAAAGCCACGTCACAAATGACGTACCAACGGGGGCTTAGGGAATTAGGAAAAAACAGGAAAAATAGCGACAAAATAAATTAATTAAAAGAGTTCGGGAAAAATCGGAAATTTTTTTTTTCACAGTGCCCGAGCCAGCGAAAGTGCAGCGACTAAAACGCTTTTTTTGTGTCGTATGAAAATTTAAGTAAACTGGAAAAATTATTCTTTTGTGTGTTTAATGTGACGTCTCCGTGAGGCGGAAACGTACTTATTTTAATATATTTAATTTTATGCGCCTATACTTGCGTACAATAGCGCGGGATATATGTCTTTGTTCTAATATAATTATAATTAAGCTGAAATCCTAGGGGATGTGAGGGTGAGAGACAGGAACGATAACCCTGCACCAAATGAGGAGCACGGACTATCGTTTTGTGAAAGGAAGGAGTTGGTTAGAATATACGCACCAAATGCAGGAGCGAGATATTCTTGGCGGAATTTCTGAATGAGTATTTTTATAATATATATATATGTAAAAGGACAGAATGAGAAATAGGTTGACTAATAAGGTAGAAGATAGCGATTTAACTTGTCTAATTACTTTTATTTGAAAAGAATAAAAAGAGTAGTAAGACTCTGTTTCTTGCTCTCTTTCTCTTGTTCTCTTTCCCTCTCTCTCTCTCTCTCTGGAGCTGCTGGAGTTGTTGAATGTAGAAGACTGGCGTCGTCGTCAGGGGTACCTCGACAGTAGTCGAACTGCTCGAGTTGGCGGAGGTAGAAGACTGGCGTACACAGATGGCTTGGTGATGCTGGCTTGGTGTCGGCGTCGGAGTCGGAGCTTGCTGAGGTCGGAGCTGGTAGAGTTGAACTGCTGGACCGCTGATCGTGAACTGACTTTGGAGGCGAACCTTTCGTGGCTCATCTCCTTCGATCCAAGCCTTGAATCCCTTCTGATGTAGTACCAAGGGTTGGGCCACTTTCCATTGGTGGTCGGAAAAGCGTGCTTGGAGTCCGAATTACCAATTAGCTTCTACAAAACGAGACGCTTTCCAATGAGAGGGCGGCGATCTTCCCGGACCTTCTTTTGGTCCGCCCCCTTCCTTCCCTTTCCTATCGATTTTTGGCTGTAGATCTTCGCTTGGATTTTCCGGGGTAGAGAGAGAGAGAAGATCGTTGGAGAAAGAGAGAGAGAGAAGATCAAATGTCCTTTACATATTACAATATGGATTCTCTTAAATATTAGATATTAACATTATTTAATGCTGTTATTAACGAGAGAATATTACATGATTATTGAATTAATTAATAATATAAGGTTCATTCAAAGTATATAGTTAAATATGTTAAATATAAGAGTAGTCTTCATTTCGATGTATAAAAATTATTGAAACGCTTAACTATAATTTATTTATAACTAGAAGTTATCGTTACAATAACATTATCTATGGCGCATATTCAATTGGTAAAAGTTGATTAATACGATAAGTGTTATATAAAACAAGAGATCATAGTCTTTTTAATATAATAGATAATATTGGTTAATGTAAAAATGCACGTTTATATATGGCAACGTTTTAACTTTTAACTTGTAACTGTTGAGTCGATACTTGTTTAACTAATTAGGGACATTTGGATCGGTCTTAGTATAAAGTATATAAAACATATACTTTCAATATTAATTTAAGTTGTAAATATTCCATCGAATTGGTCCGAACTATTATAATATTATAAGAATAATAAAAATATTATAATATTTTATACAAAAATATCATAATATTATGCATATGTAAAAACATAATTTAAACATTAGCTCAAATTATATTTTTAAATAGAATAATTTGTACACTTTTGGCATTAACAGATATTACCGAGAATCAACCATTTGCGTTCACAATACTATTCGCATACGCAAAGGTTCAAATCCTTTGCTGTACTTTTGCATGCAGATATTCTCGGAGTTTTACATGCGCGCATACGTAACTCTTAAATGTGAAACGTTGTGAGGTTAATTAGAATGATATCATATACTTGCTCTTGATCTATATCGTTATTACAGAACGAATTATATTTACGTATAAAAATAACAAATTTTACTAAAGAACTAGTATTAACATGGCCAATATGTATTAAGAATGTATTTAATAAACTGCTTTTAATATGATAATGCGGCCGTAAATTATTTATTAGACTACGATATGAATTACATTTTGATTTTGTATGAACTTAAAATATTATAAAAATAATTGATTAAAACTAAAAAGATTTATTTTTATAAAGGGATCTTGATGGTTTGAATATAATTCTCATTGCCACAGTACATCTTATATGAAATTTTATTGTTATTGCTTTTTCAATAACAATATTTTTAAATATAAAAAGTAGTTAAAAAGGAAAAAGAGGTAAACTTTTGGTACATACTGTACCAATGGAATTCTACTCAAAACGAGGGGTACTCGGCGCATATACGCATTTAACGGCTTTTTCGCTGCGCACATTGATTGTAGCCAGCGTATCTGTGCATTTCGGGTGGGCATCACGGCGGGGGAGATAGACGTAGAGCAGAAGGCCCCTGATCGTCGTCTCGGCTTATTTTTTTATGGTCTCCCTGTCGCCCGCCCGAGAAGCTTTCCCGGAAAAGTCCTCCTCTCAGTTTGTACACGTGCATTTTGTTACTCTCGTCCCTTCGGTCTCGAATTGCTTATCGGAGCCGTTGGGTTTTTTTTGTATGCACTGCACAAAGCCCACTTGTCTTGGCCACGGGAAAAACCCTTGCTGGCTTGCAGCTATCGAGCCCTCTCGAAGCCAAGGCAAGTATGCCTGTGCACAAACGGAAAGAGAGAGACTGTAACAGAATAATAATATACGGAGACGTAACATTAAGGAATTTATAAGTAGAACTTAGAAAATTTTTCACTTGAGCTATTGGATTATAATGGGACTTTGAAATTTTTTTCACTTGAGCTATTGGATTATAAATTGGACTTAGAAAATTTTCACTTGGGTTAATCGACTAATACATTTTTCGAGTTTAATAATTTTCCGGAAAAATTTTTTGATTTTTTTTTGAGAATTTTCCGAAATAATTTGTTGAAAATTTTTCGATTTTGAGAATTTTCCGGAAAATTTTTTTGGATTTTTTTGAGAATTTTCCGAAATTATTTTTTGAAAATTTTTCTATTTTGAGAATTTTCCGGAAAATTTTTTTTGGATATTTTTCAGAATTTTCCGAAATTGGTTTTTGAAAATTTTTTCGATTTGCGGATTTTCCGAAAATTTTTTTTGGATATTTTAGAGAAATTTCCGAAATTATTTTTTTGAAGGAATTTTCGATTTGGAGAATTTTTCGGGTAAATTTTTTTTTATGTGAGGAATTTTCCAAAAAATTTTTTTTTGAGATTTTGAGAATTTATGAAGATATTTTTTTTGAAGGGTATTTGTTGAAAAAATTTTTTTTTGGATTTAAGAGATTTTTTTTATATTCTTGAAAAATTTTCGAAAATTTTGAGCGATTTTTGATTGAGGGTTTTCACAGTTTGGGTGTGTAGTAAAGAAAATTTTCGTTTCAAGTGGGACCTTCCGTAGGATTCTTTTGGGTATTGAAAATTTTCTTCGGTTATTGGAGGAAGCTTGTAGCGATATCAAAAGAAAATAGCGAATTACTGAATATAATAGCGATAATTAGAGAAGGTGGGGAAAATAGGAGACAAATTCAGAAAATCTTTGTTGGAGATTTAGTGAAATTTTAGTAATGAGTTAGAGTGATAGATAAATTAATTTGTGTGTAATTTTCTGAATTCTGACCTATTTTTCAAGTCTCCTCAACGACTTTTAAAGTAGTGGAGTAGGAGTCACACCACCGTATAGGGAAAATTCATTTTGCGAACACCTCCGCAAAATATTATTTGCTGTGCTACTACCCCCAAATCGATTAGTAAGAACGATTTATAATTTAGTTAAGAATAACATTTTTCTAACAACTACTGGAAATTGGGTATAAAAATACAACAACTAAAGTTATTGTATTTTATATTATAACTACTGTGTCAAAGGGAAAATTAATTATTACATATATATATATATATATATATATATATATATATATATATATATATATATATATTTATTTAATTGTATTGGGAATTATTTACTGAAAATTGATTGCGACCAAGAAGAAACCTCAGATTATTACTCCAGATATAAACAAGAAGAGAAGACGAAGAACTCCTGAAGACTGAATAGCGACTTTATTAGATTCGCGTCAGGGTATTTCAGCAGCTACTCAAGAGATAGGCAAACAAATTTCGAGTAGGCATTATCAGATAAAGGAACCGATAAAGAAGACCTCAAGAAAAGAAGCTATTTTCTTTGTTTATCTCCTTTTGTCCCTTTAGCAAAAGTACATACGGTAATCTCCAGAGTAACATACATATATAAATATACATATTATTATTATAAATCATTATAAAAATTGAAAATTAGTGACACAGTAGTTAGGCAGGAAAATTGTCCCGTAAGAGAGTTAAGACTGATTCCTTTATTAGCGACCTCTCCATTCACGTGCACCAGGTATTGCAAGTTAAATCCCCGTCTTTGAAAAGATTCCAAAGACTTGGGCGGGCCCTCCCAACATAGCGAATACTGCAGTAACTGTAGAGTGTAACTAGCGACCAAACCGCTGTTTTTTGTTTTCTTCCCTTAGTGTACTAGTAGAGTACAAAATGAACACAAGACAAGCAGCAAAGAAGGATCCGCGCATACGCCAGCGAAGGGCAGTATCAAGTAGAATAAATGGGATGGACCCGAGCGAACTAATAATAATTCTAGATCAAACGGAACTTAGCATATCTGGGACAACAGCCCAACTTAGAGACAGACTCTTGCGGGCAAGTATAAGGACAGTGGAACCAGGCGCAGCAATAAATTGGGATACAGTATTGGATGAGAGACCATGGGATCAAGTACCAGCAACATCGGCGGCCATAATGCGAGAGGAATCTTATGAACAAATACCTCAAAAGAAGAAAAGAGGTAGGAAGTCTAAGAGAGCGACCAAAGAAGTAGAGTTGCAAAGCACAGAATCGGAGTATAGCCAAGAAGAGGGACAGGCAATCACGGAGCAGATTCAAGAAGTCACAACACAACAACAAACGACCGATGTACCAGTAGTTACGCTAGAAACGATAAGCAAAGCGACCACCACTATCACTACTACGACACCAGTTCGTACACGGGGACCAACGGATAGCTTCGCGATGCAGATGGTGTCTGCAAACACACGACCACGAGTGCAAACAGGGTTTCCACCGCAACTCTTAGCGATGAGCAGTTATACACAGTTGGCATATACTCCGGGACTAATGAAGATGATACCAACCGGCTACCAATGGAGGCTGCCAGAGCCACTTTCCATTATACAGGAAATCATCCATCACCGGATTCCAGTACGGGAACTCCCGCGGTACCAATGATCCCAAGACCAATACGATTGACTACACCAGCGTCAACGGCTTCGGAACCAACGTTACCTTCGATGCCAACCACCGCAGCGCCGTCGGTCACACGACCCCCTGAAATGGCACAAGCAACGAACGTCGGGGCCGGTCCGGGGACTTGTCAAAGGGGACAACCCCTAGCAAGAAGTGACAATCCGACAGGAACATCACAAAGCCAAACGCCACAGCAGGGGATAAACCCGAACGACAGTATTCAATATATTAGACAAGTAAAACATAGAGACCCCATAGCCAGTAACCCAAGAAATGGGAACTCAACAGACAGTAGCGACGTGAGCAACAAAGAAGATGAGAATCGAGAAGAAGATGCCATTCCACGAGGGGCAGGACCATACGAACGGCTACTACAGGAGTTTGAACATCTGAAAATGGCACAACATAGACCAATTCTCCTCCGAGAACCGGTATCTCAAGAGAGAAGAGATCGATCCAGGAATCACGAAGTGGCAGAGATTCGAAGTCCTAAGGTGAACACCGTTCGTAGGCCAACAGACCAGCAAACCGAAGTATCAAAACATAGAAGAGGAGAACGAAAGCGACTGTCATCGAGTAGCTCGGAAAGTAGCGTTTTAGACCGAAGATCAGTAAAGAAGAGAGATAGCAGTAAAGTGAAAAACCGTAGACATAGGAGTTCGAGTAATAGTACCACAAGTAGCGACGATAATACAACGTCATCAGACTCAGATAGCGACCACAATAAAAGAAGTAGAAAACACAGGAGAGGCGACAAACGGAACCAGTCGACATCGACTAGCGATTCGGAATATGAAGATAAGAAAATGAAACAAAAAAATAGAAAAAGTCATTCGAATGCAGATATAGCGGGGAAGAATTTTAAATTATTGCAGAGCTGGAACCTAAAGTTCAATGGGGAAGATAATGAGCCAGAGAAAATTTTGGACCGGCTGCAGGATTGCAAAGCAAGCCTAGCCATGAGCGACAGGGAGCTGTTGAATGCTTTACCATCGATCTTTTCGAAAAATGCTAGCAGATGGTATCGATCGAAGCGACCAGACCTAAAATCATGGAAAGACTTTAAAAAGGCGTTCAGAAGGCAGTATTTGGGTCACAGAGATGAAGAAGACACGATGACGGAATTATGGAACCGATCGATGGCAAAAGGAGAAAAGATTGCCAATTATATATCCTGCGTGGAATACATTGTCGACCACTTTAAGCGACCCCCATCCAGGAAAACTATGGTAAAACAGGCCTACAAGGGCTTGAGAAAAGACTATCGACACTTCATGGCGGGGAAAGAAATCAAGACGCCCAAGGATATAGAGAAACTAGGAAGAATTTGGGAAAAGGAGAAAGAACTAGATGACCGATTTGAAGAGCCTCCATCAAAGAAGAAGATGAGCATACCAGGTGCAGCATACTCTGGGACACCCTCAGTCCGTAAGGTAGCGGCAGCCTACGAGAAATTGAACCCAGAAAGCGACACTAGCGACAGCACATCAGCGACAATCAAACCTGCGAGAAAGAGAAATTGGAATAGGAAAGCGAAGAAAAAACAGAAACAAATAAATGCGGTAGCCGCTGCCAAGGAGAATCAAAGGCCTGAGGCCAACGTACAAGCGACCCCAGTACAGCCAGCCTCATACAACGCGACCGCAACGATGACGCACAGCACACCGCTGAATCCACTGCGACCGAGTTTTGTGCCCGCTTGGCAATGGTCTCCTCCCCAGAATGTTAACTCGTTTCAGGGTAAAGGTGGTCAGGCCCAAGGATTCACCGGCCAAGGCGCCTATAATATGAGAGGAACTAGAGACCAAAATGGGCCTCCTGCCCAAAATATACCAGTATACGGTGCATGCTATACATGCCAGACGGTAGGGCACCGAGCAAGAGAATGTCCACAAAGGACATGCTACTTGTGTAGGGCTATGGGACACTGTGCAAACGAATGTCCCAATAGACAGCCGGCATGGCAGTCTTCTCCAAATAATCAGGCCATGGGAAACGGGATGCAGGGGAGACAGAAGAGTCCCATACCTCCCCAGGAACCGCAAACGGGATGAAACTGGCAGCAATAAAGGGAAGCCAGTATAGCGCCCAACCGACCATACAGGAGAAGAGAATAGCGACCCCAGAGAACGCGAAAATTAGCAGCGACTAAGAGAGAAGTGGATCGATGATAGGCGAGGCAGCTAAAAGTATTAAGTCCACATTGTCAGATGGGGTGACCCATCCAGTATGGAGCAATACTTCAAACAGCGGAGGATTAAATGGGACCTCACCAATAGCGACTACAAGACCATTAAGTAAAGATAGTAGTGAGAGCAACAAAATTCGAGAAGAGAGAGAAATAGTAGAGAGTAGAGAGAGTAGTGAGAGCAACAAAATTCGAGAAGAGAGAGAAAAAGTAGAGAGTAGAGAGAATAGTGAGAGCAACAAAATTCGAGAAGAGAGAAAAAAAGTAGAGAATAGACAGAGTCGTGAGAGCACAAGGGTGACCGAAAGAGTGACAACCTTACCGATCCTCGAAGGGTTCGACGTAACGGCGCTCAATCCAACAGCTGACGAGTAGAAGGATTTCGAGCACCTAGCCCTCGTACGAGAGGCGGTCGACCTTCTGGAAGGGTCACAGGTGTCTACTCCCTCGTTGGAGGGCCCCTCCTCCTTTGTTACAGACTTAGATGTTGGGGAGCCCACATCTAGTCTAGGGTGGGAGAACAGCGTACTACGTACGCCGGAGGCCGACCAACTTGAGGTACCGGAACCATGCGAAGTCGAAGACGCAGGTATGAGCGCAGAGAACCGCATCTTCACGAAGGTAATACTAGGTGGTAGACCGTACAGAGCCCTAATTGATGGAGGAGCCACGGTCTCCCTAGTAGGACCAGAGATAGCGGCTAAGTTCAAGGACCGATTGCGACCAGCGAACTCTGTTATAAGAAGTGTGTTAGGTGGAACAAAGAAAGTATTGGGGTATCTGGACATCAACATGGAATTGGATGGCAGGTCCAGGAAGCTGACGGTAAGAGCCGTAGATCCTTGCGACCACGACATTTTACTTGGACAGGACTTTACCACCCCATGGGACGTTGATGCAAGATACGGCAGACGGTTGTGGAGGACTAACGAGGGCCCGTGGAAGCAATCTTGGGACGACGAGGAAATCGAAGCGACCCCAGCATACGCCGAATGCGCCGGAATTACCGAGGCAGACGACGAGCAGCGGAAAGCCATAGAAGACCTAGTGACCAAGATATTACCTCCACCATCAGAAAATTTAGGAACGACCACACTGACCGAACATCACATAGATGTCCTCTCCGCAGCCGCCATCAAACATCGGCCAAGGAGAATGTTACCCAAACTTCTGCAAGTAGTACACGAAGAGATAGAGAGGATGTTCAGGAGTGGAGTAATAGAGCGATCGGCAAGTGAATGGAGTAGTGCCCCGGTAATCATCAAGAAGCCAGACGGGAGCTATAGATTTTGTATAGATTATCGCGACCTCAACAAAGTGACCCGGAAGGATGCATATCCTATCAGGAGCATGGATTCCATATTGGACAAATTGCGTAAAGCCAAATATTTGACCAAAATTGACCTCAAGCAAGCTTATTTTCAAGTACCGATGGAGCAAAGCAGCAAGAAATTTACAGCATTTGCAGTGCCGGGGTCAGGGCTTTGGCAATTTGTAAAAATGCCCTTCGGATTAACGAATGCGCCCATGACCTTCCAACGCCTGATCGATGCTTTGTTTGGTATCCAGTATGAACCATATGTGTTTGGATACTTGTACGACATCATTATAGCGACCGAGACCTTTGAGGAACATCTCCAATGGTTGGAGCTGGTTCTCAAGAAGCTGGTCGAAGCAGGATTGGTAGTAAATCGGAAAAAGTGCGAATTCTGCTGCTCGAGAGTGACGTACTTATGCTTCTTGCTTGATAAAGATGGATTGCGACCAGACCCAGAAAAGGTATCGCCAGTGACAGAATATCCAGCGCCGAAGACCGTTAAGCAGCTGAGACGATTTCTGGGTATGGTAGGATGGTCCTCGCGATTCATTGAGAACGACTCAGAGATGAAAATTCCGTTAGTGAAGTTACTAAGAAAGGGGCAAGAATGGAAATGGGATAGCGACCAAGAAGAGGCCTTTGAAGGTCTAAAGAAGGCGCTAACGGTAGCTCCGGTCCTGGCAATACCATATTTTGGCAAAACCTTCACGGTCCAGAGTTATGCAAGCGGAGTGGCGATTGGGGCGGTTTTGACACAGGAAGGGGATGATGGAGAGCACCCCATCGTATATGTGAGTAGAGTACTCACGGCGGCTGAACGAAATTATACCACGTCCGAAAGAGAATGCTTGGCGTTATTATGGGCCATTAAGAAGCTGCGACGATACCTTGAATGGTACGAATTCAAGGCCATCACCGACCATAGCGCCCTCCAATGGCTTCGTAATCTGAAGGACCCTACTGGACGACTAGCCCGTTGGGCACTTGAAATGCAGCAGTGGGACTTCGATGTAATCCATCGGAAGGGCACTCTGCTCAAAGTGCCTGATGCGTTGTCCAGGATGTATGAGGATGGCAGGGAAATAGCTGGATTTGAAGAGATACAGGACGAGCGATATGTAAGTAGGATGGAAGAAGTACAAAGACACCCACACCGATTCCCAGACTGGCGAATCGAAGATGGCATGTTGTACAAATTTCGTAGCGACCCCCTATTAGACCCCGTGACATCTCGAGAAGAAGGATGGAGACTTGTCGTCCCAGTAGAGTACCGTGAGAGAGTGATGACGGAGAGCCACTCCATCACCTCCGCGGGACACCTGGGACTTGAGAAGACCTATGACCGAGTGGTCCGCGAGTACTACTGGCAAGGCATGTACTACGACGTGCGCCACTCAGACGGGACCCCTAGGGCTACTAGGCAAAGAAATTGTAGAGTTGATCGAGCTGAAGCCGCTGAGGAAGGCGGATGGCAAGTCGGTGGCTCGCGCCCTAGAGGAGCTCATCTTGTTTCGGTGGGAGACGCCGAAATACGTACTCACAGATAACGGGAAAGAGTTCATAAATAAGCACCTGACCGATACTCTGAAGTAGTATGGAGTGACCCATGTGACTACGCCACCGTACCATCCGCAAGCCAATCCAGTGGAGAGAAGCAATCGAACCCTAAAGACCATGATAGCGACCTTCGTAAAACAAGACCATCGGAATTGGGATACCCATCTTCATGAGTTTAGGCATGCAGTCAACACTGCCATGCAAGCGACCACCAAGGTATCACCAGCCTTCTTGAATTATGGACGATACCCAAGGCCGGTGAAGAGTTTACGAAGAGAAGTAGAGCCAAAGCGACCAATTATTAGTAGCGACCCTGAAGATTGGTTAGAGAGAGTAAGAAGGCAGGATGCCCTACGCGACCTAGTAATCAGGCATATCGATTCTGCAAAGGAGCGACAAGCCAAATACTACAATCGTGGCAGGAAGGAGGCGACATTCCAGGTAGGAGACTTAGTAATGAGGGCAAACCACCACTTGTCAAACAAAGACAAGCGTTTTTCGGCTAAGTTAGCTGGCCGGTTTGACGGCCCGTTTGCTATCAAAGAAGTTAAGTCTCCGCTGGTATATGTGCTAAATATCGGTGAGGATAAAAGAATACCCGAGGTGCACGTGAGTGAATTGAAGAGATATATTCCTCCAAGGGGAAAAGCCCAGTAGTAGCGACCTCTTCCTTACAAGCGACCTCGAAGTTGTTATATATATTTTTTTTGTCGTTTATGTTCACAGAGTAAAGAAGAGAACCATCGACCAGAATGTTCAGAGCTAGGGGAGTGCACAGAGGCCGAACGAGCTGAGGAGATCACCACCCTTATCCCGAGTTCGCCGTATCCCGAATGACGATCGGGTACAGCAAGTGGGAGCTATGGCGACCCTTCGTAGCCCTCCACCTACGATTGAAGGTAGCCCCATGATCGCCCCCGAATGGGAAACCGCGGTACGGCAGGAGTGGGAGCAGCAGGAGAATAATCGGGCCTTCAACGCTTTGATGTCGACGACCCAACCCCAGGAGTTCCCACGGGGATTGCCCCCATTCTATCCTTCCGGAGTGGAACCCATGGGCCCCGCGGACGTCGAGGTTGAAGCCCACACTCCATCGGGACACGACGAAACCCAGCAACCCGGAGAGGATCGGAGGGTTCAGGAAGCTGGGGAAAGAATGGCGGTCCACGAGTTAACCCCTCACTCCGAGCCACGGTATATGTCGTTCGTAGCGACCCGGATTAGCGACCCCACAGGAGAAGAGCCACCAAGACACCAGATGGCGTCGATCGTCCCGAGCGACCCGAGACGAGTCACCTGGGCGGATCAGCAGGAGGAGGAGAAAGCCATCCGGGAGCGGACCCCACCCCTCAGCAAGTGGAAGTTGAACACCCTCCTCCACCCGTGAGGAATTTGGTAGCGCGCCTGATGGCTGCTCGGGCTACGGGAGCGATATCTCGTCGTCTGGCCCAAGAGGTGGAGCAAACGGAGAGGCCGCCTCCAGAAGAACATCATGGTGTCGCCATTAGCCAACGGGAGATTCCAGAGGGGGAGGAATCGAGGGAACCTTGTCCGGAACCCGACATACCCCCGACGCACCCGACTCCTCCAACAATTCCGCTGGAAACAGGGCCTTCAGGGACCCCATTGGCCTGGGACCTGGACGAGGAATTGACCGTGAGTGGTGAGGTTGCCGGGTTGAGGGAAGTCCCCTATCCTCCCCCTATCTCAGCTCGGAGGCATCGGTATAACCCGCGGCGGTAGCTCCAATTAGATGATTACGAGCCGCCGGTAGCGGAGAGGGTGGCAGCCATGCGCGCGCCGTCACCGCCTCTCGGCGGTCGGCGGCAGGTGTCCGTCGAGCCGGCGGAGACCCGCAGGGTGAAGCTCACGGGCATCATGTTTAGCCACGGACTAATCCCCATACCCTCTGACCCGACGCTTGACCCTCCTGAGAGGGCCTGCAAAAACTGTTGGCAGAAGGGGCATATCTCGTCGAGATGTCCGAGGCCCCGCCAAAATACTTGGTGAGTAGAGGGGGTAGTATGAGGGGGGATCGGCCTCGCTGGGCATGGGCCTACGAGACGAACCTCGCGATCCTTCGCCGGGGACGGGTACGGCGTCGTCGACAGCCGGGGAACCGGCTCCGGCGCAAGGGGTCTCGCAACCGTCGACGTCGCCCTCAGCGACGGTATTCCATTCGGAGCGGAGTCATAGGAGCCCACAGAGACCGACGCCAGCCCCGCGTCGTGTACTGCCCCCACCACCAGACCCACCAAGCGACCCATCTAGGACTGCCGCCCCGCCGGAAGATATCATGGGGAGGATCCAGCGACTGGCGGAGAGCCTTGCGGACCTTCCGCCACACGACCGAGCTGCCCTGCTATGCGCCACCTTGGAGGCCCATCGCCTCGAGAAGAGCCATCGAAGTGACCCGTAGAAGAAGAGCAACCTGATCAATCTAGCGACCACCATGCTAATAGCGACCCATCCGAGACCCTAAGCATCGGCGACCAAAGGGGCATAACCTGAGAACTACTAGCGACCGAAACCTGGAGTGACGGAGGCATACCCATGCCCAGTAAGTTGTTAAAAGTCTTGTTATTTATTTATTTATTGGAATTTTTTTATTTAGGCTATTATAATTTCCCCTATGGTCGCGCGATCTATGAGCGCTGTTGCTCTATGGTCGGATTGGGAGTAGTAAGGTGGAGGTATTAATACATTTTTTTGTTTGTTTTCAGCTTGATTAGTTTTAAGTGTAGATATGTAGATATACTGTTTCTTGCAAAAGCTCTGGTGCCGAGGGTTGTTCGGGAATCGCGTTGATGGGATACAATGGCCCAATTAGAGTCTCGTTTGATTATTCGAATAACCAGTCCACTCCTGGCGGTGTGTCCCGTTTAGGGGGGGGAGAATTTGTGACGTGTATTTCACGTCCCAATAATATTAAATACGGGCAGTCAATCGCGACCCAGTCACCCGTCACCAGAGCCGAGCATTTTCACATTTAATTAATATTGTTATTAATGGGGGGATTGTTATTTATTTGTTGAGGGAATGAGGATAAGGAGTCGCGACCGAGAAAGGCCGTAGACCGGCACACACAAGCACACACCCATACCAGCGGCACCAGCTGATCGCCGCAGCGACGACTGCTCGGAGCGAGCAACGGCGACGAGTCTACACACACATGCACAACACCAACATCACTGCACGCTGTACGCGCGACCCTCTCTCTCTCGCTTGCTCTTTCTTCCTCGCCTCTCGAGGATGATGAGCCGCTGCCCGCGCACACATATACACACACGCGCGCGCGGCCGCCCTCTCTCCCGATGCACGCAGATGCGGGAGGAGAGAGGATTCACAGCAGCAGCGGCGGCTTCCTCGAGGCACACTATCTCGGCTGTAGCCACGAGAGAGAGAGAGAGAGAGAGAGAGAGTGAGATATACCGACACGGCTGTCGGTAGAGGGGAGAGCTAACAGCCGCCGCGCCGCGAGCCGCATGAAGCTGCCGGCCTCTCCTAGCGTAGGCCGACGCGCGCACGTCGCCGCTGCCAACTGTGTTGGTCCGGCAGCGACAAAACCGAAAGCGCCCGATATAGATATACACTTCGGGTTCTAATTCGAAAGTTCTGATTCGGAAGCGGAGACTGACAGTATTGACGAGGTGTCTGAAGAATAAAAACATTTCATGGAAAAAAAAAGCCTTATCGTTATCATTATTTCATTTATCTACGTTTTTCATCTTGAAGATCCAATCTTCGTCAAAATTATCGTATGTTCGATCAAAATGTTCATCGTTTACTCGTTTTTCTTGACTCTGGAAGCACAATATTATTATGGACGTTGCTAGTCAATTCATTTCGAGGATACCAACTTAGATTACATAAGAATAAATAAAAAAAGATGTCCTATTCTGTGATTAAATCGTGAAGAAATATTAATGTTTCACGAATAGATAATTTAGAAATGATAATCTTGAAACTGAAACTAGATTTGTTCTTACTATAGTTAAGAAACAATTAGTATATTAAGCATTTTACGTAGTTCTATTGCGTGAAGAAATATAAGGTTTGACAAATGGATAATTTTGAAATTGAATCTAGATTTGTTATTACTATAGTTATAAAACAATTAGTATACTCGTATTAAGCTTTTTACGTAGTTCTATTGTATATATTTACCACTCTTCGATTACAAAACAATGTAATATTTTTGTTTGTAATATCATTCATACTAGTTTGTTGAATTCCCAGAAATTTTTGTTAAAAAGGATCTCCTACCGAAACAATTCCAATTTTTGTTCTTTTGCAGATTGTTTTGAAATTGACTATCTTTTGAAGCGCCTATTTCAGAAAGTAAAGTTTTTCCTCTGCCATCGCATGGAATTGTTCTTTGTGGATTCTATTAGTTTATTGATCACGGTAGAGAAACAAATAAAAGTTAATTTTACAAAGATAATCTTAACGAAAATAATTGTGTTTCAGTATAACTTTGTAAAAAATTACCTCTTTCTGAAGCTCACGAAGATTCAAACAACAAATCAATAATGTACAGAAATAGCTAGATAACAGTTAACTTAGTTTTCGAAGTCGATGTTCTAGAAAGTTCAAATTCGCTGTATATCATTGAAAGATATGTAATAATCTCTACTAGAGTGCGCGTTATTTCCCAAATCACGAGATTCTGGGAGTGCAGAGCTCAAATCTTCATCATTATTTCCAACAAGAAAGACGCCATCCGTAGAATTCGTTGAGATTTTTCTCTTATAGTGCCTGTAACTTAAAAAAATTCGAGAATGTCTCAGATGGTTCTAGAAACATTTCAACATATTTTTTGGCTGATTCTGAGCACTTTTCATCTTCATCATACTCTTCTAAAAATGCATAATTTTCGAGCAAAAAAATTCTAAGTGAAAATTGAAGAAAACTTAAAGAATTTTCAACTTATGAATCATGCTCTTTAAGAAGGAAATGCTGGAAATTAGAAGAGCTTAAAATCAATCGGAAAATATGCTGGAAATTTTCTGAAATGATCCATGATATTTTAAAATTTTCTCGAATAGGCCTGAAATGAAAACAAAATTGAAAAGCAAAAGTTTTAACGAATACCGTGACTGGCAACTTTGTTGTTGGGAAAAATGATGAAGATTTCAGCCCTGCACTTCTAGAAATTTGCAATTTGGGAAATAACGCGCATTCTAATATCTACACTTACACCTCAAAGAAAAACAATCGTATTTACAACTATACCGATCAATCACGAACCCTGTAACGGATTCAATTACTTGAACTCAATAACAGTTATGTACAATAAATATTTTTCCACACACTCTGAATTTTACTCAACTGCTTTACTTTCGAATTCTGCTCATTCATATTCCAATTCTTGTAAAAGGCTACAAAATTTAACAGTATCAAAAAGGCAATTCATTGTCTAATATTTACAGGATGATACAGACAAACTTTAACGGAATCCTGAAATGTATTTATTGCAGGTTCATTTTTACACTGGCATATTTAATGGTTTTACCATTAAATATGCCGGTGGCATTTACGTGGCATAATTACATGGTGAACCATATGGTAAAACCATATGGTTTTACCATCTGGTTATTTTCAACAGGGTACCTTATTACAAAATCTTTTAAATACACAGGTTGTTTTATCGTTCTACCTGGTCGAGTAACAATTGCTTTTGGAGATAATACACCTTCGCTCTGCATGGATTCAACATGTAAATTTACATTTTCAAAACTCGTAATGTTTTCTGCAATTCGTAATTAGAACTTTGATATACCTTTGTCTAAACCGACTGTGTTTCATTGCGATTTATTTGATTTTGTAATAGATCAGTGGTTTCATTAGTTATTACTGTTTTTGGTTCTTTACATAAATGTACTTTATTAGGTTTTATTTCTCTACCGGATCTAACTCAACTTCATACGATCTTGGTCTGTTACAATAATTTGTAATTGTTCTTGTAATCATACCATCCGGATGATACTTTCCAAAAGGGGCATGAGAGTGCCTAAATATCCATTATAGGAGAAAACGGTAGAATGTGACGCAGCGCGCAATGTGGCGCACCTCTATTTTAGATACTTTAACTGGTTTTATCTATAATATTTCCATTTGATAAAGTTAGTCATAATTAAATGGTTGTCACCATAAATAAAGTAAAAAATTATTTATGTATATCTTGGATGCAACTACTGTTGACTTCTACTTTAAATTTGAAAAATTAGTTTACATATATTTCATATCATATTATAATAATAGATTACCAACTTGTGATCAACATGCCGTAGCATAATTAAACACATTATAACTGATTATTCAATTACCATTCAAGTAAGAAAATACGTAGAAGTGAATTTCTGACAAAGTTATACATCGAAAACTGTCCGAAGTATGCACAAAATATCAAAATACAAAGATAATATAAACTAACCTAACTTTTAATTTTGCGCAATATTTTGCGTGAATATTTTTACAAATTTTTACAAAATTACTTAATAACACTCGGAATATGTTTTTTAATTAATACTTAAAACCACAAAAGTACTATACGGTTTTAAATTTATAATTCTATCAATTACATAGTAGTGTACCGCATTTTCCGCTATGGCAGAAAATAGAGGCTTTATTATACCAGAGAATTTATTTATAAAAACTTGAAATTTAAGAGAATAATCATTTAGACTTAAATAAAACCTTTTAGTAATTATAGCTAAAATATCAAAGTACTCCTTAAGATTTTTAGCATAACATTAAGTAAATATTAATTAGCATATTTGTTAATGCACCTTAAATGGGCCACATTGTACCTTTCTCTTCTATATGCATTTTTGTCCTCATTTTTCACCAATATTTGTGAATATTGATGTAATATTGCCGGATAAGGTTCTAGCAATGTTTCTACAAAAACTATATTAAACTGTATCAAATCTTCAAAAATACTGAAACAGCGGACATTTTGATGCGTGTAAATATGTATATTTTGTTGCCTAATGCTTGCAGCAATATTATACGAATCATTTGCAATATAATCGAATCTGACGAATCTTGCAAAACAGTATTTAGATAATATTATGATAACATTGGCTATTATCTGGGTAAGATTGAAATATTGCAGCAATATTTCTGTGATCTAACATTACGATACATAACATTATAATATTCCAGTGATATTCCCCAAAGAGCACAGTACGTTCTGAGAATGTTCCCTGAACATTACTTTTACAACTATAGAACGTTGCTGGAACGTGAAAATGTCCGCGTTTATGGTAAAAGTTACGTTAACAGAACGTTCTTGACACGTTGCAGGTAAGTTGCTTGAACGTTACACCAGCAACGTACTAAAATAGAATAAAAAAATTATTTTGTGACACCCTACGATGATAAACTACAAAGAAATATTGTTCAAATAATTCTACAATATTACGGGATGAAATTTCTCGATGCACCTCACATTAATTCTGCTGTAATATTTGTACGCTATTACATTATGACAATTTTCATTGAAATACGCGTAAATATTCTGAAATATTGCTATGTGTATATCACATGGAAATATTGCGGTAATATTCTTGAAAGTTTACAGGAAGATATTTCTTAATGCATCTTACGTTAATACTGCCGAAATATTTGTACACTATGAGACTATGGCCACCCAATCCAAGGTGTGAGATACCGTGCCCAGGGATGCATGGCACAGGGGGAGTTGTGTCACGAACGGTTCCTTCGGGATACCGGGCGAAATCCCGTCGTATAAGCCTTACCCGGCAGAGCGGCTCCTGACGGGCAGACCACTTATTTCCGCAACACTCGTGGGACCTTTATGGACAATAAAGATAAAAAAAAATTTTAAAATTTAGACGGGATGGAGGTAGATCGGGCTCAAGAACCGATCGCCGACATCTCGGAGAAAGCTCTCCAGGGAACTTCGGCAACGGAGGTCACTGGAGAAAAACCCCACAAAGAGACGGGCTTGAACCGACATCTGAGTGGGGCCCAAAGGAGGAAACTCCTGAAGCAACAGGCGATGGACGAGAGTCGACCCTTGCCCGTTTTCGGAGCGAACAGGCGGCAGAGGAAGAGGGAAGAGAAGAGGGCTAACGCACTCGCTCGACCCACAACGTCTGCCGCAGGAGCCCCGGGGAGCAAGAGGATGGCATCTTCCAGCCTGGAGTCGCCGGAGCAGGCCTCGAGACTGCTTAAGCGACTAAAGGAGAAAGGGAGCTTCGCGGCGGCGGCGTCGAGTCTTCCGAGGGTTACCCTCACTTGTGGGGATTACCTTGGAGGAGAGATGCCGGATGCAACGATAAAGAAAGTCAAGGAGTCGGTCGTTAACCGGGTCCTGATGATAGAAGAGGGGGACTTTGCACCCCGATTCAAGGAAACCTTTCCTAGAAAGGGCACCCTTGTTTTCGTCTGCGAAGACAAGGAAACAGCGTCCTGGCTAGAGAAAGAAGCAGAGAAGCTGGAACTCGGGGACCCGAACCTGAAGGCCAGAGTGGTAAGCGCGGAGGAGCTGAGGATCACCAAGGTGATGACTCGACTCCCCGAGGGGGTTAGAACTGCACCGGACTTCTTGAAGCTGGTCCGGCGACAAAATGGGGGAGTGGACAAGTCCAGATGGGCGGTCCTGAAACAGACGACGGAAGGCTATCTGATTCTGGGCCTAGATGAACCATCGGCCGCTACACTAAAGAGTCGGAGTTACAGACTCACGGTGGGCGTCGGTTCGGTGACTTTCAAGTTACTGAACCGCGACAGTACTGCCGAGGAGAAAGTGACGACGGCTCAAGAGAAAGTGCAGCTTCAGGGGGTACAGCAATAATGGCGGCCACCAAGATACACTTCTCTCAGATCAATTTGCACCATAGCAAAAGCGCCTCTGCAGTCTTAGCAAGTAGCATGGCTAAGGTGCATACAAACACAGCCCTAATATCATTAATACAAGAACCTTGGTTATGGAGGGGACGTATTAAGGGGCTAAATACAAGTGGGGAACTGTTTGTGGGAACAAATGATGGAGATGCACGCGCGTGCATCTGCATCAGGGGTATTAACGCTTTTTTGTTACAGGAACTCAGCTCTAGGGATTGCACGACTGTCAGAGTGGACATCAAAGACGAGGAAGGCCGAGGGAGAACAATCGTGATCACTTCAGCATACCTTCCACATGACGAGGAAATACCAACAACAGATATAAGAAAAGTAATAGAGTACTGCAGGAATAAAAACCTCGAATTGATTATCGGCTGCGACGCCAATGCTCACCATGAAGTATGGGGTAGCACAGATATCATCGAGAGGGGAGAAACTCTGCTAGAATATATTACTAGTACACAAATGGACATACTGAACCAGGGTGATGAGCCGACTTTTGTTACCAGTAACAGACGTGAGGTTCTAGATCTCACCCTGGCCAGTATGAAAATTAGAAACCACATACAAGGGTGGAGAGTGGAGGATGAACCATCTATGTCGGATCATAGGACCATTTCCTTCTGGATGAAGATGCAGAAAATATGGAGTGAGCCCAAGAGAAACCCTAAGGACACGCTTTGGGAGAACTATAAGGAAGAACTAAACGAACGTTTGGTACACCTTAAAGGGACATATGGAACGGAGTATGGACTGGAATGGACACTAGAACAAGTCCAGACAGCCATTATCAGAGCATATGAGAACAACTACCCGCTAAAGCCGAAGGGACAACTAAACGGTGCTCCATGGTGGAACAAACACCTAGAGCCGCTGAGAAGGAAAGCCCGAAAGGTTTTTAACAGAGCAAAGAAAACAAGGAACCCAGAAGGATGGAAAGTGTATAAAGATACGCTAAATGACTTCAAAAGGGAACTAGACAAAGCCAAAAGGGAAAAATGGCAAGATTTATGTTCAAGTACAGAAGGCTTAACAGAAACGGCTAAACTAGCCAAACTTCTAACCAAGGATAATAGTATTCGGTTACAAAGCCTTAAAGACAGGTCCGGGTACTTCACGGAAACAGAAGAGGAAACCATAGAACTACTTCTGCTAGCAAACTTCCCGGACTTCACCAAAGAAGAGAACGGGGAGGGACGAATACGTATACCCGGAAACACCAGGACACGAAGGAATGTGGATTGGGCGTTGGCGGCGCAGATCGTCACACCAGAGAGGGTTAAATGGGCAATCAATACCTTTGAACCATATAAAACACCGGGACCGGACGGCATCTTCCCCAAACTCTTACAGGAAGGGTGCGATGCTGTACTGAGACTGGTTACGGGGATTTTCAGAGGAAGTATTGCCATTGTACATATTCCGGGAAGCTGGAAGTGTACACGGGTTTCGTTTATACCGAAACCCGGAAAGAAGAGTTACACATCTGTGAAGGACTTCAGACCTATTAGCCTTACCTCCTTCATGCTGAAAACGCTGGAGAGACTGGTGGACAGGTATATGAGGGAAACAATCCTGGGAAGCTTACCGCTACACCAGGAACAACATGCATATTCAGTGGGTAAATCCACGGAAACGGCTTTACACTCTGTTGTAGGATATATTGAAAAGGCTAAAAGCGCAAAGGAAACAGTACTTGGCGCTTTTGTGGACATAGAAGGAGCCTTTAACAGCACCACTAGGAAAACCATTGACAGAGCCCTGGCAAAGCATGGCGTACCGGTGACCATCAGAAAATGGATAGCTGGAATGCTGAGCGGCAGGGATATTTACTGTGAATAGAAGGGAAAAACTGTAAAAGGAGGGGTCAACGAGGGATGTCCGTAGGGGGGGGGGGGGGGGGGATCTTATCACCTCTTTTGTGGTCATTCGTTGCTGACGAACTCCTACGTATACTCGACAGGGAAGGTATCTTCGCGGTCGGATATGCGGACGACTTTGCCATACTTATTAAGGGTAAGTATGAGGAAGTTTTACCAGATCTCTTACAAAGAGTACTGAGTAAGGTTAAAGAGTGGTGTCAGACAGTATCTCTGGGGGTAAATCCGGAAAAAACAGAGATCGTAGTCTTCACCACTAAATATAAAAGTAAAATCAATAGAAGAGTTAACTTCTACGGGAAAGAAATACCGTATGCAGAAGGAGTTAAGTATCTAGGGGTACATCTAGATAAGACACTAACTTGGAAGCAGCATGTTAAACAGCAATGCGGAAAGGTGCTAAATATATTCATGCAGTGTAGGGCGGCTATTGACACAGGATGGGGGCTAGAACCCCAAAAGGCCTTATGGATATATGAGGCGATACTGAAACCGAAGCTTACCTACGCGGCATTAATATGGTGGAAAGCGACCGGAAATACAACCACAAAGAAAAGCCTGGACCATGTACAGGCGGTCATATTGAGGGGAATTTTTGGGTTGCGAAGGAGTACCCCCACAGCTGCTGTCAGGATGATGCTGGGCATGGATGGCCTTGACTTAAACATTAAGGAGATGACCGCCAGGTCGGCATACAGACTGATGTGCGGCGGAGGATGGTCGGAGAAAGGAAACGGACACACTACAATCCGGAGAGAAATGCTGAGCGAACCAATATTTGGAAAGCCTCAGGATAGAATTAATAAAACCTTTCAGTTTGGGCAACGTTACAAAACAAAAATACCGAATAGAGAGGAGTGGAACAACCAAAACCAAATCCTTGGACATGGAGACATCTGGTTTACAGATGGATCTAAAACGGACAAAGGTACGGGTTTTGGAATCTGCGGTCCCAAGCGGTGGGAGGACACAGCCTGCAGCCTAGAAAGACACAACACGGTACTACATGCGGAAATAGCCGCCATAGAAACCTGTGCGAGAAACTTGGTGCAAAAAGGGGTCGGAGGCAAGGACATACAAATTTGCACCGACAGCCAAGCAGCTATCCTAGCGCTGGGAAAACCTTGCACCACGTCAGCCTTGGTCAACGAAACAAAAAACACCCTAAATAGACTGACCAGAGCAAACAGGGTCTGCATTACCTGGATTCCTGGACACTCAGGAATAAAAGGGAACGAAAGGGCAGATCGGCTTGCAAGACAAGCAGTAAATGAAAGCGAACGGACAGAAAGGGAGGTAGGAATACCATACCAGGAAGGCTGTGGCGCGATCAAGAAAAAATTAGTAAAAGAAGGATGGAGCATATGGAAAAACTCCACAGGATATAGATGGTCCAAAGAACTAATGGGAGAATATATTACCAAGTGGGGAAAAGAAATCATCAGTTTGGATAAACGGAGGGCACGTATCGTACTGGGCCTATTAACTGGACATTGCGACCTGCGGTGTTATCTACACAAAACACAGGGAATAAGTAACCTGTGCAGATGGTGTAATGAAGAAGAAGAGACTCCTAGCCACTTTCTCTGCAAATGTCCCAACTTAGCTGGACATCGACGAAGGTGGCTAGGAAACGGGATTTTGGATCCCGAGACTTTCAAGGAGGCAAACACGGAAAACCTACTAGCTTACTGCAAAGCCGTGGGGTTTGTGGAGCCTCGTTAGGTCCAAGCCGGGGGGATAGGGATACAATGGTGAAAACTAAGTGTCCCTGAGTTATTACCCTGGTAGCTTTAAAAAAAAAAAAAAAATGAGACTATGGCAAATCACATTAAAATATGTGGGAAATATCCTGTAATATAACTGTGTGACATACTATATTCAAATAATACAGTAATATTTCTGCAAGTATATGGAATGACATATCTCGATGCACCTTACATTAATTCTGCCGAAATATTTGTATAATATTACACAGTTCATTTCTCATTGAAATATACAGGAAATATTCTAAAATATTGCTATGTGTATATCACATGGAAATATTACAGTTATATTCTTGCAAGTTTACAGGATCACATTTCACGATGCATCTCACATTAAGGGGTAAGACCACTCTAAAATTTTCAAAAAATCAATTTTTTTTACTTAAACGATACTTTGGACCCTTAAAAATCATATCCAATTGATTTTATACAGAAATAAAATTTGTAAGAGATCCAATTCTCGATTTTGCCACAGCGCCTCGGAGCGCGCCGTGACGGCTAAATCAGCTACCACGGCGCGCTCTGATTTATCGACTATGTAGTGCTCCTACCTTTCCAAATTCTATTGCTTATGGTCATTCTGGTTCCTCAGAAGTCCACCAGGGTGTACTAACACTGAATAGAAGTGTGTGTGTGTGTGTGTGTGTGTGCGTGTGTGTGTGTGAACTAGTACAGCTGCCAAGCGACGCCGTGCAGACGCTTTATTTTCTTTCCGTACATTTTCGGTCAAATATTAATAACGTGTTTTGTTATTGTAAAAGTTTTCGAATAAACAATATGAGTTCGAGAAAAGTCGTGTATTGTGACAAAAAAATCGGCCAAGGAGGAAGGAGTGGTGCAAAAAGACCGAGAATATCAAACCGACGGTGGCAAAACCGTTACGAGCTGGAGAAGCCAAGCCTGGAGAACGTTAGTACATCGGCTAAAAAATTATCAGATGTAAACTTCGATGATTTTGAAGTAAATGAAGGTTTCGGTTACCGAATTCTGAATTTTGTAGCAGTGTTCTCCGCGATATCGCAAGCTCTTGTATGTAAAAAATGTAAATCCGATGTAACGTTCACCGAAACTGGAAAGCGAAGCTTGGGTTTCAAAATTGTGATTTCCTGTAAAAACTGTGATCAGATTAATATTCCTAGTTGTCCATTTATTGAGAAAGGATATGATATTAATCGCAGAATTGTTCTTGCCATGCGATTACTAGGAATAGGATTGAATGACATTATAAAGTTTTGCGCCTTCATGGATCTCCCGCGGCCAATTTTTCAATTGTTTTACGATACAGTTGTTAAGAAAATTGCCATTGAACCAGAAGCTGTTTGTAAGTTCAGTATGAAAACTGCAGCTAAAAAAGAACGAGAAAAAACTGACGATCCAAATGGCATTACTGTATCTGGTGATGGTTCGTGGAGGAAGCGTGTTTTATCATCTCTTTACGGGTTTGTTTCACTTATCGGCTGGTATACTGGCAAAGTAGTCGATTTTTTGGTGAAATCTAAATATTGCAAAGCTTGCGAATTTTGGAAAACCAAAACTGACACCATCGAGTTCAAGGAGTGGAGCCAAACTCACAAAGATGAATGCCAAGCGAACCACGTCGATTCCGCAGGATAGATGGAAGTGGACGCCGTCATCGAAATGTTTCAGCGCTCAGAATCTTTGCACAATTTAAAGTACGCTAATTACGTGAGCGACGGAGATTCAAAAACCTTGATGCAAAAGGCTCAAGCTACTGGAGAAGATTTTGTACATAAACCACCTCTCTCTGAAGAAGTTTATAAAGGGATTTCGCCAATTTATAAAGAGTTAAGCAGTGACGATCTACTTACGCATTGCTTAGGCGGCTTCACACAAAATAGCAACGAAAGTTTCAATGCGACTGTTTGGTCTATGGCACCAAAATCTTTCTCTAATGGCAAACACGTGCTCGATACCGCAGTATATATTGCTGTAGGTATCTACAATGATGGCCTTTCAAGTGTCATGAAGCTGATGCAAAACTTGGGCTTGACAATCGGACCGAACTGCTATAATTTTTGCGTGGAGGCGGGCGCGCGTCGCATCAAGTTTTCCGAGAGATCCCTAACAGACGATGCCAGAGAGGCCCGGATGTCCTTAAAATCAGCCATGAAGGAAGAGGAGGAGTCAGACATTAATAGAAATGGCCAAATGTACGGTGCAGGCATCGCACATTAGAGGTATACCAAAATTTCAAGGATTTAAATGCTCCGAAAACTTTAAACGCGTTTTCCTCGAAACGGGTTTTTCAAACTGGGCGCACTCATAGCTTCAACGCCATTGCATGGATCAACTTGCAATTTTGACAGTAGCTTCACAAATATATTCTCCATCGAAGTACGATGTTTTGTTTGAAGTACTTGTTTTATTAACAATTTACTACTCTTTTTTTAGTCGTAAATTCATACGTTTTGTTCAGAAGTGCACAGTTTCTACGAAAATTGAAAAAAGAAAAAATTCTACATACTTCAATAGCTATTAGTATGTAGCTTCAGAAAATTTTTGGTTTTTTGTTCCAGCTCTCACGGTTTTCGAGGAATTGGTGCGCCCGCGGAGCACCTTCAAAAAAATCTTTTTCCGCAGATCTGCTGTAGCGCCGCCATTTTGTACAAAAATCATAATAAAAAATTTTTTTTTTCATACATCAATATGTGTTAAATGAACCATCTAAATATGAATACTATTCCTTTTCCCATAATCCCAGAATAAATTGTCAAAATTAGGCCTTTTTTTCGGCGTTATCCCTTAATACTGCCTAAATATCTGTACAATATTACACTGTGTCAAATCACGTTAAAATCAATGGGAAATACTCTATGATATTGCTATGTGACATATCATAATGAAATATCTCAGTAATATCCCTACAAGTTTACAGGTTGACATTTGTCGATGCATGTCACATTAATACTGCCAAAATATTTCTACAATATTACACTGTTACACATCACACTGAAATATACACGAAATATCATGTGACATTAAGTTAAAAGATTTTAAAAAATAATCTGCAACTTTCTTGTCATTTTTATACTATATTCCTTGAATTTTGATGTTGTACTCCAGTAGTATATATTGTGTAAAGAAACACTATTAGTCATTTTATAATATTGCAGTAATATTATGATGGCATTATGAACTAATTATTTGAATTGTTGGTAAATTTCGAATTTTTGTAAGAAATATAAAAACAAATTTTTAAGTATCATTTATTTGAGAGATTGTAAACTTGTAAAATTGACAAAACGTCACATTGCGAATACTGTAATTCACATCCCGTGCGTACCACGAGTAGCGTAACTCGAGCGACGACAACGAGGTGGCTACCAGTTTTCATTAACCGCATATGAATCGGCTCCGAGAATATTCTTATAGATACCGCGATCCAGAGCCAGGCGAGTTCGTCCCGGGGTGTAATCAAGTTTACTACTTATATCAGTCGAGTCTGTATATGCCTCCACTGGCGGGATGAGACGACCTTCTACGTGGCCGAATGAGACTCGGGGCCTGGAAAGCGAGTAGGCGAGTAAAATCTGTTTAACGATATGTGTACAGTAGAGACTTCGAGTGTTAGTATGGTGTCTCTATACTACAGACTGAATTTGTGCGACTGATCGTAGTTTACGGTAATTACTACCCTCCGGTCTGGAAATAGTTACTTAATATCAGCGACCTCTATCTCAGAAACATTTTACGAGGGTAGTTCAATAAGTCTTTAGAATGACCAACAGATGGCGCGCGAATCGCTCCAAATCATCTGTTTTCAGTCAGCACCACTCCCGACTAGATATATGGTGCAGTCACAGTCCACATCTTCTGAGTTTACGTGTTTTTATAACCAATTGAAAAAAAAAATTGCTTGTTAAGAAAAATGGAAAAAAACGAGTTCAGAGCGGTAATTAAACATTTTCATTTAAAGGGTTTAACTCCATATGAGATAAAAAATGAATTGGACTCAGTTCATGGCACATCTGCCCCTGCCTTAGCAACGGTTTATAACTGGGTAAATGAATTTAAGCGTGGTCGTACATCAATAAGTGACGAACCACGTTCAGGAAGGCCCGTAGAAGCAACTACTCCCGAAATCATCAATAAAATCCACGATATGGTGTTGAAGGATAGAAGATTAAAAGTGCGTGAGTTAGCTGAGGCCACAAGGATATCTATAGGTGCAGTTGTTTCAATTCTACATGAAAAATTAGGCATGAAAAAGCTATCGGCAAGATGGGTGCCGCGTTTGCTCTCAGCTGAGAATAAACGCAATAGAGTGGTCGCCTCTGAGGCTCTTTTGGCGAGCATAAGTCGGAATCCTGAGGAATTTTTTCGTCGATTTGTGACTGTGGATGAAACATGGATACACGACTACACTCCTGAGACAAAGGAACAATCCAAACAGTGGATTTCCACAGGCGAACCAGCTCCAAAGAAGGCAAAGACCGTAAAGTCAGCTGGTAAGGTTATGGCTACAGTTTTTTGGGATGCACGTGGAATTATACTTATTGACTACTTGGAAAAGGGTAAAACAATTACTGGTGAGTATTATGCATCATTATTAGAGCAGCTGAAAGAAGAAATTAAAAAAAAACGACCACATTTGGCGAGAAAAAAATTCTCTTTCATCACGACAACGCCCGAGTTCACACATGCTTCGTTTCAATGGCTAAAATTGAAGAACTAAAATTCGAATTGGTCGAACACCCACCGTATTCACCAGATTTAGCCCCCAGTAACTTTTTCTTATTTCAAAACTTGAAAAAATGGCTCGGTGGGCAGAGATTTACGGACAACGAAGACGTCATTGCCTCTGTAAGTGCTTATTTTGAGGAACTTCCGAAAACGCACTTTTCTGAAGGATTAAAAAAACTTAAAAAGCGATTGACCAAGTGTATAGAGCTCCAAGGAGATTATGTTGAAAAATAAAAAAAAATTTACCCAAAAAAAATTGTTTTTATACTTTATTCTAAAGACTTATTGAACTACCCTCGTAGTAATATCAGTAGAATATATTAGAAGTATTCACTGAATGTCACTGAAATATTACCCAGTATTCCCATTATTAAATGGGAAATGATTATAATTACATTATAATTAAATTCGAATACATCAAAAAATCATATTGGTAAAGTTTTAGCCTTTAAGGGGGGGGGGGGGGGGGAGAGAGGTAAGGTACTTAAATTTTTCGTATTTTTTTTTATTTTTGAAACTGAATGCGTTGTATTTCAAGAACATTGTGTAAAAATTTCAAGTCGATCGGAGCAAAATTGCAGGTGTTATGAATATTTTCCGACCTGTTGGATTTTCATACCTGCTCGGTTCGAGCGCTCTGTTGTTACCTGGCAGCTGCAACGCTCCCTATATTATACCGAACCGTTCCTCCTACTTTCTTTTATAGAAATTTGAAGACAAGTATAAACATGCTCATACCTGTACCGTATATTTAGTCAGTGTAGAGAATATAATTTAGTTTAGCAGTAAACTTTCTATCGAACAGACGTACACGTGCGCTCCAATTTTTCGCATCATTTTCGTGAAGTTTTGTGGAAAATTATTGCTACAATGCCAAAAAGAGTTAAAAGGTGTGATAGAAAATCAAGTGATTCGAGGTTATATCAATCTAGAAAGATTGCACCTGCGCAAAAAGCGGACAAGCGGACCGAGCAGCGCGGACTCCTGGTGCGAATGGCAAAAAGCTGCAGCTGCTAATGGATTGGATTCGTTTAAACACACGTACAGTGCTCTTCTAAATGATGTTTTGGATACCATCAAGCCTATCTATGAAGATCTAAGCAAAGATGCTCTCCTGGAGCGATGTGTCGGAGGCTTCACGCAAAACAACAATGAGAGTTTGAACCAACTTATATGGTAAATCTCGCCAAAGCACTTGAGCGGAACCTCTGTGATAGTTGAGATTGCGGCTTATGTGGCAGCATGATCACATTCGTATAAACCGAGCAGAGCAGGAAGCTGAAAATCAAACTAGAGATGGCAGGATTCGTTGTAGACAGGAGCAAAAAGATGCTTTAGACATCACAGATGACAGCAACATCCTCTATGGACCTGGCATCGATGATTCAGTGTGAGGTAAGCCGATAAATCTCGCTTATGAACGTTTTATTCCAAATTATTTAGTGTTCAAAACTTTAAAGCGTTTTTCCCAAAACTCAAGTTTTCAAAGTCGGTGCCCATCATAACTTCGAAACTATTGCACCGATCTTTTCGAACTTTTAAACACTATTTCTTTACATAATTTATGAGGTAACGCTGGAGCTCTTTTTCCAAATTCGTTTATATTTTTCATTTAACAATAAGAAATTAGCCGTTTTTTGGCAAAAATCGCATTTTTTCATGTAAAGTATTTCCGCAAAGTGAAAAATAGAAATTTCGAAAATACCTCCCAGCGTTACCTGGGAAAAGCGATTACCTGACGAACGAACTTTGGTTTTTTGATTTAAGATGAAGCACCGAGTTATGAGGGGCACCGCAATTCAACTTTTGTCTGAGATGCTTCCGAATAATTGATGCCATTACCGTATTTTTCAATATTTTTTCAAGAAAATATTCCACAATATTATTTAAATGGACTACAATAATGTAACATTGGTTTTAATAAATAAATTTTAACTGAGTCGTGAAAAATGAATCACTAAATTGTGCCTTTTTTTGCCCAAATTAACCTTACCCCCCTCCTTAAAAAAAATTATAAGTTACTTTTTTAACATTTTTGCTTATATATTGGCATCAGATTAAGCAATTAGAATTTTGCAGGCCTCATTTGAAAGTTTGTACAAAAACCTATACATACATACTTATATACCTATACATATATACCTATACCTATATATACATCAACCGTCTAAGAAGATATTTTACATCCATTTTAATCGATTCATAAGTAATTTAGTGAAAATCAGTTTTCATTAAATATCAAAAAACACCTCCTTTTAAAAATTATTTTTCAAATGGTAAATAAATGTAAAATTACATGACAAATAAACAACAATAGTCTTTTTCATAGTTATTTATCTCTTACTGCATGTTTCCTCAAAATTTTGATGCTTCAACTACTCATTTAAAAAAATAAACGTTGTTCTTAACCCTTTAATGCTCTCACAAAGCGGAATCGTAAGTCAAATACTCTAGTCTGTGACTGAGAATGAAAGTTCGCATCAAGACCTTTAATTTAAGCGATCGGAGCATTTTTAAGTTCCTATATATCAAAAGTCATAACCCATCAAAAATTACACAAAAGTTCAAGCTGCAAAAACAGAGAAAAAAATTGTTGTTGTTGTTGTAGTTGTTACTATTATTATTATTATTATTATTATTATGATACTAATCTATATTAAAAGTGAATTATACAGGACCACAAAATGAAATCGTAAGAGTCCTTCGACCAGACTAAGTGATCTATATGTTTTCGCGTTCTTTGATCACGAATCAATGGTACTTATGACATATACACGTCAGGATCAAAGACATTTGAATGTCAACTTCGTTAATTAGAGAGATATCATCTTTTTGACCTTGGATTCTTAAAGAGAGGGAAATTTTACGTTCGAATAAAGTTTGACCCAGGGTTCCAGTGACCTCTAGAAGTCATATAAACGCCGAAAATATTCTTTATAGTTACTGAACCTAGTAGCTTGTCATGGTTGCAGAATATGGAGGTAATGACCCTAACAAAATGCGTTTTCGGGTGCGCTGATCACAAGTCCGTGGTCTTTATGATGTATTCTCGTCAGGATCAAGGTAATTTGAAGGTCAACTTCGAAAAGAGATATTATCTTTTTAACCTCGGATTCTGAAAGAGCGAGAAATTTTACGTTTGGGTATAATTTGACCGACGGTGCCGAGTGACCTCTAGCGGTCATATAAAGGTCGGGAACATTCTTTAAAGCTATTGAACCTAGTAGCTTGTCATGGTTTACGAATATTGAGGTAATGACCCTTACAAAATACGCTTTCCAGTACACTGATCACGAATCCGTGGTCTTTATTACATATACACCTCACGATCAAGGTCATTTGAAGGACAACTCCGTTAATTTGAGAGATATCATCTTTTTACCTCGGATTCTGAAAAAACGGGAAATTTTACGTTCGGATATAGTTTAACCCACGGTTCCCAGTGACCTCTGTATGTTATATAAAGGTCGAGAATATTCTTTAGAACTACTGAACGTAGTATCTTTGCTTACGAATATCGATGTAATGACCTATACAAAACTTATTGGGCACGTATGGAGGGTTTCAAAATATATGCATAGCAAAGCATGCAAAATATATAAATACTTCATATAACGTTGTGTATAAGGTTTTTAAGTTATGAGGTACTTACATTTATGTTTTTTCTACCTGTATATAACAATTGAAGGTTATAAGGTATTTAAATTGAACTCTGTCTTTGTAACTTCTGTCTTTGTAACGATTTTAAGGATATTTTTTGTTGTTTATTTGTACATGTAAGGGTTTTTGATCTTATATGAATATTTTGATTTTTTCTGTATGTATAGTCTAATGTCCTATCATATCCTCTCAAACTAAAAAATTTTGTTCTATGGTACAGTCCTCTTTTTGTCTCTTGTTAGTCGTCGCTTGTCCTCCGTGTTTTATGCACGGGAGAATTTAAGTTCGCAGCTCTCTGGAAAGGAATCTACGCTCTCAATAATAATAATTCATGAATGATGTGTACGTTTACTGGCCATAGATCTCCGAAGAGATTTTCTTTTATGTGGATTAGTAGTATCTCTCTTGAGAGATCAGCAATATTCCGACATTATATTTATGTCCCAATAACCTTGGTATCTCTTTTCGACATCCTTGAAGTCTTGGTGAAATCTTTCACCCTGTTCCTCGCTGAAGTCCCCAAATTTTTCAGGGAAGTAATTAATATGGGAGTGAATAAAATGGATTTTTGAATTCATTAGACATCCCATTTCTCTAAAATTGCTTAACATGCTATTCACAATATTTTTGGAAACAGAATATTTATTATTTTCTAGGAATTCTTGTTGAACTTTTCTGAAAGTTCTTCTTTCAAATTCTTCAACCTTCAAAAGTTCCCTTATCTGTGGTCCATCGAAGACGCTCGAATATGTACATAAAGGTCCGACTTCCTGCTGGTAAGTTCTTCTTCTTCATTGCTTTGATCAACTATTTAACCAAGCCTAGCTTAATATGTAGAGGTGGGAGGATGACTTTATATACAGGTATAGGACATTCGTGTATAATATTCTTAGTACCTGGAGTTAAATTTGGTCTAAGCGAATAGTCTTTTTTCACATAATGTTGGTTTCAGTCTCGACTGTGTCATTTACAAATAAGGCATGGATGGTTCGTAAATCCATTTTATTGGCCTAATAAAATTGTCGTTATTTTTAAATCTCCGATCAACTGCCAGTCGTGAATATCATAATTCAATTTCTCGAGAAGAAAATGAAGATTATGATTTTCTTCGTTTAACACAATGGAATGACCGACTGGTATAGGGGCATATATGTTGCCATTATGGAGCAAAAGAGCTTTTAAACTTCTTGTCGAAGAACCTATAAATATACGTCAGTCACTAGCTTCATACTTAACGTACTTGTGTTCATTTATTAGTTCTTCAACATCGTTACAAAATACTAAATCTAATTCTCTTGAAAAAAAATTCCTAAATGAACGATCTCCATTTCGGTAGAAGGATATACGAGTTTCAGAAGCTAGAACCGTATTTCCTTTAACCTAGATGCTACTAGCTTGGAAATTTCTTTCGATAGTCCTGCGTCTCGAACTAAGTCACTTAGTTCATCTTGAGTATACACATTAGAATTCGTATGTTGATCATCATTATCCATTTCATCCGATTCATCCATTAAACGGTCATCATGTTCGTCGATATTCGCAAACGATGACAAGATACTGGGTTCAGTAGTTCCAAAGAATGTTCTTGACCTTTATAAGATCTCTAGAGGTCACCGGGAACCGTGGGTCAAACTATATCTGAACGTAAAGTTTCTCGCTCTTTCAGAATCCGATGTCAAAAAGATGATATCTCTCAAATTAACGAAGTTTACCTTCAAATGACCTTGATCCTCACGCGTGTGTGTCATAAAGGCCACGGATTCGTGATCAGCACACCTGAAAGCGTATTTCGTGAGGGTCATTACCTACATATTCGCAAACCATGGCAAGATACTCGGTTCAGTAGTTCCAAAGAATGTTCTTGACCTTTATAAGACCTCTAGAGGTCACCGGAAACCGTGGGTCAAACTATATTCGAAAGTAAAATTTACCGCTTTTTCAGAATACGAGGTCAAAAAGATGATATCCTTCGAATTGACGAAGTTGAACTTCAAATTACCTCGATCCTGACGTGTATATGTCATAACGACCACGGATTCGTGATCAGCGCACACGAAAACGTATTTTGTAAGGGTCATTACCTCGATATTCGCAAACCATGACAAGCTACTAGGTTCAGTAGCTCTAAAGAATGTTTCCGACCTTTATATGACCTCTAAAGGTCACTGAGAACCGAGGGTCAAACTATAAACGAACGTAAAATTTCTCACTCTATCACAATCCGATGTTAAAAAGATGATATCCCTTTAATTAACGAAGTTGACCTTGAAATGCTCCTGATCCTCACGTGTGTATGTAATGAAGGCCATGGATTCGTGAAAAGAGCACCCGAAAATATATAGATCGCTTAGTTTGGTCGAAGGACTTTTCCGATTTCATGTTGTGGTCTGCAATATTAAGTGTACATTTGCTGTAATTTAGAAAGATAAACTGTATTCTCTATAAGTATAACCCTGCTGGTAAAACAGCCACAACTCATGTAGAGTAGCGGATAAGAAAATAATCGAATTTCGCTCATATTTAATTCATCTTCAGATGCATAAAAGTCATATGTAAGTTGAGACTTTTTGCTACATTTTCCACGTATAAAAATTTTTTTTAAGTATGTAGAGTCCCATTATCAAGCCACAAGAAATGCCTAAATTAGTCATAATCTTTGCATTATTAGTTACTTTTGAGGTATTTCATGTCGAATTTTTTTCTGTGGCAACCTGGATAATATTACAGAAAATCATTTGCATAGGCGTAATAAACGTCATAGGCAAGGTCTATAAGCATTATAAGTGTTAAAATCGCAGTAATCACGATTTGTGTATTTACCCATATAACCATAGATAATTATATATATAGTAATTATATATATAATTGTATTATATATATATAATTGTATTATATATACAGTAATTGTATTATATATAGTAATTGTATATATAATTGTATTATATATATAGTAATTGTATATATAATTGTATTATATATATATATATATATATATATATATATATATATATATATATATATGTGTGTGTGTGTGTGTGTGTGTGTGTGTGTGTGTGTGTGTGTGTGTATTATATATAGTTTTTCTTTAAATTTTCATGGAAAATGCAGTATTTATGATTTTTGACATCTTCAGGATTAAACACCAGCTTACCCCCTTGAATCTACAACAAAATCAATTATTTTAATCATAATTTACTCTATTACGTGTAAATAAAACTATCTATTTATACAACTTTTAATTTCTATTATTTATAATGAATATTTTCTCTAGACGGTTTGGAGGTTAACAGTCATCACTGTCTTGAGCGGCTATTTGGATATCGTGCATGTAGCATATAATCCCGAGACAGGCGCGAGAAAAAAGTGATTGTAACGACATCTGCTTCCGATAAAACATATATCCACTAAATATTGAAATAAAGCTTATTGTATAAACAAAACCAGAAAAATATTTTTTAATAAACTTTATATTTGTTTAATTTTGTTTAATTTAAAAATTTAATTTATAGTATTTTAATAATATTATCAAATAAGATCATAAAAACAATCAGTCACATTAAAGATTCAATTTGATTGGCTTATTAATTACTTCATCTCTTCCGGTAATCCCTTTTTTTAGAAGAGGATATTATCAAAAAAATTAAAAGAAAAATTATATTTCAAAGTTTCGCGCCTTTAATAGGCATCATATTCGCGATTCGATTTGATTCGCTTTTTAAGTGCTTCATTAAGTGCGTCTTCCGGTCATCACTTGTTTAGAAGAGTATCATGAGTTATTCAGTGATTTTTATATATTGTAGTTCTACTACTTTTACCTTGCGTTTTATATTGTACGACAGCTACCGTTAAATGAACCTGACTGCAATCGACAAGCGGTGATGATGATATACTGTAAAATCTTGGTTGCAACGGAGCCAAGTGTAATAAAAGTACAGGAGCATACGGTCGAACAGATTGAAATTCGTCTAATACTTCCAATAAGTTTGGATATCTCCAATGTCTCCAATCTTCATAAGCCACTGAATCCTATAACAATATTAAATAAATAAATTAAAGTACATTGCATATTTTATTTTAATTTATTGCAGAATTATTATTATCATAATCCAAATCTTAAATTTATTTGTCTTAATGTTAAGCTCACAATTTGTGCATGGGACAAAATTTAAATAATTAGCGTATACTTCAAGATGTACAAGTTTTAAATTACTCAAATCTTTCATACAGGTAGATATATATAGAAGCAAAATAATTAAACGCTTGCGAGTGTATACGGCAAATATAGTATTTTTACATAAAAGTCAATAACATTAATTATAAAAATTAGAACCCTTCGGTATTTTTACATAAAATTCAATAACATTGGTTATGAAAATCGAAACCCTGCATAAAATTGTCAGTTGAAATATATATAAAATATATATATATATATTTATATGCCACGTAGCTGAGATTTTATATATATTTCAACTGACAATTTTATGCAGGGTTTCGATTTTCATAACCAATGTTATTGAATTTTATGTAAAAATACCGTATTTGTCGCATGCACTCGCAAGAGTTTAATTATTTTGCTACTTAACATTCATAAGTGATTTCAGATACAATATATTCAAATACAGTGCCGTCGTGTATTTCAGATGTGTTGAGCACCTTAAAATGAAAAAACTGATGAACGAACATAGTGAACACCCCCCCCCCCCCCCGCGCTCACACGCCCCACGTGATCATGCCTGATAAGAGTGTACATATCATCCTTGACGTAGGGAGAGAGCTTAGATTCGGTAATGGCTACAATATGTTTTAGGTGCAAGTAAAGATATGCTTCCACCTCTTCAAAGTACATCGTCAAACCATTGACGTGCATAATTTCGACCCGCACGAGAAGACAGGGCGTGAGTAGTTTCATGCAGTAGTAGGATGACTAGCTCTCAAAGATCAGGACGAAGGTAGAAGTAATGACAAAAAAGAGCCTATATTGTTAGCATTATATATAGGAATGGGAGATGAATTTGTATCTTTGCACATATGTCGGACGAGATCGAAAACTTTGGAATTTCTGTATCCCAATTCTTTTGACTTAGCGCGAGCTATAACTAACAGGTCGGAAATGCATCTGGGATACAGAGTACTCAAGTAAATGGTAGATGTTGACATATAGCCAAAGACAGAGTTCGAGGTGAAAAGATTTAAATAAAGATTTAAATTGAACTACAATACTATAGAATTTCCTGTTCTTCTTCGGCGGGGCCGTAGTGCTGTCGGCTAGTCCGTCGATATTTATGTTTGCTGCAGCGGATAAAGCACTACCAAATACCCCAGCGTGTAATTCAAATGAGGGTGAAGCAGCTGAGGTGCGCTGATGGGTGGGTAGAGTCACAGCCGCGTCGAGCTGTATTAGTTTCGAGGTCTGAGAGATTGTGGTCGCATGAGTTCGAGTTCTTGTGAGAGAGAAAGATAGAGATAGAGAGAGAAAGAGAGAGAGAGAGAGGTGCCTTTGGGTAGTACCCCGTCTGGCGTTTAGTAAATACAATATATATATATATATATATATATATATATATATACATATATATATATATCTCACAAGAATTCGAACTCATGCGATTATATATATATATATATATATATAATGCTTTGCCGAGAGTGCCCACCACCTTTAACTATCTACATCAAGTTAACTATATTTTATAAAGATTTTCTTGTATATATACTCCAAGATCCATATATATATATATATATATATATATATATATGGATCTTGGAGTGCCCCGCATTATTATATTCGATGATTTACAATATAATATTCGTGTATACTAAATTTTTAATAGCGCTAATCGAAAGAAATTCTTAGAAATAAAAATAATGGTAATGCGTAGACTAAAAGTTAAATAGTAATTACAGTTTATAATTATTGAGAAAATTGCAATTTACAAGCTATTTATTAGGCAATGAGTCCTTCATTTAACACTCTAGTGTTTCAGTCGGCTTGATCACGTACTTATACAGATCAAAATTAAGTAAACAACAGTAAATAAAATAAATTAAATTTGTTAGGAAAGATACAATAGTTATACAGAAATTTAGGACTCTATACATAATAAAACGCAAGTATTCACGTACTTAAATTAATTAGTCGCCGCTCTGTTTTAAATTTACATAACGAAGGTAGATATCTGACACTGCAGGAGAGGGAGTTTCAGAATCGCGAACCTTTGGCTCTAAACGAATAGAGACCCGTATCTATACGCGATCCCAAAACCGAGAGCTCTTTCACACCATTCCTACCGGAAGTCCTGGCTGTATTTTTACCAAAGAGAGCCGCAAGATACGCAGGTTGTATCATGTTAATTGCTAATACAATAACAACCCCGCAAAACACACTCTTCTTTCCTTTATGTGTAAGCAGCCACGGTATTTGCTGCGAGGAGTAATGTACTCGTTCATCTTGACACCGAATATATATCTAACACCTGAATTTTTAAGCCTTTGCAGTTTGGTCTCAAGCTCTTCTGATACGTGAAGATAAGCCATGAAACAGTAATCTAAATGAGGTACTACCAGTGCACATGCACGCTGTTTTCACAACGCCTCGGTGATGCATGAACAAAAATATCGTAATCTGTAGAGAGCACGATTAACATTCTTATGTACCGCATCTGTTTGTGGTTTCCTCGTAATTTTTGAGTCCATAACAACACCGAGGTTAGTGACAGTGTCAACAAAGGGCACGTACACACCATCCTGAAACGAAATGACAGGCAAATAAAGGTCCCGTAATCGCTTAATGTTATGTTCGGAGCCAAAGACGATTGCCTTTCTTTTGTCGATATTGAGCCTCAGTCCAGCTGCATCAGCCTATTCCGACGCTGCTCGCGCTACAGCCAACATACGTCTGATACTCACATGAAGATCCTGCCAGGTCACTTGAGTATAGGGTTGCAGGTTGTCAGTATGTAGCAAATGTGTGATATCACCACCATCCAGTGTGTCTTCTAGGTCGTTAATGTACAGACTGAACAATAAGGGTCTCAGGACTGAACTCAGTGGCACACCTAGATTGGTGGTTAGCCAATCTGATTCCCCGTTATTATTTGTAATTAATTTTTCTCTACGACCGATAATATATGACTTGAGTTACTGGAGAACAGCCCTTGAAAACCTCATGCGTATCAGCCTACGAAGTAATTTGGATGGTGACATGGTATCAAACGCCTTACTCAAGTGAAACAGCAGTAGTATAGTCATTAATGTTTATTTGTCATTGATACCAGTCCGAATGTCGTCGGTCAATTTCAGCAGACCTGTCTGCGTGCTGTGATGCTGTCTAAATCCGGTTTGCATTGGATCAAGGATCTTTTTAGTTTTTAAGAATTCTGTAATCTGGTCTTTAACTATACTCTCCAGCACCGTGGAGAGAAAACATAGTAGTGCTATTGGGCAAAAATCTGATTCAGATCAGAAAGTGTACATAGTTTCGTGTGGAGTCCTGCAAGCCTCCAGCACTTGCGTTTCTTGTGCGACTAAGTGCGGATATGGGGGAGCAGGACGACGTGCTCTAGAACAGCACTTTTCGAGCGTCTACTGAAAACTACATATGAGTATCTCTCTCTCTGTCTGTCTCTCTCTCTCTCTCTCTCTCTCTCTCTCCCTCCATCTCTCTCTCTCTCTCTCTATCTCTCTCTCTGTCCTTCAATCTCTTTGCAGGAATTCTTTGCTCTTTCTCTCCACTCTGGCATCGGCTCCCCATGTCCTAATACCCGTGCACGTCAGTGAAATTTGATTAGTATTAGAGTCATTTTATTTACAAAAATATATTTTGTTGTTTGTGTGAGTTAAATAACGGGTATTCCTTTGACCGTCTTAGCACCTGTGCAGCATAATCTACAAGTTAGTAGCAGCGACCAAAGATCACCGCCGCCAACGCATTGTCTTTTGTAGTTAAGCAAAAACTGAATTAGTCGTGCGTATTATTTTCTCTTAACCCACATAGAACTCAATATTGCAACAATATTACACGAATACCACATGCAATATTAAATATTTCTGTGATATATAGCAATAATCTTTCAGTGATATTGTAGCAACAGTTAATGTTCCCATCGTTTTTATTACAGGAATATTACGAAAATATTAGTACAATTCTTTAAAAACAATCAGGCAAAATGTCAGTAACATCACATTATGGTTAGTATTATGGTTTTCTTCTCGATTGTGGTGATAGTGGAACAGATTGCAGTGACATTGTTGAAATATTATAATCATTTCACATTTGATAATGGGAATACTGGGTAATATTTGAGTGACATTCGCAGCAATATTCCAACAATGTTCCAGAGATAGAGGCCACTGATGTTAATTAAATATTTCCGGCATGACGATAACCTCCATAATAGAACATTTACAGTGAACTCCGATCGGTCGCACATTTTCAGTCTGTACTGTAGAGACACCGCACTGACAGTCGAAGTCTCTACTGTACATATGTCGACAGTGAGATTTTACTTGTGTATGCACTGTTCAGGTTGCGGGTCTCATCCCTTCGGCCACCTCAGGTGAAGGCATATACAAAAGCGGCTGGTAGATATAACCAGCAGACAAATAACGCGAGACTACTGTAGTAAAATTGATTGCTCCCGGGGACGAACTCGCCTGGAACTCGATCGCGTGATATATAAGTATATTCTCGCGGCCTATTTATGTGCGGTTAATGAAAATGGGTAGCCACCTAACGGTCGCCCCTCGAACTAGGCTACTCGTGGCGCGTGCGGGGTTCGAATTACAGTATTCGCCTTGTGACATTTTGTCACAACCTTATAATATTGCAATAATATTACAATGACACTACAAATTATTTACTGCAAAATATTTGAAATATTTCAAATTAACTCATAAGAAATAAAATATTATTATAATTTTTATTAAAGTTTTATTTAACAAATTATGTAAAATTACTTTTATATGTTTTCGAATATTTCGAACAGAAGCATATAGCAATTTTACAATATCTTAACAAATTCAAGTAAATAGTTTGTAGTATCATTATAGTATTACTGCAATATTACAAGATCACTAATAGGATTGCCTTACACAACATATATTACTGGAATACAACAGTAATATTTTAATATGATATGTCACATAGCAATATTTCAGAATATTTCCCGTATATTTCAGTGTGATTTGTCACAGAGAAATATTACACAAATATTTCGGCAGTATTAAGGGAACTTGGTCACCTTAAAATTTTAATTAAATTGGTTATATATTTTAAGGTAAGAATGACTTATTCATCATATAGTACATTTTCTTTTTCGGTAAATAAAAATATTTTATCAAAATATATCAGAAAAAAATTTTTTTTTGGTTGTTAGGTGACCTTAAATAGCTACCGAAGATAAACTTATCTTTTTTTATCGTCTGCGTGATTCGGAATGAACTTTTCCGAATGTGTCACATGCATAAAGTGACGAGTCAGGAGAAATGCAGATGTAATAGGAGATATACTAGAAACGAAGCAAGACGGCCGGTGCGAAGGAATAGCGCAGTGGATAGAAGCTTGGGTTTGAATCTCGGCTGAATTCGTCCGCCTTTTTATAATTTAATTAGCGGAATATAAAATCGTAACATTCTGGTGTCGAAAAGAGGAATCTTACCATGTCGCCCACAAGTAGATTGTCTGTCCGACCTACCGACGTAATAATGAAGAATTAGATGTATGATGCCTCATATATGTGTGATGCGTCCGGTGCCTACAGTAGCGAAATTAACAGAGCCTTCATGCTCGTAGATAAGTTTCACATGGATCCTAGCAGCACATAGTTGATAAGGAAGAAATTTACAGGAGCTGCAAAATGAAGTATAAATGATGAGATCGTCTTTTCTTGGGACCTTGGTAGTGTCACATGTATAATGTGACGAGTCAGGAGAAATACAGGTGCAATAGGAGATGTACTCGAAACGAAGCAATACGGCCGATGCAGAGGAATAGCGAAGGAATTTGTATTAAACATTCACAGACATAAGTTATAGTCTCTCAGTCACATTTTTTTTAGTTTTAAAGTTTTTATCGTAAATTTTCGATTTGAAAGGCTATAACTTATGTCTGTGTCTTTTTAATACAAATTTCTTCGCTCATGTCAAAATTAATTGTATTTTAAACAAAATAACCTATGAAAAAGTTCAATCCTATAGCTACTCGTATTTAAGGTGACCTAACGACAAATAAAACTTTTCTGATGTATTTCGATAAAATATTTACATTTACCGAAAAACGAATAATTAATTCTTACCTAAAAATATATTACCAATTTAATTGATAATTTAAGGTGGTGAAGTACTCTTAATGTTAGATGCATTGAGAAATTTCATCCTGTATATTTGTAAGAATATTGATGTAATATTGCAATGTGATATGTTGCAGTTATATACTACGTATATTATGTTGTGATTTATCACAATGAAATATTGTAGATATTATAAGTGTGATGCCGTAACAAAAAATAAATGTGTAATCCGCATAGCGGAAAGCAATTCGTGTAACGTTAAAGATTTGTTTCTTTAAAATTCGAAATACAAATGATTTTGTTGAATATTGTTAATTGATAAGTATATAATAGAACCTCTCTTAGGGGTTGTGGGACCTTGTCGGGTGACCTTAGGGGACGGTAGAGAGGCTTAACTCGTGGGCCAAGGGAGCTAAAGCTCGGACCTGCGGGGAATGAAAGGATGGGGGGACGGTCCTCTTCCTAATTCACTGGACTCTATAAACGGGTCTCGAGTGCGGCGGGTTGAGAATTGAGTACCTCGACGGGCGGGGTGGCGCGGGCGAGGGTCGACGAGAGTCGTAAAGCCGTTCTCGGAAGGCCCGAGCCAGCAAGAACTTGCCCTAGGCGAGGTCGAACCTCACCTGGGATCTCTCTGCAGGACGGGGCTCTCTGGTCCGCTGAAGAGGAGCCAGGAAATCACCCTGGTGCCTGTTTGACGGAGTAGAGAAGCTCAGCTGACCCCGAGGAACGAAGGAACAACCCTCCAATTTCGGGCTTGGTGAGGCCCGTTTTTGGGTTTACTATCACCACCCTAAGCCAGTTTGTGTGTGCTTCCGTGCCCGTATTGGCTCTCTTGGCACCGGGGTTAGGATGGTGTCGTAAACGGAGCCTCGGGGACACCAGGCGACCTCCCCGAGTAAGCAGCCTTACCCCCGTAAGAGGCTCTGCGGGGGTGGACCGTTATTCCTCACCACTCGTGGGACCAAAAATGTATTGTAACAGTGATAAAAACCAACAAAAAAAATATAAAAATGATAGAAAAGGTGGCTGGGGAAACGGAAGACGGCAATATGGAGGTCGATGAGGGTCTTGGAGCCACATTGCCCCATTATTCCTCGAATCCGTCGCCAGTCATAGACCAGGGAGGAGCAGAGGCCGCATCTCAGGCTGTAACAGCCGGAGAGTTGGTGACCCAGAGCCCCCTGGTCCAATTCAATCCTAAAGAGGGCAGTTCTGGACGGTCCCACAAAAGACTATGTGGGGCCGCCAGGAAGAGGCTCAGAAGAGAAAAGTTGGCCCATGAGGCCGCCAATTCTGGTGGCCCTGCAACTACGGGTAATGTTGGGGGGACGCAGAAGAGGTGGCCGGAGTCCACGGACACACCGCCATCGGCTTCCCGCCAAAAGAAAAAACCTAAGGGGGCGACTGATCGGGAGCCCGCGGCCGCCCACCCGGCTCCTCCCAGGAGGAGTTGGTTGGACGGGGGAGGGTTCTTGACGGATGCTCAGAGGGCCAACCCGTTGACAATCGTGGTGGTGGACGAAAAATATCCAGAAAGCCCGCTCACCCCGGAGATGTTCACACAGTTCCGGGGGGCGGTCAGGAAAGGGTATTTGGAATCGCCACCCCAGGATTGGCCTAAATTTGACAGCTCATTCTGCAAAGAAGGGGCTTTCATCATAGTGGCGAGCAACCCAGAGGCGAAGAAGTGGTTAATTGAAAACTTACCCACTTTGGACTTACCCTGGGAGGGCCGCAAACTAAAAGTGGGAGGGATTGAGCTCCTCCATGGACAGGTAAAAGCCGTCGCATGGTTTCCAATGCCAATTGAGAAGCCAGAGACGATCCTGAAGATCCTGGACGGGTTCAATCCAACCCTTAAAACGAGCACATGGCGCGTAATCAGTGCCCCGACTGTGGAGGAAGGAGCCAGGCGAGAAGGGAATAAACAACTCCTGGTCCTGTCGCTTCCGGAATCACAGGCGGAGGCGCTGGCCGCCTTGGATGACAGGCCCTGGTACGACCTAGGACGTACCACCTTTAAGGTGTCGCGCCGAAGGCCGCAGGGGCCTGTACGTAACAATGAGGAGAAGCAGCCGGTGATGTCGTAAAATGGCAACATCAAAACTTCCCATCATTCAAATTAACTTGCACCACAGTAAAGACGCCTCAGCTATAATGCTTAGGAGTATGACTGGAGTGCACACAGGCATCGCGCTAATCCAAGAACCTTGGGTTGTGAACGGTGCTATTAAAGGGTTAGGGAACTTTGTTTGTTGCAGGGATCCAGAGTCGAAGAGGCCCAGGACCTGCATACTGGTCAAAGGAACCAACGTGATACCACTACTCGACCTCAGCACAGGGGATCTGACGGTGATTTCTACTACGTTAGAGGGAGTAGGCAGGATAATACTCGCATCAGCCTACTTCCCGTATGATAACAATGACAACCCACCCAGGGAAGTCTGCAGATTAGTGGATTTCTGCACAGAACAGGACATTCCACTGATTTTAGGGTGCGATGCTAACTCCCATCATATGGTATGGGGGAGCACGGACATTAATGCGAGGGGAACCACACTTCTGAATTACTTGGTTGGCACAAACCTAGACATTCTGAACGTCGGTAACACTCCTACTTTTCGCAATGCAAATAGAGCCGAGGTGATTGATATAACCCTCTGCTCAAAACACATCACGCACTTGGTTAGAAACTGGAGAGTCAGGGACGAGCCATCGTTATCTGACCACCTTCAGATAACCTATGAAGTGGGTAAGCCAGGACGAGAGCAACCTAGATGGTTTCGCGACCCTAGGCTCACGCTCTGGAATGATTATAATATTGAATTGGAGGCCATTTTAAAGAAAGTACCAGTCGACATTAGGGACAGGGAAACTCTAGAAGAGGCAGCTCGAATCTTCACAAACGGGATCACTTTGGCCTTCCAGAGGAACTGCGACCTCAAAAGGACCAAAAACATAGGTGAAGTTACCTGGTGGAGTAAAAAACTGGAAGCACTCAAGGAGAAAACGAAAAGACTCTTTAAGGCGGCCAGGAAAGCACACAGCATTACGCTGTGGAATACTTATAAAAAGGTAAGGGATGAATACAAATCCGCGATAAGGGAGGCACGCAATAGAAGCTGGGCCACCTTCTGCGAGAACATCAATGGAGGCAAAGAGGCGGCAAGACTGGACAGGATTCTATCCAAGAATCCGGAAGCCATTCTGGGAACGCTGAAACTCCCTAACGGCAGACATGCCTCAACTGATGAGGACACTCTCTCCCTCCTGATCCAGGCGCACTCCCCGGGAGGCATTCTAAATATTGGTTCGCTCAGCATTTCTCTCCGGATTGTAGTGTGTCCGTTTCCTTTCACCGACCATTCCATTTATTTTGGAAAACTAAGCTTTCCACTACAAAATCACTATAGTCAAAATCACCTCCCATTACTCTTTGGAAGAATCCTACGACTCGTAAAAAACTTTTCCCTCCTGTAACTATTTAAAAAACACCTCCTTTACAGAAATTTTGTCCGCGCCTACGTTATGATTTATGCCCCCTCCCCCCGCTGATACTGACTATGACGCATCCAGATAGCTAAAAACCATTTACTGCTGGAAATGCAGTATAAGTTTCCTTATATGAATGCAGCCGGCCGATTTTCCTTTCACGGTAAAAAGTGCACACGACTTTATCACACGAACGCATTTGCTACACTAAGTTGACTTATCAGTTCGAACAAGCGAATAGCTCGGTCGAATGCATTTGCTTGCACGCAGTCAGCATATCGGTTCTTACACCCAAAGCAGCTCAGAAAAAAAAATCACATTAAAGCAGTCGGCGTATCGGTTGGTGTACATTGGCTAATGTGCATCTGCTCATCCCGATTTTCCCTTCGCCGGAAAAAGTGACCACGACTTGTTTTTACGTGTTTTTTTTAAATTCATGTTACACGATTATCTCCGCGAAATCTTAGCGGATCAGGCTCAAAATTGTTTTGGGAACTCTCCTAAGCATAAGAACCTGATGCTCCTATTTTGGGATTGGTCCTGTAAATATATGATTTGTGTTGTCATTAAGGATTGGTCTTGACACTGTCTATGCGTCTTACGTGCCACGTGCGCGCGGACCTGCGTATCGTCTCCGTCGCACGTCCTTAAATCGTTCGCTTCTCGTCGGTTGCTCCGCGCTCCCATAGCTATGAAGTTTATCTCTCTCTCTGTCTCTTTCTCTCTCTCTCTCTCTTTCTCTCTCTCTCTCTTTCTCTCTCTCTCTCTCTCTCTCTCTCTCTCTCTATCGTGAGTTAGACGGACGTGTTCTTCAACCCTCTACCTAAAATTCAGATTTACTAACAGTCCAAGCATCTACGGCATGGCTCGGCTCTTCGAACCAAGGAGATTCATTTTCGTCTGAACAGTGCTGTGATGAACTTGCGTATGACGCTAAGTGACATCCATATCTGTGCTTTTTTAAGACTAGCCATCTTATAATATTACGTGTCTCCGTCTGCGTGACATATGCGTTTTTAATTCTTAAGGTCAGTTTTGTTCTTATGTGCGTCATTAGTGTTTCAATTGTTCGTTACTTTATATCGCCCCTTTGATATTCTAGAAATGATTCAAAGTGATGTAACGGCTGGTCCCAGTGTTCAATTTTGCTCAATCACTACACGTGGCATGTGGAAAAATCGGTCGGTAACTACTACATCTTGTAGATAACTTATCCGCACAATATCTGATAAGCTTTTGTCCTTCGTCGACAGGTGGCAGCTCTTTGTCAATTTACGGTACCATGCGTACTTAGATTATGAGCAAATGTGCCACGTGCAACACCTCAATATTACATAAATTCACCGATTCTTTGCAGTGCACTGAATGCCTAAAGCTATACCACGAGGATTGCTGCAGCGCATCTTGGTATATCACGTCAACATCAATCTACTGCTGTTCGCAATCTAAATCCTTGCCACTTGCTAATTCATCCAACAAATAGTTGCAAGTACCAACAGCTGACGTCATTCAATGCAAGGAGCTTCCGGGTACGCCATCCACCCGCGTTTGCATATTCTTTCGCTCTTCACTACATGAAGCTTTGCCACAACCGCCATCTCCTTCTGATATGTCGACCGCAAAACGCACTCTATCCCCATCGTCTCCGTTAGCTACGCAAATTGCTAAACACCGTCATGCCTTCGACAAATACGTGCTCGATTTTAGGGAAAATCAGCAGCATAACAAACAAGCTCTCGCGCAGCAAGAGCAACGATTAACAAGCTCTCTATTCGTGTTACCTCGCTTGAAAATTCTAATAAGGCTCAAATTTCTGAGAGCAGTGCAGAAATTTCGTCTGTTAAGAGAGAACTAAATGCTCTCACCCTCAATAAAGCCATCGTTGATACATGCGAAATTATTGTATCTGGTATTCAACGCGAGACCTCGATTTCTAATGTCGTAGTAATTGAAAGAGTACTTACAGCCGTCGAGCTACCCCACCTCCAGAACTTCGTAATTGATTGTCGCGACTGCCCTCCGGCCGTGAATACCTCTGCTAATATCTCCGTCGATCCTGTGCATGGCCCTCAAACCACTGGATCCTCCTCGGGTGGGTCCCGTTCTCCGCACTATCGCGCAATTGTATTAAAATTTTCATCAACAACTACACGTGACACTGTCTTAAATAACAGGGAGCAAGTCTGTCAACCCACACGCAAATCTGCAGTTTTCACCTCGTCCCGTTACTGAACGTGAAGTCTTAATTGCCATTCAGAATGCGTCGTCTAAAGCTGTTGGCTGTGATGGCATTTCGATTGAAACGCTAAAATTTGCGCTTCCTACGCTCCTGGGGCCTCTCACGTCAATGTTTAACGCTTCAATTGCTAGCGCTACCTTCCCAGCTACTTGGAAGCGTGCTCTCTAAGTTCCGCCGCTCTCTAAAGTCAGTGTTTCACAAACTTTATCGGACACTAGGCCGATCGCAATGCTCCCTGAATTTTCTAAAATACTAGAAAGACTAGTGCATGATCAATTATCGTCATATCTTTAGGATAACTCTCTCCTCAACTCGATGCAGGCAGGCTTTCGGAAATGGTACGGCACCCATATTGAGCTCCTAAGAGGCCTGGATGATGTGCGCGAAGCAATCGATAAACGAAAAGTGACAGTACTCGTCCTTTTCGACTTTTCTAAAGCTTTCGATACTGTTCCGCATGCACATTTGCTTAGCAAACTTCGAGCTATGGGCTGTTCCAATCATGCACTCAAGTGGTTCTACTCATATCTCCACGACCGCTTACAGGTCGTGATTGACGGGCGCGGTCCCATATCTGATTGGCTCAAGGTGATAAGTGGTGTTCCCCAAGGTAGTGTGCTTGGACCGCTTCTTTTCTCTGGCTTGCAGCTCAATCTAAAGAAAACGAAAGTTATGCTCCTGGGAAGTCAATTCTTCACGACGCAACTTGATCCTCGCATAATCCCGAAATTCACCGTTGAGGGCCTGCAGCTGCCATATGAGAGTGAGGTAAAGAGTTTAGGCGTATGGATCACTCCAACCCTTAACTAGGGCAAGCACTTGAAGCAAGTTCTACGCAGAGTGCACGGGTTACTATATATCTTAGAGCATTGCAGGCGTTCGCTATCTCGCAACCTAAAAAAACATTTAGTCGAGTCTCTGGTGTTCCTCCACTTTGACTAAGCGTGCGTAGCTTATCACCACCTTGATCAGATGCAGAATCTTAAGCTACAGCGCGCCTTGAATGCCTGCATCCGCTCTGTCATCGGCTGCATCCCCAGAGAAGGTCATGTCATCCCGTACAAACTATGTCTTGAATGGCTCGCGGTGAAATCGAGGCGTAATTACTTCCTTAGTGCCCTAGCATTAAGTACTCTTGTTTTTAAGAATCCGCTGTACCGAGTTAGTAAGTTTTTAGATTTAAATAAGGATATAGTTACCCGCAGCTCGGCTAGCCTTCCACCCAGGACTCTCCTCTATACTACAATTCCTCCCCTAACTTTGACCCCTCCCTCATTGACTCCTTCAAAACCTTTCTTTTCATTTTCTCCTGCCAAAGGACAATCTGAAGTAAAAACGGCGAGTTGAAACAGAGGGTATCATTATCGACTAGGCTGCGCTGGCGGGCTTTTCAACTGTACTCTTACTATTTCAAATTTAAATGCACCGCCAGTGCTGGCCTAGCATTAATTAGTCAACTTAATTTAATTAATTAAATTTATTATGTTGCTCTTTTAGAATTTATGTTTAGTATTTAGCATTTAGTCCAGCTTTCTTAAAACACAGCGAATAATTATAACTATGCTCCTGAAATACCGATTCTATGTATATATCTTCATATTTACTTATATCACTATTGTCACCTCAATACTATTCAATCCATAATTTTGTAATCACAATGTAATATTTTTGTGCCGGATGGGGTAATACCCCGCAGTTAAAATAAAGATATCTAAATTTAAATCTCTCTCTCTCTCTCTCTCTCTGTTTCCTGCGACTGATTTACAGACAATAGTGGCATCATATGCCATTAATCAACCATCTCAAACTGTAAATACGGTAAAAAAAAACTGTTGATAATGAAATCGTAATTGATAAAAATGTAATTCCGTCAACTGCTGCAAAAAATTGACTATCCGCAGACACTGCTGGGGGGGGGTTCACTGTAAGGGACTGAGGGCAGGTTTTGTCAATGTTACCTCACTGAAGGGGCACATTGGCATGATTAAACAACACCTTTCAGCTCGTCCTGCCTACCATCTCTTTGGGGTTGCTGAGTCGCACCTTGACCCTGATGTTGGGAGTGATCTCATTCAAATCGATGACTACTCACTACTTAGACTTGATCGCAACAAATTAGGGGGCGGGCTAGTCCTGTACATTCATAACACTTTCAAGGCCAATTTACTATGCAGCTCTCCAACAACACAGGAGGGCAGGCCATTTATACCTGAATATTTAATGTGCAGTGTTCAGCAGGGCAGCCTTCCCCCCGTCTTTGTTGCTTTAATATACAGACCACCACACGTACCGTTTTTATAGGGCTCTGACTTAATAGACAAACTGACGATACATACTCAAGACTTTAGTCACAAAATTATTATGGGAGATCTGAATGCGAACCTACTCGGAACGTCAGTCGATGCGAAATTTGTTAGACGGTTGGCTGATGATCATAACCTTCAAATAATTGATCATGGTGCGACTCATCATCTCACGGATTCTCACACGTGGATTGATGTGATCTTGACAGATAATAATGACGTTGTACTGAGCAGGGACAATCGGCCGGCGCCTTTTCCCAATCATCATAACATCATAGAGGTCGAGATTGGGGTCGAAACTGCTGCATCCCCTGTGGTTGAATCTTTCAGCTACAGGGATTTTAAATCGATCCAGCAAGTCGACCTCCTGTCTCACCTAGCTGACTGTGATTAGTCGCGGATCGATGGTCCCGCGGAGGGTGTTGACAGTCAATTAGAGTGCCTCACTGTCAACCTCATGGCTGTGATAGATAAAATTGCACCGTTAAAAGAATTCATGCCGAAAAAGAAAACAAATCCACCATGGGTTGATGCTGAACTAATACATCTTTACAAAAAACGTGACTCCGTACGAAGACGCTATGCGCGGAACAATGACGACAGACTGTGGCGGGATTATCAGGGCCTTGCAGCTGAAGCTGAATTACGAACGAAGGAAACAAGGGAAAGATTTTTACAAAATAAAATTTCTGAAGCGATTGATAATAAGAAAGATATCTGGAAAGAGCTCAAGGCTCTGGGTCTTCTGCCAAAGACAAGAGAGGAGCTTCATGGTTTCTCACCGGAAGAGCTCAATGCCCACTTTGCAGGGGTGTCGATCTCCCAAAATGAGGGTGATGAAGAACTTGACAACGTCCTGACCACTGCCAGTGATGACGGTTTTGTTTTCCGAGAAGTCAGCTTCTCGGACGTGGTTCTGGCTGTTGCCCACTTCTCATCACAAGCCAGAGGGGAAGACGGCATTCCCCAAAGTATAGTGGCTAAGGCTCTTCCGTTTGTGGGAGATCATATTGTTAAGATCTTTAACTCCTCTGTGTCCAGTGGCATTTTTCCTGGAACTTGGAAGGGAGCTCGGTTGGTGCCTTTGAAGAAGAAGCCTGTCCCATCTACGGTGTCAGATTTCCGACCAATTGCCCTACTGAGTTTCCTTTCTAAGGTCCTTGAAAAAATCGTACACGACCAAATAACTGACTTCTTACGAGAAAATAATACTTTGGACCCGATGCAGACTGGTTTTCGACAGAATCACAGTACACAGACAGCAGTACTAAACTGACGGAGGACATAAGATCAGGCATTAACAACAACAAAAAACTATTGACTATTTTGTTAATGTTTGATTTTAGCAAAGCATTCGACACCATCTCACACACTAAACTGCTGCGTAAGCTGATGCGCATGGGATTCTCCAGGAGTGTTCTCCTGTGGCTTAAGTCATATATTATGGGGAGACGACAGAAAGTCGTCACAATCACAAACGGGGATTCAGGTTGGCTAACCACCAATCTTGGCGTTCCACAGGGCTCAGTCCTGGGACCCCTGCTTTTCAGCCTGTACATAAACGACTTACGAGGGTAGTTCAATAAGTCTTTAGAATAAAGTATAAAAACAATTTTTTTTGGGTAAATTTTTTTTATTTTTCAACATAATCTCCTTGGAGCTCTATACACTTGGTCAATCGCTTTTTAAGTTTTTTTAATCCTTCAGAAAAGTGCGTTTTCGGAAGTTTCTCAAAATAAGCACTTACAGAGGCAATGACGTCTTCGTTGTCCGTAAATCTCTGTCCACCGAGCCATTTTTTCAAGTTTGGAAATAAGAAAAAGTCACTGGGGGCTAAATCTGGTGAATACGGTGGGTGTTGGACCAATTCGAATTTTAGTTCTTCAATTTTAGCCATTGAAACGAAGCATGTGTGAACTCGGGCGTTGTCGTGATGAAAGAGAATTTTTTTTCTCGCCAAATGTGGTCGTTTTTTTTAATTTCTTCTTTCAGCTGCTCTAATAATGATGCATAATACTCACCAGTAATTGTTTTACCCTTTTCCAAGTAGTCAATAAGTATAATTCCACGTGCATCCCAAAAAACTGTAGCCATAACCTTACCAGCTGACTTTACGGTCTTTGCCTTCTTTGGAGCTGGTTCGCCAGTGGAAATCCACTGTTTGGATTGTTCCTTTGTCTCAGGAGTGTAGTGGTGTATCCATGTTTCATCCACAGTCACAAATCGACGAAAAAATTCCTCAGGATTCCGACTTATGCGCGCCAAAAGAGCCTCAGAGGCGACCACTCTATTACGTTTATTCTCAGCTGAGAGCAAACGCGGCACCCATCTTGCCGATAGCTTTTTCATGCCTAATTTTTCATGTAGAATTGAAACAACTGCACCTATAGATATCCTTGTGGCCTCAGCTAACTCACGCACTTTTAATCTTCTATCCTTCAACACCATATCGTGGATTTTATTGATGATTTCGGGAGTAGTTGCTTCTACGGGCCTTCCTGAACGTGGTTCGTCACTTATTGATGTACGACCACGCTTAAATTCATTTACCCAGTTATAAACCGTTGCTAAGGCAGGGGCAGATGTGCCATGAACTGAGTCCAATTCATTTTTTATCTCATATGGAGTTAAACCCTTTAAATGAAAATGTTTAATTACCGCTCTGAACTCGTTTTTTTCCATTTTTCTTAACAAGCAAATTTTTTTTTTCAATTGGTTATAAAAACACGTAAACTCAGAAGATGTGGACTGTGACTGCACCATATATCTAGTTGGGAGTGGTGCTGACTGAAAACAGATGATTTGGAGCGATTCGCGCGCCATCTGTTGGTCATTCTAAAGACTTATTGAACTACCCTCGTACAAGACGTACTCGACTTAGATGGTGTCGAACACATACTTTACGCTGACGACTTGCAAACCTACACACAAGTGACCCTGAAGGGTCTTCGTGATGGGATCGGTCGCATGTCGGCTGTAGCACAAGCAGTGTCGAACTGGGCAACGTCATCTGGCCTGCGCCTCAATGTCGGCAAGACAAAGGCGATCATTTTTGGATCTGATCACAACATCAAACAGGTTCAGAACCTTGACTTGCAAGGCATTGAGATATAGACCTGCGTACACGTTCCCTTTGTCGATACAGTCACCAACCTCGGCGTGGTGATGGACGGAGGGTTGACATGGAAGCCGCAACTGAATGCGGTCAGTAGAAAAGTAAATAGAGCTCTGTATAGCTTAAAACTTTTCCGTTCAAGCACCACAGAGATACTGAGGAAGCAGCTGGCATGTGCACTGGTACTACCTCACTTAGACTATTGCTCAGTGGTTCTTCTTGATGTGTCAGGGGAGCTCCAGACACGACTACAATGTCTACAGAATGCATGTGTGAGATACATATGTGGTGTTAGGCGAGATGAGCATATCACCGCCTACAGGAAGAAACTGGACTGGTTAGATCTGAAGGTGAGGAGAGAGTATTTTATGGGGCTGCTGCTTTACAAAGCGGTTGTTATGCGGCAGCCACCGTATCTTACTGCCCTCTTTGAAAAAAACCAGGCCAGGACTTCAAGTAGGGGTGGTATGAAAGAGCTCTCGGTTCCGGGGTCGCGCACCGATAAGGGCCTTTTCTCATTTAGAGTTCAAGGTGCGCACCTCTGGAATTCGCTCCCGAGCAGTGTGAGGTGTCTGCCATCTTTTTGTAAATTTAAAACGGCGTTTAGCAGGCACCTTAAGCAATTACATGGTGAAGAGAATGTACAGAGGTGAGTCGAACATTTATTTAAGCTTTTTATTTATTTTGAATTATTTATTTTGAATTATTTATTTTGAATTATTTATTTTGAATTATTTATTTATTTAATTTATTTATTTATTTAAATTTATTTATTTATTTATTTAATTTATTCATTTATGTAAATTTATTTATTTATTTATTTAATTTAATTATTTATCTGGTTTATTTATTTATTCGACGTTTTTATTTATTAATGTATTTATTTATTTATTAAATATGTTTAGTGCTAGTTAGGTGTGAATGTATTTATTAGCGTAATTGTTAAAGTGTCATGAATGAGTGTGTTTTAAATTTAGACGTGATAGTATACGCAAAAATTTAGCAAAGTATGTGTATGTATTCTTTTATATTTATATGTTATCTCTATTGTATTTATTTTTTATTCTATGTATTATTTTTTGACGAAGCGTTTTCTGTGATATCTGACTGTGACTAGTTCATTACATTTAAATTTTATAAACTGACGAACTGATAAAGTGAATTATTATTTTAATATGAAATATGCAATAAGTGAAAGTTAAGATAACAATTATATTAAATCGACTGATATTTTTAATTATAATTATAACTACATGTACATGAAATTGTAAGATTTTGTCTTTTGATGAATAAAAAGTATATCTATCTATCTATCTATCTCCCTCTCTCTCTCTCTCTCTCTTTCTCTCTAGTGTTTTCTCTCTATCTAGCAATCGGGTGCGTAACGCCTGGACGAAGCTGCTGCGCGTTCGCACGTGGCCTCTCTTCTCCCGCGTTCGCATGCATCGGGAGAGAGCCACAGAGTATGCATAGTCTATACGACGTCGATACTTCTTGAGCTTCGGCGAGAGAGTTTCTGCGCTAAATCAGCGTATGAGCGGTGAGTGCTCGCCAGTGATCATCGACTTATCTGTGTATAAGCTTGCATGTGATTGTACGCTCGGGTGTATGTGCGGGTCTGCGGTCTCGGCTGTTAAGCGTCAGCTACGGCCGTCTGCTGGTGTACGCTTGGGTGTGTATCCATGTGTCTTTCCCTCGGTCGCGATACTCTTCCTCGGTTTACCTTGAACAATAAGCTCTGGTGACGACGTTTGTTCGGTCGTTATTAACTGACCCTCCTAAGCGGGACACTCCGCTATGAGTGGACAGCTTAACACGAAGAAGAAAGTAAAGACTCTTATTGGGCCGCTGTATTCCACTAAAATGCGAATCTCCCGAAGAACCTTCGGCACCATGACTGACGCATAAATAAATAACTATTTTATAATGTAAATTCAGGAATCTATCGATCTCTCCGAGTTAGTTTTGTGATGAAAGGGAATTAAGGGGGTATACCTATAAATCATGGAAGAGCCGATTTTTTTTATAATTTATTTTTTATTTACAAGCTATAAGTAAGTTAAAAATAAAGTTTTAGTTATGAATATAGATATAAAACAATTTTACAGGATTTAAGTAATTATTTTTAAATTAATATCTCTTTCGAAATTCGCGCATTTTTTAGTAGCTGCAGATATTGTAGCATCGTACTGCGTTGAAAATGTACAACCTAATCGTATGTTCCTGTGTGTTTACTTCCAAAGCTATCCGGAAGTATAAGTATTTACAAGATCATAAAAAATATTAAAAATGGATTACCGCAATATATTTATTCAATTAGATAAGTCATCTTAATTTATCAGTAGTTAATGTAATTTTTGATTGTATTACTTTGTGATTTTTTTTTCAGTAAATCAATATATCGTACCAAGGAAAAAGAAAGAGCTCTGTCAACTGCTCATGAGGAAAAAATAATTTTGAGTGAATGGAATGACATCTAGAAAGATATTCAAATCTATTACTGGTATGTAAACTACTTTTACTTCTAAGCGTATGACTGTTCTATTTGATACTGAAGTAACATTAATTTCTTGCAGGTTGCAATTGGCATGCACTGCATGATTGAGATGATGAAATCATGTTTTATATTTGAGAATAGCTGCTGAAGTGGATCAGAATGTTATAATATGAACTGAGATGTAATGTTTGAAAAAATGGTAACATTACTTAAGTGTAACTTTAAATGTAATTTTCTCATAACTATGTTTTCAGAACTTTCGCGTAACCTGCAGACTGAACCGGTTTTGAATGCCATTTTAAACTGAAGCTATTTAGAAACCTCTAAGAATTGATTATCAAGTGAGTACTCTAGTCTAAGTGTGAAAAACGACAATTTTAATAATAATGATAGTTATTGTGGCTTTCAGGTCTTCAAACAATTTAAATAAATTAAACTTAATTTCTTTAACTAGCTTCAGTTCAAAATGACATACAAGAGGAACAATTTAAGACGAGCATGACTAAAATCAATGCATCGCTTGAGTATGTAGCTTACGTGCAAGCAAAATGTTCATAGACTCATATCTCCCCCTGTAAGGGGGGGGGGGCAGGGTCTCATCAAGGATGATTTTTGTAAGAAATTTATTCAACTTTACTGATGGAAATGTTCAAAAAAGTGCCATAAGTATTCTACTCCCTTCAATAAAAAACCACTTCGTTGACGTTTCGGTAGTCGATGTAAATTCAAAATTGCTTTCTCCAGTGACGTACGTAGGATTTCTTTTTATATTGAATAGTTTTTTTTATAAACAATTTTGTGATGATTTTTTTCATAAAATTTTAAACTTTTTTTTCAAAAATACATCATGTTGAAAAAAATCAATATATCGAAAAAATCCTACGCACGTCTCGTACTGTTGTTCTATAGAATCTAAAAAACTTTGTTTTTTTGTTCCAGGACAAAAATTAGGTTTCGGGTCGTAGATCCCTTATAAAAAATGGCACCGACGGAGAAATGCTGCGCAGCCCCCATTTTGTCATGAACAAACTTGCAAAAGATATTTTCTGTACTTCATTACTAGTGTTATAAATCCCATTTTACAGAAATTTGATTCATTTCTTTATTGTGCCAAAAGAATCACGAAATATGGTTATTTTTTCGCGATTTACAGTTGTTCCCCCTTAAAGAATATATTCCCAAAGGTTAAAATCTTTTTTCAGTTTTTGTACGCGCGACGCTCAATTTTTGTCCAAATTAAGGATTTGTGATAAGACCATTCATCAAGCAGTACAGAATATATGTACATATAGTTTCATTTCTTATGATTAAATTAAATTTACGTATTTGTCACAGTATAGTTTTTTTTTTTTTTCAATCACATATAGTCATGTTATCACATTTTATCACATTTCGAGCAGGTACAGTCAGTATAAAGTTTTGGTAATAGCATACGCACAATTTACAATATATATCTATCGCGTCAATTTTATAAAAAAAACAAAAATATTCACACACGCTGTAGCTACATTCATGCACCCATTCATGCCTATAAATATATTCGAACTGGTTGCTAAAATTTTATTCTTTATGTAAAACCTCATAAATATAAATAAAAAAAAAGTAAAAATAAATAGTTGAAAATAAATAAATAAATAAATAAATAAATAAATAAACAAACAAACAAACAAACAAACAAACAAACAAACAAACAAACAAACAAACAAACAAACAAACAAATAAATAAATAAATAAATAAATAACCAAATGAGTGAGTGAGTGAGTGAGTGAGTGAGTGAGTGAGTGAGTGAGTGAGTGAGTGAGTGAGTGAGTGAGTGAGTGAGTGAGTGAGTGAGTGAGTGAGTGAGTGGGTGAGTGAGTGAGTGAGTGAGTGAGTGAGTGAGTGAGTGAGTAAGAAAGTTACACAATAAATACAAAATAAATAAATAAATAAAATAAATAAAAATAAATAAATGAATAAAGCAACACATACATTCAACACATAATTTTAATTCTGTTGGTGACCGTTCTGCTGTCTGAGATCTCTTTGAAAAACTTACAGTTTGGCGGCGGAGCGAGTCTTGTCGTCGAGTTCGGTGCCTGGAGGCGAGACCGATACTAATAAGTTATTAAAAGAAACAAAATTATATTTAACTTGAAATATAAAATAAATTAATAGGCCGAACTAAACAATTCAATATGAAAAATTAATTGAAAGCGACGGCAAAACGAGTTGAAAGATCGCGGCGTGGGAGACACGATGGATGGCGCGTTTTAGCAAGTCCAGGTCCCGATGTCGTCCCTCGAAAGCAGCCGGTAGATCAGTCATTAGCCCAACGTCTCCAGCACATCCCCGAGGCTCCGTAATGCTACGCGGACAGTGCTGATTGGCCGCGAGCTGGCTGCGCTGTCGTCGTCGCCAGGTCGGTGCGTAACGCCTCTTTCGTCCCCTTCTCTCCCACTATTGTCTGGCGCTACTGTAATGTACATTGACTTGCAGTTTCGTGAGCTATTATTCCGCGAGGGAATTTAAAAACATTTAATTTCGTTGGTGAAATTAAAACTTTTGAGGTGAAAACGAGCAAGCACGCCTGCTTGGATGTTTTATGTTAGAAAACACAGAAGGCTGCAACGAAATTACTTATGGGGAGAGAACTTAGGAAGTTAGAAAGAATAACTTAACTCGGCCTGGTTTAGGCAATTCTTGATAATGACTACGACCAGTACCATAGGCAGACTCATGTAGCTAAAGGCGCTCGGAGTGTGCGTCGACGTTGTTGGTACTGCTGAGAGGTGCTGAGGCTGAAAATGCTGTAAAACTTTCCTCGACGGAATGCGCTGGCAGTTAACTCGGCGGAATGAAAACAAAATTAAATAACAAAATAATAAATAATGATTCGCTTTTCTATACGGCCCCAGACGAGAGGTAGAGTGACTGATCTCCTGGCTGCTGGGTGGCGGATTTTCATTTGATATCGGCCTAATTCGTAAGGTAGCGCGTGCGTAACAAGCGACAAAAAATCGCTTCGTTACAATACTAATGTTGAATTTTGCTTCCTCATAGAGGAAGCTTTGTGATATTAAATGTATATATATATGGGTAATTATATGGTGTTTTAACGGATCAAGGTTCGATAAATGAATGGACGAAAAGTAGTGCGTAAAAAGAGATATATATCCTTGAAGAGTAGAGAGAGAAGGGGTTTACCACTTGTGCCGTTCTTGAAGGGATGTGACGTATTCGTTAGTTCATCTTGACCAGAAGTGTTGCAGCATTTGAATAATTAGCTGCCAACGCTTTCGTAATGGTACTTTGATGTGAGCGACATCAGCTTGGGGTACTAAAAAGGAGGATCTTAATATTAGTACATTTGCTGTTGTTAATGGCTGTAGATCCGATGGATCGTCACTACGCGGCATTAATGGTCGGGAATTTAGGCATGCTTCGATGCGAGTTAGAAGAGTGGATAACTCGACGAAGGTTAAAACCTAACCATTTATAATGCGCTTCGAATGAAATTTGGTCGATTTGACCGCAGCCTCCCACAGCCCTCCGAAGTGTGCGGTGCCTGGAGGGTTAAAATGCCAAGAAGTTCCTTCCCTAGCTAACAAAAACGCGACTTGCTGAGAATGAGCTGAAGCTTCTTCATAGACTTCACGAAGCTGCGAGTCAGTACCAAAAAAATTAATATTTCTGTCGCTAAATAAATCTGCACAATGGCTTCGTCTGCCACTGAATCTATGAAATGCATCAATGAATGCTTCACTGCTGTAATCCTCTACTGCTTCTATGTGCACGGCACGAGTACTCATACAGACGAATATGGTTATGTAGCCTTTGACGGTTCCTTTACCTCGAGTTTTGGATAATCGCATACTGATGAGACCTGCTTAGTCGATACCAGCCTTTTCGAATGGATAGAAGTGAGTTACTCGAACCTCTGGCAAATTGCCCATCAGCTGGTTGTTAGTTGAGGCTGACAAAGGACGACACTTGATACATCGGCTAATTATAGATTTCACAGCTTCTGGTCCCCTCAACAGCCAGTGTCGTCGGCGGAGGCTTGATAACGTCAACTGTGTTGCACCACGAATAGTGCGCGAGTGAGCATCTCTTATCAAGAGAGTTGAAAAGAAGGTAACACCTGGGATTATGAGAGGGTGTTTTGTGTCGTTTTCAAGGAGTGTGTGAGAAAAACGATCATGAACTCGTAAGAGAGACTGTTGAATGAAGGTGTTCAACCTAGACAAGGAACTGTTGCTATTCAACAATTTTCCTGCTCGAATATGCTCCATCTCTTTCAAATAATAAAAAAGTAGGTGTAGATGCACCCATAATAGCCTAGAGTTCTCTTTTTCTAAGACTGGAATTTCCGCATTCATTGGTTAATCAGTAAGGTTTAAAAAACCTAAATCTAATAAATAGAATTTGAATTTATTTCTACGCTCATAAGATTCGCTGTTCATCATTGCTTGACCAACTCTTTGAACAGTCGAAAGTTTGACTTTGAACAATTCAACTTTTAACCTATTTTGGGTTTCTAATTCTACAACAGTCTCTTCCGTATAGTAAACGGTAAGAGATTCGTGAGAACTATCACAATTTTCATGCTTGAGTGGCCAAGGAGTGGCATCAGCGCTTAGCCAATTAGGACCTTGCCACCAAAGATAGAAAGTGGAAAAATGTGAGGGCTCAATGCCTCGCGGGTACAAGCGACTGAACAACAGAGCTTCGATTGGCTATGAAAGTTTGCCATCGAGATGAAATATCACTCAACCAGTGTAATACACCTGATGAATCTGACCATAAATGTATCATATCTAAGGTAATAGGTGTAATTTCAATGAAGTGGTGTATTAGTTTGACTAGCAAATGTGCAGCACATAACTCAAGTCCGGGCACGCTCAGAGTTTTGAGTGGAGCGACTCGAGATTTGGCTAACTGTAACGATACTGAAACCTCATTGTGAATTATTCTGAGATAGATCACGGCATCATAAGCTTACTTTGAAGCATCGGCGAAACCGTGAATCTCAACAATTTCAACATCGGGAGAGTAGTGAATCCAGCGTGGAATTTTTAAGGCTGACAAGCAAAGTAGTTGCTATCGTTAGAGTAACCATCTGTGTGATATCTCAAATGGCAATGGATCACTCCAATCGACTTTGATTAACCAAAGAAATTGTAATAGAATTTTGGCAGTGATGAGCACAGGACCTAGCCAACCAATGTGATAAAATTAACGGGCAATATTAGAAAGCACTGCTCGCTTTGTATTTAACTTCGTAGTTGAAGCAGATTCTATATGAAATTCAAATACGTCATCATGAGGTTGCCAAGATAACTTTAATACTAGGATAGCCGGTTATGAACTAGAAAATGATACTATGCCTTCAGCAAGTTACTAGCTAACCAATTGACGATAGAAGCATCATTCGATATCCACTTTCTTAAAGAAAAACCACCACTGGCTAGTAAATCCAAAGTTTCCATTTGTTTGGCAATTGCTTCATCAATCGAATGCCCACCTGACATTATATCAGCAACATAGATTTCGTTCTCTACGACTTGTGCGCCAAGTGGATGTGTAATGTTACTATCAATAGCCAGTTGTTTGACGGAGCGACGAGCTACGAAAGAGAATGGAGTGATTCCATAAGTGACTGTGGTCAGCCGAAAGATTTCAACGAGTATTTCGGGGCTAGAACGCCAGAGAATGTACTGAAAATGCTGATCGTCTTATGAACTAGTACCTGCCGGTACATTTTTTTGTATATCTGCAGCAAATACGAATTCGTATCGAAGCCATTTGCAGATCAGATAAATGAGATTTTGGACTAGATTAGGCCCTGCGTGAAGAAATTTTTTAAGCGAATAACCTGAGTTGATTCTGATAGACGCGTTGAAAACAGTGCGGAGTTTAGTTGTTGTTATAAACTCCTTCCAAACACCGTGATGAGGAAGTAAGAAACATTCACTGACATCCTTTCGATAACATTCAGTGGAAGCAGCGATCATATGCCCGAGTGGTTCATACTCGTTCAAGAATTTCTCGTAAGCATCTTTGAATTTTGAGTCATTTTGAAACCTTGCCTGCATTCGCTTTAACATCTGAAGCAAAGGAGCGAATAAATCACCCAGATTTGCGTCTTAGAGATTCGCATGCTTGATCATATGCAGTGTACAAGTTCTGCTTTGGATTTCGTCCTGCTTGCAAAAATTCTGTAGAATCTCATCTAACCGAGGATCTTCTGAGCAATGAAAATACGAGAGTACAGTGGAAGGTGAACAACTATCTGCTCGTAAATTACTTGATATTAGTTAGCCTAGTAATGTCAAAGTTGCAATACACTCATTCTCATTACCTTTGATGACCGTGCCTTCTACGATCCGAGAGTGGATAGAGGTTCCTAGCAAGACATCTATATAAGAATCTTCCATAAATTGAGGATCTGATAAATATAGACCTTGTATGTTTTCGAAATTCAAGTGATGCTGAGTTGAAGGTAGGCTATAGCAAGATACCTTTAATAGAACTAGTATTTCTACTTTACATAAGAATATCGATTGAAATCTTGGGCGAATTGTGAAACGAGCTGTAGTTTTGGATACAGCTACTGTTTCTTTTCCTACTCCTCTTACAGCGATATGAGTTTTGCTCTGCTTTAATCTAGGTTGGTTGCACAGGAGAATGTTGATTATTTTAGAGCATTAGACTCATTTTGAGTTTTAAATGGCTCTATAGACCTATTCGAAGAAAATGACGATTTTTCAGGATTATGCACGACAACTTGTGCTCGAGAATCAGATCCATCGAGCAATAAACTATGATGTTTTACCTTTGCAATGAAAACATCGTCTATTTGAACTACAATCCTTATAGAAATGTTTACCTAAGCAATTATAGCAGAGATTTTTTAAGGAAATTATGTTCTTGCGCTCAGGCAATGACTTTTATTTTAACGAATCACAAGTTGAAATGTAATGCGATTGATTACAATGATACTACTTATGACTCGGATTTTTAGTTGATTTTTTTTATGAAGCCGATGTTTAAAGAGAATGAACTGAGGATGACGACGAAGAGTTGTTATTACATGATTTAGATTGAAATGGCTGTTTCTGCTTATCGATATTAGGCATAATTGATTTACAAACTCCGTCTATGGATTCTAAACTAATAATCTGAGATTCAAGAAACTTTTTCAACTGATCAGATGTAGGAGAGGTGTATGAATTACCCATGTGTCTCTCCCAATCACGACGTGAGTTAGTGTCGAGTTTACTAACTGTTACATGCACCACGAGCTCTCCCCATTCATCGACCGTTATATTTAACGATTTTAGAGAATCAAGTGGACTAACAGTTTCTTTCATCCAACGTTTCAGTTCTGCAGATAACTCACATTTCATGGAATTTACGGACAGAAATTCTGAGAGCTGCTGGTTAAGTAGCCAAAGGTGACTTTCATAATAATCGACTAGTTTTCCGAAGCGTTTTCATAATTAGAATCAGTATTGGTGATATTCTTTATTTTATCTAGAGTCTCCGCATAGAGATGAGTTCGAAGATAATATAATTTCATAACTGGAGTCATGTCGTCTTTGCGATGAATCATGATGCGAAACATGTCGCGAAAATTTTCCCAACCAGTATTTTTTGGGAATATCGAATTTGAGAACATCCATTTTCGGTAATGTTGGAAAGAAAGCGAACCATTGAAATTGAGCAGCAGTGAATTGGGGTTGAGGAGATGCAAGAGGTGCATTTCTGGCTTATTCTGCATATTCCTCTTTGCCCATAAATAAAGAAAATCATTATAATCACCCTTTCTATCGTAATACGAATCTTCAACTAGATCCGTGAGCTTCGTCATAAAATTGTCATGTTCTTTATTAAGAGATCCCAAATTCAGGATTTGTTCATGATTTAGGAGAAATTTAACGTAATGAACTCGAAGAGCTTTTAATCGTGACAATGGCTGCATGCGACGACTAGAAATTTCTTAATTTTATGTAACTGAATTGGAATTAATTAAATAGGATGATTCAATAGTAATAGTGAAATGATTTAAAGTGAAGAAATCATAATTATATTGCCTTGTAATGATTGCTTGATGCTTCTACGATGAACCAGAAGTCCAGAGGGGTTCGCATGAAGTAGCGATGGGAGACGGGTCACCAGATGATTGAAGTGAAGCAGAGCATCGTTGGCAGCCACATTGTCCAGTAGACCAGAGCGGCTCGCATATAGTACCGATGGTGAATGGATCACTGTAGCAGTTGCGTTGACAGCAGCAGCAATGATGATAGTTGCCAGCAGGGCGCGCTGTGGTGATGCTATGTGCAGCATTAGCAGCAGCAGCAGAATCCAGCGATGTTGACGTGAGATGCGGCCGCGTGTACACACCCGCCACTGTAAAGAGTCACATCCAGTACCGATGGAGACTAGATCAGTGTAGTGGCTGCGTCGAAGGCAGCAGCAATGATGAGAGCTGCCTGCTGGGCGCGCTGTGGTGATGTTCCGTGCAGCTTGTAGTTGAGAAGCAGCAGCAGCAGCATCAGTAGCAGTAGTAGAAACCCAGGCTTCACGACGTGGTAAGCGGTCGCAACGTAGGTAAATTATTTTGGTATGTTAGAAATAAATTGATCGCTTCAGTATAAATGAATTTGCAAGAGCATACAATCTATCTCCTTTCTTTTGTTATACGGGAAAACGTCATTTTTTGTTTAAAGAATATTTCGGAAACATACGATGCAAAGTATTTAAAATATATTGAGCTGAATACGGTAGCTTTCCACTATCTCTTGGGTAGCCCAAACTACGAGGTATTTTATCTTTTAAAATAATTCAGGTTTAATTTTTTTTTAGTTTTGATTACTAATATCTCGAGAATGTCGCGGTAATTTTATTAAACAAATGATTTTTTTTTGTTTTTTGATGAATATACGAAATTTTACATCAAATAAAGGTTCCTCTATTCGTATTTTAACTATTTTTTTATTTTACGACAGTTTAAAAGGTATACTGCAATTTATGATCTATAACGGGGTGCTCAATCATTAATAACTATTACTTAATTGACTGTGCTGGCGTCCTGCAGGTGTGTGCACGGCTTATCGCAGCTCTTACCTTTGAGGCGGCCTGCGGCGACTCACCGCTGTAGCCTTACCCTGGTGTAGCTGTGCAGGCTTTTCCCGCGTATACACCGAATCTACGAGGATTCGGCTTCGTGCAGAGTTTCCTCGACGCACTGGTTTTCGCGGCCTGTAACGAGCGCGAAAACGCGAAGACTAATATTTTTGCAACGCGAACAATGATGTAGCCTTGCTTCGGCCTGACTCGATGCGAGGAGCAGGCGGGATCGGGTTAATTAATGGCACACTGATTTAATAAAACAATAGAAGCTATTTCTAAAACGATAATAAATAAACAATTTCAATTACTTTAACATATAAAAGCGAGTTGATAATAACAAATAAAAGGTCGAGCGTCACTTGCGTGTTCAGCACGACCGTCGCTGAACACGCCGCCGGAATCGGAGAGGGTTGCGATTGCGTGTGTTCCCTCTTCACCGTGGGTTGAACGGAGCCATTTTATCTTGAGGGCACGATACACTATTCGTAGTGTGGCCCTATAAACGTCCTCGGTTGCCGCGGGCTAGCTCTTACCTCTAATAAATAGAGCGCGACGGTATGATGTCATGATGCGCCGCTGACGATATCGCTTGCTGCTGCTATTCGACGAGGCTCTCGTTACAGCTGTTCTGTGCTTCGCTTCTCCTTTTTCTATTCCGCGGCGTCCTTCGACGAACCACCAAAAATGCTGAGGCTCGGCGTCCTCGGTGGCGTCTTCTAAGATGGCGTCGGAGCGACTCTTTTCGCGAGGCACTCGGCGTGAGAAGTCGAGCGGTAGTGCTTCTTCCTTTCCGCGGCCGTGGCCCTCCGCTCCATCATGCTCTCGTCTTCACACCTGTTGCCGCGCGTGAGTATGAGATGACGTCTCATGCCCCTGTCATCCTATTCAGATATGCGAGAACATAGGGTTCTAAATCTGGACCAATCAGCATATTGATCAATCTTTGGAACGTTGCGCCCGCATAAGATAAACCGAACGGCATTCTCAGAAAGTGGAACAGCCCTTTTCTCGGCACTGTGAAGGCCGTGATTGGCCGAGACGATTCGCTCAGTGGTATATGATGATAGGCACTACTGATGTCAATCGTCGATATGTATTTTGCCCTCCTCAATTTCTTCAATATATATATAGCATGAAGGGCAGAGGATACGCATCGGGCTTCGTCTGTGCATTAACCTTGTGGTAGTCGACGATGAACCTGTAGGTGCCATTCTTTTTCTTTACCATCACCACTGGACTCGACCAACCACTATTAGATGGTTCGATTATCCTTTGATCTAGCATCTCCTTTACGTGTCGGTGCATTTCCTGTTCTATTTTCTCTGAGACCGGGTAATACTTTTTCTTTATGGGCTTGGCTGATTCAATAGCTATATGATGCTCGATGTCACACGTTAAGCCACAAGTGTCTCTTTGGCCTTGCAGAGATTCGTCTAGGAGACTCTCTAGCTCTTGGCGTTGCGACTCCGTGACATCGGCAATAGCGCCTGATGATATGGCGGCTACGCCAGCGTCCAAACTAGCTACCTCCAGCTGTACTCTAGCTTTGGTACCCTTGAAATATAGTACGTCTTCATCTGGGTCAACTATCGCCCTAAACTTCTTCACAAAGTTCACACCTATATAACATTCGTCCTCTAGGTGCAGGACGATACCCACGCGTACGTCCCGCGTTTCTCCTGCAACAGTTATTGGGAGTGTCACGTGACCTACCAGTGAGCCGAACGATCCATCTGGTAGTTTCACTCTTCCTGCATATTCGGTCGAGTGATCTTTCCCAAATGCGCTGGCTATCTGCAAGCCGACTGCCTCCATTACAGTGCTGGACGCTCCATTGTCGTACAGGGCTGGTATCGTTAAATCTCCGATTTCTATCTGTAACCACCAGCGAGTTTCATCTTCTTCCCTATATGCTCGCTTTTACGGTTGCATGGGCTCGAGATCCACTTCGGTGGACTTTGAGCCTGGAAGAGATGACCCGATCTCATTGGTCTCATCTTCGGGATAAGACCTGGGGGGTTGTGTTCGTGTGTCAGAGTCTATCGCCGTCGCTTCAGCTTCGGCTATTTACGCTGCCACAGAGATGACCTTTTCTCCCGTCGTCCCTTTCGGCTTATCCTCTCCTTCGGGGAAGGTTGTGATCGTTCGGGTTGTCTGTCCTTCTGGACTATGCGTTGGTCTCCGCTGACTTTCGTTCTCTTTCCTCTCTTCCGAGAGATTTGAGATTAGCTGCCCGTCTTGTACGATCTCGCTGTCGGGTGCGGACTCGCTTTCACGTGGCTGGACATTGTTCTCCCCTTTGGCCCTTCTGGGCCAACTGGGGTTGGGGCCGTAGAGACCGTGCATCCTTCTGAAAAAGTCGTGAGTCTCTTTGTTGGAGCTGTTTCCTCTCCTTCTTCTGAGAGGATAGAGCTCGGACGCCCCCCCCCCCCCCAAATCTACTTCGCCTTCAGGCGAAAGGTCGGTTTGGCGTTTGTTGATGTCCCCATCGCCAATTGCTGCTTCGGCTACGATGGGGATCGTTACTGCGGGGACCGTCGTGGATTTAGGAATGACTGCGGTCCTTAATCGCCATTTCTCTTTTCGATTCCCGTACATTTGGGGCAGTACTTCTTCATGAAGCCCAATTCTCGACAGCCATAACACTTTAAGCGGCCGGGGCGCTCCGACCGGTGTTGCTCCCCTCCTTTCCTAGGACGAGATTTGCTTTGCTGTCTGGAGTTTCATGACCTCTTGGGGCTTCTATATCCCCCCTTCCCTTGTGTCTTTCTGAACTGAGAGTTCTCGCTCATGATCGGCTGTTGGAGATGTTTCAGTTTCTCATCCAACATTTTGGTGAACATGACCGTGAAGTCTGGCGTGACCGGTTTCGCCTCTTCTGTCGACACAGCAGTCATTTCGGTTTTCTGCTTCTTTTGTCCGATAGTTGGTTTATAAGCCATCTCGGGAAACAGTAACGCTTCTGATGCTGGCGGCAGACGGTGCGCTCTTTCTTGTTACAGCGTTTGCTCTGCGTCCGTTGCCGCGTCTAGCAGCGTTTCTACACTTGTGACGTCGGACCTCCTAACCAGCTTCTGCAGATCTGATCGCATATTTCGGTGCAACAGGTCTAGATATTACGTCTCCTCGAGCCATGGGGATAGCATATTTATAATCCCTATCAGGCATGTGAGGTAGTCTCGCACCATTTCATCCGGACCTTGCATCCGAATATATTCCTCGTTCTGCAGTCTCTGTTGCTATTGGCGACTCGTGCCATACCAATGCCTGGCCGAAGTTGTGAAATCTCTCCAAGTTCTCCATTTCATCTGGTTATTTCGATACCAGGTCGCTGCAGTATCTGTGAACAGTTCTGAGAGTGCTGCCGGAGTTCTTCGTCCCATAGGTTGGCCAGTGTGTTGCAGTCTTCAATTCTGGCGAACAAAGCATCAATGCTCTGGTTCTTCTTGGCAGAGAATTTGATATTCCATTTCCTAACCACTTGACCAACATCTCGTGGGTTGCCACCACACCTTGTCGTTTGGCCGAGGGTCTCCGACCAGGGTCTTGGGCTTGACCTACCATGGTCTCGTCGTCCTTCGCCAGGTGTATTGAAGTGTATTTGATTGGCATTTGAGCGGTCTGCCGAATGATCTGAGCTCGCTCTGTCTCTCGGCCGCTCGTCGTTAGGCCTATTCTCTCTTCTATTCACGGTTGTGTGACTCTGCCCGTTGATGTAGTCCTTCGACTATGTTCCTCACACCCCCAGGCGTTACTCGCCGTGGGTGGATGTGCCGGTCTACCCTCCCTATCGTCTATTTGCGTGTCTTCAAATAGCGTGTATGTGTCTTGGAAATTTACCTATCGCCGATTATCTTCATGCCTCGTACTGTTAATCGTCGAATTAATTCTGCTAGTGTGAAAGATATGTCTTTTGGTATTTTTAAGGGGTTTCCTTTCTCTGATACCAGCGTTATCATCTCTTCACTTTTGGCTCCTGTTTCTCCAGATCTGGCGGTGTGATCGATACTCTCGGAATGATCTCGTTCCTGGGTAGTGTTCTCGGGTGGACCACGCAGTCTTAGTTCCAGGTTTTTATAAACTTCTATGTCTGAGAGTAACGCGGCCAGTCTGTTGTCTTTTGCGTCACCCCTGTGCGTGCCCTCCTCGATATCCATTGCAATGGTGGCATCTATAAATTGTCGGCGTAATCGGGCTCGGCCATTGATGGCATCCTTTTCTGACTCTTGAATTGCTTCAAAGTCGTTAACCGAGTACTTGTTTAGCAACCATTTTTCTAATCTGTTTGCGCGAGCGAAGTGATGGCCTTCTAACGACAGCTTCAGCTGTGACAGTGCTTCCTCTATTCTTTGGCCTTTTAAGTCCAAAATCAACTCTTCTACATACGAGGCTGTGGCGTCTGACATCTTGTAAAAACAATCTCTGAGTTATGCTGATCTTCAGCTCTGGCTATATCTGTCTTCATTCTTGTTTACCTATCTTTCGCTTCGCAAGATTTCAGATTTCGCTAGTGTGTGCGAGGGTATTATAATACGGTGGTCCAAGAAAAATTCTGCAATTAAATTTTCCTTGTTGTAGCTGAGTGTACAAATTTCGCAAATACTATTGTTTTCGATTTCGCAGTTTTCGCTATCTATTTGTCTTGTCGGTTCAATCAATCACGGGTATTTTTTTAAAAAAGAAATTAATAAACATAATTTTTGTTCATCACTAAACTCTTCTGAGTTCAAATCTCGTTTTGTAACTCGGAAGTGTGTGTAAAATTTTCCGTAAATTATTCAGAACAAAAAATAAGCTCAGTCTTTGTTTCTCTTAATTTTTCTGTTATGATTATTTTGTCACGAAAAATATTAGAAAAAATATATTATATAAAAAAATCTAAAGTTGTATCGAGCTACTTCTTCAATAAGAGAAAAATTAATTTTCCAAAAGAAATCTAAATTTTCGGAAATATTCGATTTTCCAAACCAAAATTATCGGTTTTTTCTTAAATTATTTGTTTAATAATAAAAAAACTGTAGGATTCTTTTTCTTTAGTTTTCCAAAAATTCTGAATAGGAGCGCTTTAAAATTTTATTTTCGAGGAAAATTGGATTTTATGTTCCAAATGGTATTCCGGAAGAAATTTAGTTTTTCAAAAATTTTCTAATTTTCAAAAAAAACAATTTTCTTCTTAAATAAATTTCTTCCGTTTTCTAAAATATCACAAATCATTAGAAATTTTACTGAATTATTTATTTATAGGCGGACGGATATGAAACGCCGAAATCCATGTAAATAACCTTGTAAATAGTTAGATGATAATAAATGTGAAGACGGGCGAAACTAGCCCGCATGTTGAATTTTATAAAAATAGATACACTCTTATTATTATGGCTCGAGAAAAACCTTATCCTTGCATGTTAATAAATTATTTATGATTGAATAGAAATAGTGAGAAATTACTTTTATTATTTGAAAAGAAAGAGATGGTAAGACGTGGTAAAAACATAAATATTATCCAAGCAAATAAGGCAGAGTTTGCCAGAAGGATCACGACCACTCTCCGCGGTGAAACCATTAATTAAATAAAGGCACACAGCAGCCGCATGGTTTTAGATAACTGAGTAAGCCAGGGAGAAAAAAAACAGAATATTTGAGAGGTCGCTTTTCTACTGGGAAAGTTTGGTTTTTCAAATACTCTTTTGCGACATTGCTTTTTGGAGACAGGGCTCCGAGCTTGGAGGGAGCTTAAAGTAAAATAAAATAGATTAATTGATGGACTAAAGGTCGATTTTGAGGTTAAATTGACATTAATTTACCTGTAGCAAAAACGCAACGTCACACAGTTACCGAAAAACAAAAATTTGTTAATTTTCTAATTTTTTTACTTCAACTAAATTTTAAATTATTTTAACTTATTGATTGTTAATCCATTATGCCGTTAATGCCGGGATTTGTTATGCGCCATGTTTAACGGGGTGCTGAATCATTAATAACTATTAATTAATTGATTGTCCTACCGTCCTGCGGACGTGCGCCACACGCAACGCGGCTTATCGCAGCTCTTACCTTGGAGGCAGCCCGCGGCGACTCGCCGCTATATTTTTTGTCAAACATGTGTTTATAACTTGTTTTTCTTATGTCTATGAAGCGAAACTAAATTTTATCGTTCTTCGAGACGGTGCAATCACATGCTAGTTATATTGTAAACTAAGCCTACTAGAGTGTTTAGGCCCACCTAAATGTGTGATATCATTCGGATGATACTTGACGTTTAATGGTGCCTAAACCGACTTAGAGCTGATTTTCGAAATTTACTTCGAAAATTTACTATAGCGAGCGCAAAAGTCTTTTCCGCCTACCGGTCAGAAAACAGCCACTTTAGTCACGCTACATGGGTAAGAAAAAACGAATTTTGATACAAAATTATTTTTTATATTTTACTTTGATAGTTACTTTTAACAATTTGTTAAGACTAGAGATACAAGCCTACTAGCATGGCTTTAAAAACATTTTTTGTAATTTCTTTAATGTAAAACCAGAATATATGACCGAAGTGAAATGCTACTTTCAAAATAATTACGCTTTGTGTATGTATGTATGTATGTATGTATACATATATGTGTGTATGTATGTTGTGTGTATGAGTACGTACGTGTGTTGTATTTATGTATACATGTGTCACTTATCTGAGTTCAAACACCAGTTGATATCAAATCAATTTATGTGCAAGAACTTAATTTTGAATGGCAATTTCAAAATTTGAATCTATGTATCTCGACATTTAAGAGAAATGTACTTGTCGTTTTCACTTTTTAACGCAGAATTAAATAGAAAAAAATAATTCTTTATTGCAATTGTGACGGTCCGAATAAATTAACAGAAATCGAAATTCAATTTTTGTAAATAATTATTTATTATAATATACGAGTATTATTGTTTTTATAAAATCATTATTGTTAATAATGTTATTAAGCAAAGTGCATAAAGTATTAAAATCATTTGCAATAAATATATTATTTATAACCCCAAGTTCGAATATATTAATAAATAATTAGTTTAATAAATAAAATCTCATAATAACTAATTAATGGGATTTTATGTGTGACTAGAATTAATTAATAATAAACAGTAAAAATAAATATTCATCAATAATTACAATATTAACACATTTAAAAATCCCGCGTCGTGCGGGAAAATATACCGACATAGGGTAATACACCGGCGGCAGCGTGCAGCGTCGGGGAGAGAATTGTGCAGCGAGTGGCAGCAGCGCCGAAACCGAAAGGCGCTCGAGAGGGGAAGAGTAAGCGTCGAGGCGCCCTCGGGTATAAGTAAAACGGGCACAGCGGAGATCGGCAGTCAGTCGAGACCACCCCCCCCCCCCCCGCGATAGCAGCCTAGCCAGGTAGCTCTCGTATGTGGATTAGCGCGACTGAATCCTCCCGAGGAGCCACAAGCTTCGACTTTAGTGCTCAGCATCCTATCCTCCTCTCACTGTAGGGTTTTGGAACCAACCGCCTTGATCATTTCCTCGTACAATTTACCTGAATAAAAAATTTATTTTTATTTAAATATCCTATTTATTATTATTGCCAAATCCATTTACCCATCCAATATTCACAGCCAGGATGCACCGTAGACCTTCTAGCATCGCTTTGGGAGGTTGTAACGTGTAAGGCCAGGCTTTCACCAGGATGTTTCATTCGCAACGGCCAGCGCACTGTACGAGGGTACGCTCTCAGGATTTTTTTCATTAATGCGCGCACACCGCGTACGTTTAGAGTGCGCGTGTTAAGTGGGATTTTCCTGGCAAAAATCCCTTACACTGCATTTTAGTTTCATCCAAACCGTGTGGCTCTAGGAACGCAGGATTTTGTATCGCGAGGGATTAAGGGGGAAAATCTGCTGAATCTTTATCTTCAGGTCCAGCACGCGAACCGCGTTTTCTAATTTAAATATTATTCAAATCACATTTCACAGAAATCCAATAACAAAATCTCGGATAAAATTTTGACAGTTACATTGGCGTTCTGACAGGGACTTGTAGTAAGATTTGCAGATTTAAAATGCGGGTAATAGTAATTAAAATACGTGCGAAGTAATGTTGCGGGAGATAGAATTATCGTCTGCAGAGTCGCGTATCCACTAGAAGTTAAATGACCTTGAAACTCAGTTAAATCGATTGGTCGCTATTGATGGGGAGCGTTGGCCGACAATTGCACATATTGATGATGTAGTGCGTGCGTTAAAATTAGAAAATAAATTGCTAAAAGAAGCAACGGCACATCAGCGTCAAGACTTTCAAAGCTTATGGGGATCCGTAAATGAGATGAAACCTGCAGTAAATAAATTGACTGTAAAAACAGCTTAAGTACGTGGTCATTTGGGGGCTTTGACTAAGTCGACGATAGTAAAATCGAAATTGAACAGCGGGAACAGAGTCAAAAGATTAATGAACTTACCCAACGCTTTGGTTAATTGAAATTCAATTAAAACAATCCATCTTTTGAATTGTAATTTCGTACTTTTCTTTTCGACTTTTAGTATCACACATTAAAATCACCGAACACAGTAAAGGGATTTGAGAATATTAACATTAAAATTAAATGTTTTTTTCTCCTCTCATATAACGATGGTTTAGCATCCTCTACCTTACTTTTGTATAATATTTGGAGGGGGTAAGGATAGAAAATAAGTAACATTATCACTCCAAAATTAATTGAGAAAATAATATACCGTTAAGTTTTGTTACGAGTCATCATTTTAAAAATGGAGAAAACATCGAGAAATAAGAAGTTGTCGGGGGCGTTACTAACCAATATTGAAACGACGGCTCCCGCGCATAGCTTAGATGCCGACCAAAAGAAACACCGTGATTATGAAAAGGCCGTGTCGAAGGAATTAAAATTTCTTGATGAAAGTCAGGACGAGCTCGATAATAAGCTCGAGAAGTTTATAAAAAATCCAGTTTCAAATATCGCCGTCACTACAAACGTCGCAGATCCAAGCGGTAAACAAGGATTTAGATAAATGCGCTTTCAGATTAAATAAAAAATACAAATTGAAAACTGGCGGAAAACATCTCTAAAAATAAATAAATACTTTACAAGATCGTATTGGAGTGCTCGAAAGTGAGAATGACAATTGAATCGCTAAAAATACGGAATTACACGTAAAATTCGAAAATTTAAGGAAACAAGTTGAGGAAAGTGATAGCTGTGGGTGCTCAAAAAATATATGCTCGAACAGATAGATGAGGTATATGAGAAAAAAGAACAAATCGTAAAAAATTTGGAAGAATTGATTAATAGAAGTAGATCAACTTACGTCGGCTCTGCAAACATCAATGACGTATCACGAAAAGTCAAATTAAACATACCTAAATTTAAGAGCTTATACCTCAGAAAGGCCGATGAAGTTCTTATTCGAATTAGAAAAGTACTTTTCGTTGTTAAGACCAGACTTAAGGGAAACCATATGTATTATTTAGCAGGCTTTGATAGACGATGCGCATAATCGGTGATATTTGGAAGAAGGTGAAATTGATAGCCATGAGGAGTTCGAGAATCGATTAGAAGAATGATGTTGGAATACGAATGCGAAATTAAACGCAAAATACAAAGTCGAGTTCGTATAATGGTACGCGTCCACCTCCAAGAATATGCAAATTATGCTCGTAAATTATGCGATATATATTTTCGGTTTAGTAAAAAAGCTAAAACTAAAATTTACGGAGGAGAGAATGGTTATAAAAATCGGGGAACGTTTCGAACGGGAGGTTAGATTATTAAAAATCTTACCTACGTACGACAGCGATGATCAGCTTTCACAGAATTATCGGGCAGCCATAAATCAATCCGACGATAACATTTCTCGAGAAATTCTCGGCAAACTAGTAACTCGATTAATTTTCGCAGTAATCCGACGGAGAATTATGAGAATAAAAAAACGTGGCAACCTAAAAGTGTCAACGCGACTCTAAATGTAAACGTCACGGAAAATTAAAAGAACGACAACGGAAATGTTAAAAATCCGCGAAAAGGAGATAATCGCAATACGGGGACGTGGAAAAATAAAATAAAAGAGCCACACAATATCGATGTACAAAACGTCGGTATAGGAGATAAACGCAACGATCAACCTGCGGAAAACGAGCAGTAGTTAGGTCCGATAACTCGTAAACGGCGTTAATAAAGAATACACAGGTGGAAACTGGACCGTTAATAAAAATAGCATCCATCTTAGAAGATCCCCGTGAAACATGTTAAACAGGAAGGGGAAGACATAGAAATCACGTGTTGTCCGGAAATTGATATATACATTCATGAAATCGGGGTCAAAGATTTGATTGATACTTGTACCAAAGTCACTGTAATTTCAGAAGAATTTTCTTATGCAAATATCGAACAATTTAAGAAATATCCGACTCTGTTGATAAGCGGTAAAGTAATAAAATTAATAAATGTCAAATCATGCTCACGATTAATATACGGGGTTTAGATACTAAACTAATCCTTCTTGTAGTACCTAAACTAATAAAACCTTGCATCATAGGTTATGATTCAATTAAAGCTCTGAAAATGTTAATAGACACGGTAAACGAACAAATATTATTTCAAATAAACCACAAATATGGTATTATCAAATACACAGATAAACGTTTCGCATTAAGCGAATATACGTCTCTGCGTATTGAACAAATGAGCGAGTACCTCGAAAATGAGGGCACAGCTGATAATTACTTCGATGAGAATTACTTTGATTACTCGAATTGCCGCAAAGAATCGTACGAGATCACAACAAGTGACATTGACGAAAAATAAACTCTTGTGATAATATAACCGAGTCACAAAAAGAAAAAATAAAAGCACTAATTATAAAATACAAAAAATTGTTTGAGAAAATTCCGGTCCTGATAACAACATATGAGCATGAATTAATACTAAAGGATGACACCCCTTTCTATACACAACCTTATCCTATCCCGTTAGCATATAGGGAATGAAGGAAATAGATAGGATACTAGAGTTGAGGATTATTAGGCGATCAAATAGTCCGTACATTAATGCCGTTGCAGTCGTGAGAAAGAAGGACGGTTCTGTTCTATTGTGTATGGACGCGCGAAAATTAAATGCGCGGCAAATCGACGATTATGATGGACAGCCGGGTATCGAGGAAGTACTGCAAAGATGCGCGGGAAACTGGTAACGAGTGCTTTCAACATCACGTGTATCTACTGGCAGGCAAAACTTGCGGAATGGTGTAAAAAATTTACAGGTTTTAAATGCGATAATCACGTATTTGAGCATAATATCGTGCTACTTTGTGTTAAAACTAGCGGTTCAGCTTTAATAAGAGGTTTGGATAAAACAACGTCAGATTTTAATGAATGGTGATACGATGATTAAGTGATATGCTGATTAAGTAAAAAAACTTCGATGAGCATTTAAACCACTTAGCACTGCTATACGAAAGATTATTGTCACACAGCTTAAGATTAAATTTAAAAAAATTAAGTTTCGTTTGTGAAGAAATCGATAACATAGGACATTTTATTTCAGTGCACGGGATTAGACCCGACTCTCAAGAGGTTAAAACGATCAAAAATTTTAAAAGACCAAAAAACGTACGAGAGTTACAGAGTTCTCTTGGATTTGTAAATTTCTATACAAAATTTGTGAAAAATTAATTACACCACACAAAACCACTTATTGAACTGTTGAAAAAGGGGGTCGACTTTCATTGGACAACCGAGCAGTAAAAGGCGTTCGATAACAACAGCGATATTCAATGCAAATATTATACTAAAATATGCTGATCCAAAACGTCCATATATATTGACCACGGATTCCAGCGTTTTGCATATGCAGCCGTACTTTCCCAGTTAAATAATGAGAGGGATGAGGAAGTCGTGTGCTTTGTAAGTAGGACATTAAAGGGCAGCGGGTGTTCGTATTTCACTACGGAAAAAGAAATGGTAGCGCTATTGTGGGGGCTAAAAACGTTATATACGTTTATGTTGGGGGCTGTAAAAATCTTCGTACGCACAGATCACGAGGCTCTAACATTCTTAAAATCTTGTAAATATAGTAACGCGAGATTACAAAGATAGATTCAAAGGCGCGATTCGAGATATTGAACTCAATCCAGAGTATTTACCGGAAAAAGGAAACGCTGTCGCAGATTATTTGAGCCGAGCCACCGACCTTCACCGGTCATCACCGTTTTTTATAGGCAACATAATATTGATCGACTATAAAAAAAACCCATTAAAAACATTCAAATAAAAGTTTGTGTGTGTATATATATATATTGTAATAGCTTTTAGTTATGAGTTTCCGAGACCGCGCGGACCGTGTAAACTCCACTCACGTTTGCTTATCAGCTCGCAAGGCGTCGGCCGTGCTTTTATTTACGTGTAAACTCCACTCACGTTTGCTTATCAGCTCGCAAGGCGTCGGCCGTGCTTTTATTTAAGAAATAAGGACTCAGCTAGCTGCAGCATGCGCACTGAAAGTGCGCCCGTGGAGGCGGCGGCAGTCCAAATGATATGAGAATCTTAGGTAAAGAAACGCCGGAAGTTTCAATCGAACTTAAATACCGATTTATTACAGGACAATTAAATACAATTAATGTGGCACTCGCGGTGTCGCGTGGTGTAAACCGGCGGGGGCAAGAGAGCAGGAGATTCTCACTCGTACGCGTGGGAGAGAGAAGGAGAGCTAAACTTACATGAGTTGCCCTGGCCTCGTAGCTGTTCGCTCGACGCCGGTCTTGGGGTGTCGCTCGCCCTGGTCGCTTCCTCGGCCGTAATCGCAGGCTCGCTCGCGAATTCGTCGTTGCCTAGGTTCGGCGTCTTTGCGCGGGACGTGCCGTCGGTGCGAGAAGCGAGGCGGAACTACTCGCGCGTATCTGAGGCCGGCCTTGACCTAGCCCTCTCTCTCTTTCTCTCTATTTCTCTGTACTACTTACCGAGCGCACAACATGTGCTCTTCGCGTCGACTGGTCTCTGTCCCGAATGCTTGGTATAATACAACATATATTGATATGCATCTAAAATGTGTGGATTTCGCCCGGAGAGGCATTGTGACGTTTTAGAAGCGAATACGATAATAATTGTATGAGCAATAAAACCGTCACAATATGTATGTATATATAATTGGAAAGAGCATTATTAAATAATATATTATAAATTTTATTTATAATAACCTTTTTTTATAGTCAACATTAAAAATATTCAAATAAAAATTTGTTGAACAAAAATTAGATATTAATTCTGAAATAGGCAATCAAAAGCTATGTCGGTTGTAGGCCAGTAAAGTGGCCTATATATGGCATAGCTATACTACTGAATTGCGTTCAAGATATTTTGATTCATCATCATATTTAACATATATTAAATCGGACATAACTTTTGATCCAAACAACTTCAAAAATACTGCGATCACTCAAATTAAGAGTCATGTTATCAGCTGTTAACTAAAATTATGCACAATTCTCCATGCCGTAAACTACCGGAAGTAAATTACACCAAACTATGACATAAACCATTTAAGATAGTGCAAAAATTGTACAATATTGAGACTGGGTCAGTTTCTATATTTAGATTTATCTACGTTTACCAATTATTATATAGATTCTATTCGGAACAAAGATTCAAAAAAATGTAGGTTTTGAAACATCATTGAAAATTAGAGTCTTGAAATATATTCAAAAGTAGCCTGTTTTTTGTTAATATTTGATGCATATGGTTCATCACAAAGAAACAAATTTTTATTTGATGAAACGAATGTGGTTAGCTTTCCATTTTAGTGATATGGTAAGTTACTAAATTTTTTTTGCCTTGATTTATAAAGTTTCAATCATTTTTTACAAAATTTATTTAAAAAAGTGCATAAATGCACTTTAAAAACTTCGAAATCAAGGTAGGAAACTTTAAATGTCAACGTCGAGCACCTGCCTTGCAGAAGAGTAATTTTTTTCACATTTCTCAACTTTCGAAAGGGTTACAATAAAGAAAATATAAACTTTGAAAATGTTCGACAACCCTAATACATACATTAAATATAAAAAAAAACTAACTTTTACTATGAAATCTGCAATTTTCTCCATTTGATGTACAAACCAATCAATACAATCATGTCCTAGTCTCATACCTAAGTTTAATAAATTATTATTATACCTTGAATGTAAATAATAGCCAATATTATAAATTTCATGTTTTCCTTGAGCATTTTTAACTGAACAGCTAGCATCATTAATTATATCTTTGAATAAGCATTGACAATCTGCATAGACAACAAATGGACATGGAATTTTATTCACATACCGTTGAAATTTTAATATTTTACTCCCCTTATTAAGCAATACTGTTTTACATTTATTCATTAGTACACCATTTTTCTCATAATCATCAAATTTATTTTGTGTGGTAAAATAATGCAAGCATCGATCACATATAATCCTTTTATGTTCGTTACTATTTCATTGAGAGAATAGTAGTCTCGACAAAGTCTTAATCCAACAGTAATGATTCTTTCCATCATTATACCTTATAATTAGTAAATATATATGTCCATCCTTTTTTCTTAATTTTGTACAGCATATAAGATAAGTTTTATCTTCTTTATAACTATATACGTTCATTTAAATTCCATTTAATTTTTCAATTTTGATATCTGTTTGCGAGTACTTGAAAATTTTATTTCGTTAAATTTAAAATAAATACTATAGTGTTCATAGGACCTTAATCTCTGACGTTTTGTTAAATATTTATTACAAACATTTTTAGCCATCAAAGCCCATGCGAAACAGTCGTCTTCGCACGTTTCAATATTAATTATAGCCTTTTAATTTTTATGTTTTTATGTAACTCATCATGTCCTGATCCGGATATAGACTTACACCTCAATACCCGTATTTCAACATTTGATACAGTGGTCAAGGCAATCCCAGAATATATTTCCTGAAATCCCTTCATTTCCATTAATAACACAGGCACACAAAAAAATATTCGGGCCCACAGATCAGACTACTCATTCTATATCTTTATTGGGACGCTGAATCCAATTCCGTAGTCAGCTTACCGCCATCACGTCAGGATTTTTGGCAAAACTCAAAAAATGCCCGAAAAATTACTAAATTTGGATCATTTTATGACGCAAAAACCACTTTCATATAAACTCATGCTTCCAAGATTAATTCCATATGTTCTCTGCGTCACTGAATCGATTTCTAGTGTTAGTTTACCCCCACTACGTCAGAGTTTTTGGCCGAACTCAAAAAGTACCCAAAAATTGCAGAAAATCGCTAAATTTGCATCTTTTTGCGGCACAAAAACCAGTGTCAAATGAATTCGTACTTTCAATTCTAATTGAATATATCTTCCAGAAAATATACTCAATTAGAATTGAAAGTACGAATTCATTTGATACTGGTTATTCTGCCGCAACTACTTTTTGAGTTTTGCCAAAAACTCTGACGTAGTGGGGGTAAACTAAGACTAAAAATTGATTCAGTGACGGAGAGAACATATGGAATTATATGTCTTGAAAGCATGAGTTTGTTTGAAACTGGTGTTTTGGTCATAAAAAGATCCAAATTTAGTGATTTTTGGGGCATTTTTTGAGTTTTGACAAAAACCCTGACGTGATGGCGGCAAACAGATTACGGAAATGGATTCAGCGTCCCAAAAAACATATAGAATGAGTGGTCTGGTCTGTGGGCCCGAACTTTTTTTTTGTGTGCCTGTGTTATTAATGGAAATGGAGGGATTTCAGGAAATATATTTTGGGCTTGCCTTGACCACTGTATCAAATGTTGAAATACGGGTATTGAGGTGTAAGTCTATATCACGATCAGAACATGCTGAGTTACATAAAAACATAATAATTAAAAGGCTAGAATTCATATTGAAACGTGCGAAGACGACTGCTTCGCATGGGCTTTGATGGCTAAAAAAAATATTGTAATAAAAGTTTAACAACACCTTAGCGATTAAGTTCCTATGCAGACTATAGTGTTTATTATAAATTTAACAAAATACAATTTTCAATTAGTCATAAACAGATACCTAAAATTGAAAAATTAAATGGAATTTGAGTGAACATTAATAGTTTTAAAAAAGATAAAACTTATTCTATATACTGTACTAAATTAAGAAAAACGGATGAACATGTATATTTACTAATTATAAGGTATATGGATGGAAAGAATTATTACTGTTGGATTAAGACTTTGTCGAGACTACTAATCTCCCAATGAAATAGTAACGAACAAAAAAGGTATAAAAAATGATCGATGCTTGCATTATTTTATCACACAAAATAAATTTGATGATCACGAGTAAAATTGTCTACTATTGAATAAATGTAAAATAGTATTGCTTAATAAAGAGAATAAAATATTAAATTTTCAACAGTATGAGAATAAAATTCCATGTCAATTTGTTGTTTATGCAGATTGTGAATACGTATTGAAAGATATAATTAATGATGCTAGCTGTACAGTTAAAAATGAGCAAGGAAAATATGAAATTTATAGTATTGGCTATTATTTACATGCAAGATATCATAATAATTTATCAAACTTCATGTGAATTGACTCCAGAAAAGGATTGGGTGATCCAGAAAATATATTCATTTAGAATTGAAAGTACGACTTCATTTGATACTGGTTTTTGTGCCGCAAAAAGATGCAAATTTGGCGATTTTCCGCGATTCTTAGCGTACTTTTTGAGTTTTGCCAAAAACCCTGACATGATAGCGGTAAACTGACTACGGAAATGGATTCAGCGTCCCAAAAAACATATAGAATGAGTGGTCTGGTCTGTGGGCCCGAACTTTTTTTTTGTGTGTCTGTGTTATTGATCCTTCCCCTTATAACTATACCACTCGTTTAAATTCGATGTGTGAATTACTTCGGAAGTTTTTGATCTAAAGTGTTTCACACTTTCTTCATCCTTGCTAATATACGTGCGACCCTGAGTTGCATACATTTTAATACACTTATGAATATTAATGTTATCTTTGACAGATTCCAAAATAGTGTTTGTAATATCAAGTAAAAAATTGTTAGGATCAAAATGTGCAATATTGGTTATTAAACCCGTGCATATTCTTCCATTAGAAAAGACTCTGTCTATTGAAATAAAAGTCTTTTTGGAGTTTTACTAAGTTCTTTCTAAATATTAGCTTTACGATGTTTTACATTATCTTGCCAAGCATAAACTCTATGCAGTGTACTCATTTTGATTCTTATACTAATTTATCTATTGCATAATAAAGTTTGTCATATTTTTATTAATTTATTACATTTTATTTTCAAAAAATTTATTCTATTCTTCATCTAAGTTATTATAAATGTCATTAAAGATTTTTTTAATTTTAAATATATAGAACTAAAAGATTTTTAATAATATCACCCACTTTTGTTTTTGATATTAAATTATATTTTATAAAGTGATAAATAATAAACCTTAAAACTTTACCATATTTACAATATGGAAACGTTTGCAATATTAGTTTCTTTGAAACAAGAAATTTTGTTACATTGAGACTTTCATATGAGCATGTAGTAATTTTTTACATTTTTTAGAAAATTTCAACCTCCATTTACTCAACAAAATTAAATCCGTTAAAAAAATAGTAACATAGGAATTTTTAGCAAATTTTCTGAATTTTTCATATAAAATGGTTCCAAAACCTTTTAATGCCTCTTTTTTAATACCAAGAGGAACATTTGTACTCACCCATATATATATATATACTTAAGAAATTGCATTATATAGTCCTAAGTTATATATATATATATACTCACCCATATATATATACTTAAGAAATTGCATTATATAGTCCTAAGTTATATATATATATAACAATTTCATAAGCATATATATATGGGTGAGTACAAATGTTCCTCTTGGTATTAAAAAAGAGGCATTAAAAGGTTTTGGAACCATTTTATATGAAAAATTCAGAAAATTTGCTAAAAATTCCTATGTTACTATTTTTTTAACGGATTTAATTTTGTTGAGTAAATGGAGGTTGAAATTTTCTAAAAAATGTAAAAAATTACTACATGCTCATATGAAAGTCTCAATGTAACAAAATTTCTTGTTTCAAAGAAACTAATATTGCAAACGTTTCCATATTGTAAATATGGTAAAGTTTTAAGGTTTATTATTTATCACTTTATAAAATATAATTTAATATCAAAAACAAAAGTGGGTGATATTATTAAAAATCTTTTAGTTCTATATATTTAAAATTAAAAAAATCTTTAATGACATTTATAATAACTTAGATGAAGAATAGAATAAATTTTTTGAAAATAAAATGTAATAAATTAATAAAAATATGACAAACTTTATTATGCAATAGATAAATTAGTATAAGAATCAAAATGAGTACACTGCATAGAGTTTATGCTTGGCAAGATAATGTAAAACATCGTAAAGCTAATATTTAGAAAGAACTTAGTAAAACTCCAAAAAGACTTTTATTTCAATAGACAGAGTCTTTTCTAATGGAAGAATATGCACGGGTTTAATAACCAATATTGCACATTTTGATCCTAACAATTTTTTACTTGATATTACAAACACTATTTTGGAATCTGTCAAAGATAACATTAATATTCATAAGTGTATTAAAATGTATGCAACTCAGGGTCGCACGTATATTAGCAAGGATGAAGAAAGTGTGAAACACTTTAGATCAAAAACTTCCGAAGTAATTCACACATCGAATTTAAACGAGTGGTATAGTTATAAGGGGAAGGATCAATAACACAGACACACAAAAAAAAAGTTCGGGCCCACAGACCAGACCACTCATTCTATATGTTTTTTGGGACGCTGAATCCATTTCCGTAGTCAGTTTACCGCTATCATGTCAGGGTTTTTGGCAAAACTCAAAAAGTACGCTAAGAATCGCGGAAAATCGCCAAATTTGCATCTTTTTGCGGCACAAAAACCAGTATCAAATGAAGTCGTACTTTCAATTCTAAATGAATATATTTTCTGGATCACCCAATCCTTTTCTGGAGTCAATTCACATGAAGTTTGATAAATTATTATGATATCTTGCATGTAAATAATAGCCAATACTATAAATTTCATATTTTCCTTGCTCATTTTTAACTGTACAGCTAGCATCATTAATTATATCTTTCAATACGTATTCACAATCTGCATAAACAACAAATTGACATGGAATTTTATTCTCATACTGTTGAAAATTTAATATTTTATTCTCTTTATTAAGCAATACTATTTTACATTTATTCAATAGTAGACAATTTTACTCGTGATCATCAAATTTATTTTGTGTGATAAAATAATGCAAGCATCGATCATTTTTTATACCTTTTTTGTTCGTTACTATTTCATTGGGAGATTAGTAGTCTCGACAAAGTCTTAATCCAACAGTAATAATTCTTTCCATCCATATACCTTATAATTAGTAAATATACATGTTCATCCGTTTTTCTTAATTTAGTACAGTATATAGAATAAGTTTTATCTTTTTTAAAACTATTAATGTTCACTCAAATTCCATTTAATTTTTCAATTTTAGGTATCTGTTTATGACTAATTGAAAATTGTATTTTGTTAAATTTATAATAAACACTATAGTCTGCATAGGAACTTAATCGCTAAGGTGTTGTTAAACTTTTATTACAATATTTTTTTTAGCCATCAAAGCCCATGCGAAGCAGTCGTCTTCGCACGTTTCAATATGAATTCTAGCCTTTTAATTATTATGTTTTTATGTAACTCAGCATGTTCTGATCGTGATATAGACTTACACCTCAATACCCGTATTTCAACATTTGATACAGTGGTCAAGGCAAGCCCAAAATATATTTCCTGAAATCCCTCCATTTCCATTAATAACACAGGCACACAAAAAAAAAGTTCGGGCCCACAGACCAGACCACTCATTCTATATGTTTTTTGGGACGCTGAATCCATTTCCGTAATCTGTTTGCCGCCATCACGTCAGGGTTTTTGTCAAAACTCAAAAAATGCCCCAAAAATCACTAAATTTGGATCTTTTTATGACCAAAACACCAGTTTCAAACAAACTCATGCTTTCAAGACATATAATTCCATATGTTCTCTCCGTCACTGAATCAATTTTTAGTCTTAGTTTACCCCCACTACGTCAGAGTTTTTGGCAAAACTCAAAAAGTAGTTGCGGCAGAATAACCAGTATCAAATGAATTCGTACTTTCAATTCTAATTGAGTATATTTTCTGGATCACCGAATCCATTTTTGGAGTCAGTTCACATGAAGCTGAAGCTATCCATCACGCGCTACCCGCCAGACATAGGCGTAGACGCTCGAGGACCGCCGCAAAATTGATTGTATATTTAATCATTTAATGCATATCAATTGATGATTTTGAGTTAAAAATATTTAGAATGATATAAAATATAAATAATAAATATAATATTAATAATAATAAAACAATATTTATTACTGAAAACATTCTAAGACTTAACCACTTTTGATTTTAGTGCTTTCGCTCAATAACCATTAAAACTTTTTCCAAAGTTATCGTTGGCCTTTAAACCTTTTAGAATATATTCTCCTAATTCTATAGAACACTAAACATGTTTAATACCAGTAGAGAATTTAGGCGTTCTTGCTCGGAATATTCTCTGTAACTTTTGCAAAAGTTATCGTTGGTTTCTAAAACTATTGAAATATAGTCTCCTAATGCTATAGAATACGAAACATGTTTAATACCCATGGTAGAAGAGGTTTCTGATTGATTAAAAATACAGAAATATACGTGAAATTCGCTGACTTCGCCGACTTCGAGAATTTAGACGTTGTCGCTCGAAAAATTCTCTGCAACATTCTTCAGAATTATAGTTGGCTTCTAAAACTTTTCGACTATATTCTCCGAATGCTACAAAAAACGAAACACGTTTCAAACCCGTGGCAGAAAATGTTTCTGATCAAATAAAAATACGGAAGAAATAGAAAAAAATCGCTGATTTAGAAGACTTTAACATTTTGGCGTTTTCGCTCGATATAATCTCTGCAACTTTTTTCAGAGTTATCGTTGGCTTCTAAAACCTTTAAAGTATATTCTACTAATGCTACAGAATACGAAAGATGTTTAAAACCCGTGGCAGAAAAGGTTTCCAATCTAATAATAATGCGGAAGTTATAGAAAAAAATCGATGATGTCGGTGTCTTAAAATAGTTGGCGTTCTCGCTCGAAATATTCTCTGCAAAGAAGCCAACGATAACTTTCGTAAAAGTTACAAAGAATATTTCGAGCGGGAGTGTCTAAATTCTCAAAGTCGACGAAATCAGCGGTATCTTGCCCTTAATCCTTATTTTTATTTGATCAGCAACTTTTCTGCCAAGGGTTTAAACATGTTTCGTCTTCTAGAGCATTCGGAGAATATATTCCAAAAGTTTTGCAAGCCAAGGTTAACGTTGGAAAAAGTTGCAGAGATTATTTCGTGCGAGAACGCCAAAATTTTAATGTCTTTTAAATCAGCGGTTTCTTGCTCTTAATCCATAATTTTATTTGATCAGAAACCTTTTCTGCTAAGGGTTGAAACATGTTTCGGTTTCTATAGCATTCGAAAAATATATTCCAAAAGTTTTAGAAGCCAAGGATAAATTTGGATAACGTTACAGAGAATATTTAGAGCAATAGCGTCTAAATTCTCAAAGTCGGCGAAGTCAGCGAATTTGACGTATATATCTGTATTTTTAATCAATCTGAAACCTTTTTTGAAACAGATATTCAACACGTTTCGTATTCTATAGCATTAGGAGAATATATTTGAAAACCTTTAGAAGCCAACGATAAATTTGGGAAAATTACAGAGAATATTTCGTGCGAGAGCGAGATAATTGTATTGTCGGCAAAATTAGCGAATTTCACGCATATCTCTGTATTTTTAATCAATCAGAATCCTTTTCTGTCGCGGGTTTTGTTTTGTATTCTATAGCATTAGGAGAATATAATCTAAACGTTATATATATATATATATATATATATATATATATATATATATATATATATATATATATATATATATATATATATATGCGTGACATGTGTGTATGCGCGTGTGGATAGATAAATTATTATCTTTTTCAAATACATAATAATCAATCATAAGTAATTCGTGTCGCCACTACAGGGATAGAGTCGTTTTCTACTTCTGATTCGCTAGAAATATCCTCTGTAGCTTTTTCCAAAGTTATCGTTGGCTTCTAAAACCTTTAAAGTATATTCTACTAATGCTACAGAACACGAAAGATGTTTAAAACCCGTTGCAGAAAAGGTTTCCAATCTAATAATAATTCGGAAGTTATAGAAAAAAATCGATGATGTCGGTGTCTTAAAATTTGGATAACGTTACAGAGTTCAAGACTATAACAGCTGTTAATGAAAGTTAAGCTTAAATCGAATAATTTTCATATTCAAGTTTAAAAAAAAAGTAGTTTGTGCGTGTGTGCCTGTGTGCTTGTTTATGTGTGTGTGTGTGTGTGTGTGTGTGTGTGTGTGTGTGTATGTTTGTGTGTGTAATAAATTAAATTGTTGGCAAGCATAATAAATTACAAAAGAGGCACCATGAAATTGGCCCTGCCTATCTATACATAAAATTTCACTTAGCAGCATGTGCATTATGAAAATAAAATTCAAATAAGATTACAGTAGCTAGTAGGATAGTTAATACTAGTATAAGAGGCGTAAAAATGAAGTTTAAACGATATGCGTAGATAAAATTATTGTCAGTATAATCAATTACAAAAGAAGCACCATGAATATTGACCCAAAAACACACCTGTACGAAAGGTACTTAGAAAAACTAAACAAAAATCAAATCTACACGTACTATTTAAAATAAGAAAAAAGTGGACAGCTTAGCAAATAAGTATGAGATGTACGAGCGAATAGCTCACTGATACACGGAAATTAAAAATAAACTGAAAGAGGCATCGTGAAATTGACCCAAAGTACAGTTAGAAAATTTACTCATGTATCACTGAAAGTAACAAAAGATAAACTAATTATCTACGTAAATAAATGTTATGAAATAAAATAGAGACATACAAAATAAATTATAACAAAAAAAATACAGACATAGCATTTGTTGTGGGTTACTCAGAAAACAATATTGAAACACAAGAAATTGTAAATACAATGCAAAAGGAAAGAGTAGACACAAGCTAACATACCCATTACCTCAAGAATTAAACAAATGAATGAGTGAAGTTTGGATTCCGCGAACAACACGTGTCGCAAGCGGTTTTCGGCGCTTGAAGCCCCAGGACCGATATCAACGCACGCATTTAGTGGCACAACTAGTTCGATCGTCAACGAGCTAACAAGTTCTACGATCTACCATGTGCAGCTGCAATGAATCTCCAGACGAAGAACACGGCGACGGGAGCAATATATAGATACAAAGAGTGGCTTCTGCAGGTAACACCAAATTTTGGTTATTAACAAATTATTTTCTAATAATGCCAAACGAGCACGAATAACCTAGATCCGTTTTTGTTTATATAGGACCCTCTCACTAAGGAATAAGATAGTGTGCAAGTGCTTCCTTTTCAGCCGCGTCGGGAGATTCATCGGCAGTGCGGGTTTCGCAGTGGTGAGGGTGGTTGCTTCGAATTAAGCGAATAAACTCGTGATGACCAACCCATGACCCTTGGGGAATAAGACCACCTATACCGCCGGTGACATACCACGAGAGGTACGCTAACACGTCTGTTGGACATTGTTCGGATGATGCGCCCCGCGAGCAGTAGCTGAAATGTCGACGCCGACGGTGTACTTTGGAAGAGAGAAGCCGACGGACATCACCTACACCCCCAAAGAATGCCCGCTGGCGCCCGCCGAGGAAAAGAAGATGTAAAGGCAGAAGAGGAAGGCCAAACAAGGCGCTTCTGTCCCAGCTCCACAGGATCCTCAGCCAAGTACAAGCACACATATCACCACACCGTACATCAACTTGCCATCTAAGGGGAGGCAGGCCGACATTACAGCAGCGCTAAATCAAGCACCAGCCTGAGTCGAGACCGATGAAGTCGAGGACCCACGAGCACTTCTGACACTGGTACCGATTCTACCCTTACCAGCATCGCTCGAACTGTTCTTGGCAGCAGCGCCCGAGCCCGTCGATGGCCAGGGCAGCCCAGCAGAGATGGATACAGTGAGGGACTACGGGGATGCACCTGTTGTGCTTCCTTTCTCCCCGTTCTTAGCTTGGTGGCAGGAAGAAGAGGAGCACGACCCGGTCACGCGTGAGGTAAACAGAAATTCCATTTAACTCGGCATTAACGGTGATTTGTTTACGGGTATTTCGTATATATATATATATATATATATATATATATATATATATATATATATATATATATATCACACTAACATATATAAGTACATTTACGTGTATTATGAGCGAAGTTCATGCACGCTTCTAGTTTTTCTTTGTAAAAGTATAGTACTCTAACGTGTACAATATATATATATATATATATATATATATATATATATATATATATCACTCAATAATCGCCAATATATATATATTGTACACGTTTGAGTACTATACTTTTACAAAGAAAAACTCGAAGCGTGCATGAACTTCGCTCATAATACACGTAAATGTACTTATATATGTTAAAGTGTAATTATATTTCCATATTTAAAAGTGAAAAATCCATGTGAATATATTGTATGATTTAAACATTATTCTTATACAAAAAAATTTGGAGCGTGTATGAACATAACTTCTTCAGTTAGGGACGCAGTGTGGGAAAGCCAAAAATGTAGTATAATTCAAAGTGTTGCTTCTTCTTTACATACTTTACTCGAAAGATGGCTATAGTTTTTGAGGAGATGCTTGTGCCTATCCAGCAACAGCAGTCACCGCTGCCGAAGCCCCCGCTCCCGTCGAAGTCGCCTTCTTCAGTATTAAACGTCGCTAGTCCTAGCGGAAATTTGATCAACAGCGTAAACACTGTCTAAACTGTCGGTGAGGATTTATCTAGACTTGATTCTCAAATGTACCAGATACTGAATTCTAAAAATTTTACCTACGAGCGAGAAAAGTTTAAACATTGTTTGCAAATATTGAGACCCTATTTCTATTCCTGAGAGAATGAACGTTATCAAGATAGAGAGAATGCAAACGAGTTTGATGAAGTTGCAACTACGTTATTACTGTTGTCGGAAGAAGTTATCCTCGATAATTTGCCAAAAATATATGCAAAAAAGCTCGTCTCTTGTTGAAACATTTGCAAGTATCCGATCCCGACAGACTCAAGTGAGACAACACCGGTAGCGTGATTATAGATGTTAAGCTTATCCCACGATCCAATATATTGAGTTTGGAACGTTGATGGTAACGCTTCATTTCAAACGTAATCGGTGATTATCATCCAACATGAATCATTACGTGCATTACTATAACAAGCATATCGGATGAGGTAGAGGCCTAAAGACAGTTTTTACTGGGTCAACGTATCAACGAGGCTCACGCATAGGAAGCTTCTTGGGGTCAATCCTGTGAAAAGTTGCCCCTCATCTGACGAGCGACGCCAAGTCCTTGGGAAAAAATGATGTCACATATAACAGTCTCAATTTCAAACATTCTGTACACAGACGTGCTCGAGAGTCTGGAGAAATATTGAAACAAAAAGCAGGCAGTGAAATCAGCGAAATGATGAAGTGTAGTGGATATAATATGCTTGCACCAAGCGCATGTAAAAGTAGCACCGGTTAATAAATTTATTCATTCGATGTTTGATTAGATAGACATATTTTTCAATCAAAAACTAGTTTCACCACCAAATAACGCGTACCCGTATGGAGCTTGCATCGAAATACTCTTGAAATATGCTTCGCCAGCACTGCAGACACAGTTCATTCCAGCTCTCTGGTACGCTGATACGCCAGGTTATATGAATACGACATCAAATATTGCTCATGGAGGTGCCGGTGCCAACAAGAGAGCTCATAATCGCCAATATTTTACTCTAGGTGCAAAGTACGTGGACATGGTAGCTCATCTTCATTGTGACCTCTATAATCAATCAAAGTTTCTGTCCAAGTGCGAGTAACGCTTGTTCATAGTAAAGATGTATTTTGTCTCATGGATTTCTCGTCCGAGGGAAGCATCTCTGTACGCATTAAAGAAGCAACGATTGTTGTGCGTATAGCAAAAATAAGTCCTAGTATATTGCTTGCTCATGCCAATGCTTTGGCAAAAACTACTGCCAAAGATTCGATTACGCAAGTATAGGTGAAATCATTTACTATGCATAGTGGTATTGTTGGAGACACGTTAGATAACGTTATACTAGGTCAATTACCGAAAACAATAATCCTCGGTTTCGTATAAAATCGAGCATTCAGCGGTAATCGTCAACTTAACACCTACAACTTTCAATATTTCTCGATAAATATCCTTTCTCCGTATGTTAATGATATGCAAATACCTAGCAAACCTGTACAACCACGGTTTATCGGCAACAATAAATCGTACATCGATTCATTTCACACTCTATTTTCCGCCACTGGTATACACTATCTCAACGAGGGTATCGACGTGAGCCGCACTAGTTATCTCGATGCTACTGCCTGCTTGCATTTCATTTAACACCTCAGAGAGAGAGAGAGAGAGAGAGGGTATGTCCGCACAGTGGGGGGGGGGGGGGGGGGGTTGACCTATAACATAGATAGCGCGAAATATTACAGCTTCAGTAGGTTTACTTCTCTGTGTCGAGATAGTGATGCGTAGTGATACATACATTTTATAGCTTGGAAACAATAATTTACACCATGAATTTTATAATAGACATACAAGGATTCAGAGATAAACAGAACAAATTTTTACCTAAGGAAGTTTCGGTTGTTTCTCTATAAGGCTCCGCCACTGGCCATTGGATCATTGCATTACCGCACGAATTCGACGATTTACCATCCGACATCCAGACGACTAACGATTACATTTCAGCGCGTATGAGTGGAAAACACTGATTCAATGGGGATATTTCTATACGTAAATTGCGCTATCATTTATGCAAAATCCCACGTAATGATAATAGAATTTTCGTCAGAAGTCGCAAGAAAGTAAGATATTTGTAATCAATAATGTCACGTACAATCGTCAATATAGAAGATTCCACTATTGAAGGTTTCACAGAACTACAAGACCGATTTTCTTGTAAACAAATCTGCTGTTTTCATGCTTGTCAATAAATTGCGTATAAAAAGGAATACTATGGTGTGCGAAGATCACATTTGTAAAAAGAGTGGCTTTATTAAAAAAATAACAATCAGCATGAATACTAGGGAGATAATGATAGCTCTGGAAGCGGGGGTGGTGAAAGCGAGGACGATAGGTGCATATGCTGCGGATCGGAACTCAAACGTGATGATAGCTCCGATTGCTATTGTCTGTAACACCAAATAACATACGAAGCCTGAAACACATTGAGTTGACATATACATAGATAAAAATCGTTTCGCCACGTATTTCGACAGCTAGGGTGTGCTACAAGTTTCAAAACATCATTTAGATCGTCTTCGAAGAAACTGTAAAAGTTTTCGCTGGAATTCGTAAATACTTCAGAACATTGCTTCAGCCTGTTGCGGTCAGTATACTATAATGTTTTGTACGATACTAGCCGTTTCTAGGCGGAACGATACTACAGCTGTAAATTTCTACAAAAAAGTTTTGAAAACAATTAAGTATACAAAATATAATAGAGCTGGAGGGAGACAAAAATCTGATTCACAGTGGAAACAAAACAGACAGAAATTTTCTACTAATACATATTCTCTTCCTGAGCGAAACGGTTATAAAAGATATTAATTTCTTATATTTATTTTAAATGAATAACAAAAATTCCTTCTCAGGACCACAAAACAATTCAACGAAAGGAACGCCTGTTCAATATTTAATTCTATTATAATAATTATATGATTGTTATACAAAATTATTATTATTAAAGGAAAGTATTCATTGCCTTACGTCTGCCACCTGATTAGCACTTGACCTTAACCCCTTCCCTTGCGCTAAAAGGGTTAAACAGGTGCGGCTACTAAGGCACATGTTCTAAGCACCTGACATAAAGATCAATATACTTCTGCCCTTACCATGCCAGCCCTCTCATATCTTCCCCTCCCGATATCGAGAGAACAATAGTGGACTCCTTTTCTCGCTATAACCACTTTTTTACAGAACATTAAGGGACTCTCTATATCACCCTTCTTACTACTCTCATCCTTTCTTATAGTTATTTATTATATAATATTGTTCACTAAAGAATAATACACTACTGATATTTAGCAGTATATTTTATTGTTGAGGTCTATCAGAATAAAAAATTATTTCTAGATTTACTAAAATTACCAATTTTCAAAAAATACGTATTCAAAATTTAATTTTATTTCTTCCACTAAAATAGCAGTCAGGTAATTACTGATATATAAATCAAAAGAAAATGGTGTCTATTTTAATAAAACGTACATACTTTTAATTTAAAAAAAAATTTATCTTGATTTATTCTTTTTCTTTAATAAAGAAAACTTTAAAACAATTGCTAGATATATCAATTGAAAGTAAATTATGTGTACATTATGAAAATATATTTTTCTTCAACACATTTAACGTATAAAAATAAGAATTTTTTTTTTTTTTTAAATTTTAAGATACTTTTTTTTAACGTACCTTTTATTACTCAAACAGCTGCAAAATATAATCAGTTCTAAGTCGAGCAACACTTAAAATGTATTCAAATGTTTAACTCATAACATGCTTCCCTTGAAGAGTTATCGTTCCACAATTATTTTATCACATACGAGGTCTGTCCCAAAAGTATCCGACCTACCTCGATTTCTCGGCCCTTGATGTATTCTTCGTCATCCGGGGGGTGGCATCCTTCAAAGTAGTCCCCATTTGATTGAACAAGACGCTCATATCGACGTTTCCACTTATTAAAGCACTCTTGAAAGTCAGACTTCGGAATCGCCTTTAGTGCATTCGTCGCATTAGTTTCAACAGTCTGTTTATTGTCGAATCGATGTCCTTTAAGCAGCATTTTCAATCGAGGAAACAGCCAAAAGTCGCAGGGAACTATATCGGGACTGTATGGAGGCTGGCGGAGCTACGCAACACTGTGTTTCAATAAATACTGCTGCACAAGGTTTGATGCGTGCGCTGGAGCATTGTCGTGATGAAAAGGCCAGTCACCGGTTTCCCAAAGTTGCGGTCGTTTTCTCCTGATTGCATTACGTAATCTTTTCAAAACGTCAACGTAGTACTCTTTATTGATTGTCTGGCCTGTAGGGGCATATTCGTGGTGCACAACGCCCTCATAATCGAAAAAAACAATCAACATTGACTTGATGTTGCTTCGACTTTGACGAGCTTTTTTCGGCCGAGGCTCAGATGGAAGCTTCCACTGCGAAGATTGTTGTTTTGTTTCAGGATCATAACCATAAACCCATGACTCATGACCAGTTCAACATTTCAATAGTTTCCGCACAACTTTTACCGAGATTAAAGCAAAATTTTATGCAAATTCGCTGTTCGGTTCGTTCTGCCATTTTTAGCAATAAGAAAATTGCGACGAACGCAAAAAAGTCGTTGTAAACAAATACACGCTGCGCGGGAACTAAGGCGTTTCATCGGTATCTCAGGCTACTGACGAGAAGGTTAGGAGTTGCTGGTGACATTCGTACCCTCCAGAGGTCGCCTGAGTCTCTCCGATCGAAGATATGAACGTAGGTCGGATACTTTTGGGACAGACCTCGTACACACATACATACATACATAAGTAGACGAGCTCGGGGTTCAACGCCACGCGTTGAATCCCCATAGCATTTTAGGTGGCTATGAATCCCCATAGCATTTTAGGTGGCTATGAATCCCTATAGCATTTTAGGTGGCTATGAATCCCCATAGCATTTTAGGTGGCTATGAATCCCCATACCATTTCAAGTGGCGATGAATCCCCCAAAGCTTGCTATTTGGTTTCTTCGCGTAGGTTGTGGACCGCCCTCAGCAGCGAGTTCTGCCACGTTGACTCAAGAAGTCGCTGACTTGATGGCGCACTTTCCCCAGTGCATTTCTAAGCCAGGCAACCCGTCCGCAGCACAGCGCAGCTCAACCGGCCCGCCTACGAGGAATCAAGGCCTACACACTCACACAACGTAAGCCCCAAAACACCTTGCTAAGCCTATGTAATCCTATTGTAAACTCGCACTTCCTATTTTCACTACTATCATATTGACTATCATCTTCGCTATCCTGCTTTTGCTAAAGCCTCGACTCCCAGGTAAATTACGAAAGTATTGACCAAAACCAGAGGCGAACACGATTTAATTTCATATTAACTTCGCGCCATTTATTGCTTACGCACGACGTAACAATTGGGGGCCCACTCTCCGGGATATTCTAATAGCAATTAGCGCGGATAGCAAATTTTTTTTTTCGAAATTCAAACATGGCCAACGTAGAATCGGAAAAGAAATTAAGGAATGAAGAGGCCACCGACATTATAAAAAAATATGTAACGGCAACTGACCCAAATTTTGCAGCGGGCAATCGCGAAACAAATTTAGGAGAATTATTAGCATTTTTACAACAACGATATCAAATCGCGAGCGAACAGATTCCGGAACGCGCGGACGACGTAAGTAAAATTTGTGAATTTTTACAAGATAGCATTGACATATCAAAAGTGCACGACGCGTGTCAGGATGAATTAATGATAGACATACTTCTAGACTTAATTCACAACAATATTAGTTGCAAAAGAAATTATAGAAACTATTAGAGATAATAAGTCAATTAAGAAATTTGACAACGTAATACACACGCTTTTAAACAAAAACGCCGAAATGACGGAAGTAACTGCCTATCAATCTATTATTAACTCAACAAATACGACAAACCCACCCAAAACAGATTCTAAATTATAATAAAAAGATAATAAAAAACATCTCCACTTTTTGCTACTCCAAATATACACAGCACACCGTATCATACAAACCAAACAAATAATTATCGTAGACAACCGTACAACACTTTACAAACTTTTGAAAACAACACTATCATCCCGGTTCGCAATCTATCAATTAAAGACGCAGTCGAAATGATTCAAAAATTTAACGGTTATAATATCCCACTTAGAATTTTTTTGGACGGATGTAGAGAAGAGCGAAGTATGATACCACCGCGTAACGAGCCTGATTTAGCAAGATTGATAAAAATGCGGTTGTCCGGTCAAGCATTAAAAAGTGCACAACAAAGAATTTTTCTTAATATGGAGGAGATTATAATGTATTTTGATCGCACATACGGGTTTGCAAAACGTTTTCACGAATTACTGGGCGAATTAGCAGTAATGAAACAAAGATACGACGAAAACGTCATTTCGTTTTCGAATAGATTAAAATCTGCCGCACAAGAAGCATACGAGGCCGCGTTGCGTGAAAAGAGGCATAGACCAGATCTTAAATCCGAATTAGAAAATGATAGTGTAGCATATTTCATTCGCGGTTTGCAATGGGTCATAAAAGGGCGAATGAGCAAACACGAATCTCTAGACGCCGCGATCGACCAAGCAATCAACATAGAGCGCGATTATGCATGCCAAAACACGGATGAACAAATCAAAATTCCACAGCCTCCTGCACAATCAAAAATTAACGAAAAAGAATCGGCACATAGTTATTTAGTCGATAGCAAAAGGGTAGAAGCGTGTCAAATATGTCACAAATCGGACCACACAGCGCCTAATTGCCGGTACCGTACCAATGGCGCCGACGCCCCGAAGACGCCGGCCACGCCCCAAAAAAGCACCTGGGCCACGTCCGATCGTGAAAAATCAATACCTTCTAACTCGCAGGGGTGGCCGCAACGTGTCACGCAATCATGGAAAACAGCCGAAAATAAAAATCAATACTCCAACTATGTCCCCGCGACCAATTTACATCAGACAAACCAAGCCCAAAATGATATCACTAAAGCATGTAATTATTGCAAAAAGGCCGGTCATTGGAAGAGCGAATGTAGAAAACTTGCATATAATAACAAAATGCGAGAAATGCATCAGGGAAACGAAAACGGGTTCCCGGAGAACGACGCAACCAGGGAAATCCTTCAACCGCAGCGTCAAAATTATACAAGAAACAATCAACAATACAATTAATAAAAAAGATCGTTCTACTAAGCATTAATAATTGTTCACCAACTATTATACTAAAAACAAATTGCTGCCCGCAACCGTTGTCATTAATGCTAGACACCTGCGCTGGGCCAGCACTTTTGAAAATTTCGACAACGTATTTTTGGAAGAAAATAAACTTGCGTATGATGAAATTAAAAATTGCGATAAAAGTGAGCTTGAAAACGAACTTTTAGAAAAATTGAATTACTTATTGATTGTTATTGAAGAAAGTCAACAAATAAACAAATTCTTACCAGAACAATTCGAGAATATTCAAATCATTTGTAAGCATATACTAGTGATACTAAATATGCTAAAATATGAGAAAGTTAATGAAATCCACAAATTAATTATGCAGCTGGAAAAACTGGTTATGCATACAGTACACGCAAGGCCCAAAAATAACAGCTGCGATTACTCATTTTTGCTTTTAAGCAATACAATTAACGCAGCCAAAGTCACATAAAAGGAAAGAAAATCATAAAAAATGCAAATGAAATTAAGAAAAGTAAGATAATGACCATTTCCGATAAGAATGCGAAGGGTAACGACAGCAGAGCACACAAGGTAAAAGCACTCTTGCGCCTCGACTATCTGACCGGCAAAGCGAGAGCTTCGGTAGAGCGGTTAATAGACCAATATGCAGATAGATTTTATCTAACTGGAGATAAGTTGCCGGCAACAACTGTGCTTTGTACTATATTCCATATAGTATTGCCACTTAGAAGCGAGCCACGAGAAAGTTTAGTAAATATCATGAATATTTTGCAAATTTTACTTAATAAATTGAGTTTCATCTTAATTGAAAAGGATATTAATACTTTTAGCGTAGCAAAAAGTAAAAATATTGAAAACGTTGAATTCAATTTAATATTAAACAGTATTAAAAGAGAATTATATTCAACAAACATCAAAATCATTATATGTCTTGGCCATATACAACACCCTCCCTTGTCTGTACATGCAAAAATTATCGAAGAAATGCATAGTTCAACAATGCATAAAGGCATCAATAAAACCTACAATAGGATTAGACACAAATATAATTGGGAAAATCTTAAGCAGGAAGTACAACAATTCATTCAAAAATGCAAGCAATGTCAATTAAAAAAATTAGTTAGAGTCAAAACCAAGCAAAAGTTAATTATTACTGATTATCCAGCAATACCGTTTGCTAAAGTAGCTCTTGATATAGTCGGACCATTGCCTAAAACTAAAATGGGTAATGAATACATACTTAGCATGTAAGATCAATTTTCGAAATTCATAATTTTTGTTCCCCTTCCCGACCAGACAGCCATTTAAGTAGCTGATGCATTTATTAAAAGGTTAATTTGTATTTTCGGAGCTCCTCAAGCTATATTAACGGATCAAGGGACAAATTTTTTAAGTAAATTAAAGACGCGCGTAGCCAAGAGATTCAAAATCAAGCAAATAAAAACTACCGCATTTCACCCACAGTCGAACGGCTCTCTAGCGAGCGCACGCGCCGTTAAATGAATTTCTCAAGATGTTTATTTCTAAAGAAGCCGATTGGGACGAATGGGTCGAATTAGCAATGTTTAACCACAATTCCGGGCGAAATGAATCGACCATTTTCACATCTTACGAGCTCGTATTTGGGCGTCTAGCACGACTACCGTCAAGCGATGCTCCCACCGCCGACGACCTTTTACCTGCGTACGCCGACTACATGCAAGATCTTATCTCCCGTCTAAGCGCCTTAAGTGAAATAGCTGCCGAAAGAATCTCCCTAGCTAAGGAAAGAGCGAAACGATATTACGATTTAAAGGCCAATCACGTAGAAATCAAAGTAGGTGATTACGTTTGGTTGCAAAAGGGACCCAAGCCGCATAAATTCGACGATCCGTATACTGGCCCTTATTTAGTATTACACGTTTGGGAAAATGGAAACGTAAAGATACAATTAAGAGAAAATCAAACGAAAGTAGTGCACATGAACCGCTTACGCTTCTCGCATATTAAACCGCAATGATAAAACATATATACATATACGAAAAACTTGATTATTAGTAGCAAATATGAATAAATGAAGGATAATCCGAATCGTTTGTAGCTGCTCATTTCACTTATGGATATTCGAGCTCGATTCTGTCTATCAACATTATTAATAGCAAGTAAATGAATAAACAATAATTCGAATCATTTCTAATCGCTTTCTTTTTCTATTGATGTACAAGTCGATGTTATTTGAAATAATAATTACGCTTCCTCAATGCCAGCCTTTTTAATAAATTCCTAGCTTTGTTGAGTAAATGTTGTGCAAAATAATATAACCTTACTGATTCCAGATGATGCTCATGCTACCACTCTTATTGGCAGCAATCGACTTCGCGTTCGTCGGAGCTCTGATTGGATACGATTGCGCGCAAAAATTCACTAATTTTACTACCTTTTCGCTTGTAGACATCGGGGAATGTGACATCCCTGATCCTATAATTAATAACACTCGAGCTCATGTGTCGTTGTTACAAATCAACGAGTTCGCGAGTACTCCAGTTCGATACTGTAAAATCAAAATTAAAAGAACCGTGCAATATTGTGGGATGTGGTCCCACACGGCTGCCGTAAGAAACGGCGAAGTCCGTTACTTAAGGGAAACTTCACGAGAGGAATATTATAAAATGCATTTGCATCATTCAATATCAATTTCAACTGATATCATTCAGAATTTGAGAATTAATGATACTACAACGCACCCAATGACCTTCGCGGGTACACTCAAAGGTGACGGGACTTGCCAAAACGCCGGTTACTACGCGGACCCTTGGTGGTGAATTCTATGACGTAATAGTATCCGGATACATAACAATACATTTAGAAGAAAGGTATAATTAAATAAATTTGAATAATAATAAAATCAAATTAGAGAGTGGCACCACATGCACTTTCTCGGAAGACAACTGCATTGACGCAGATTTCGGATATGCGTTTTGGGACGTAATGCCTTTGCACGCGTGTCAATGTAACAGGTATACGAACCTCTATACCGGGCCTGTGGCTAAGATCACAGAGACAGATAGTGAGAGGCGGCCGCTTTATGTGTTAGAAGCTGAGGGACTCTCATTCGCTTTTAAAGACATGGGAAGCGTGCCTGTGTGTTCTTTCCAATTAATTAGGACCGAGCATCCGAAATTATTCATATTAGAAAATCCCGATCAAGAAAGATTCGAAGTCTCTCAAAGTAAAGATGTAAACAACATTGACATTTTTGCGTATGTGAATTCTAAATTCGTTTATACCGAAAAACACATAAAAGGCCAAATGACCAAACTTTACCAAGATGTGCTTATACAACAATGTCAATTGGAGCGAAAAATGATTGCTAATGCATTAAGTCTAGCAACTATAGCTCCCGATTTACTCGCGTATCAGTTAATGTCCGGACCGGGTTATATTAGCTTGTTAGCCGGGGAGGTCGTGCATATATTGAAATGTGTACAAGTTGAGGTGCGGATGCGCGAAACCAAAGAATGCTTCCAAGAATTACCCGTTTTTCGAGATAATCAAGCTCTATGTCTATCCCCTCGCACGCATATTTTGCGCGAGTACGGAACGCGTACGATCTGTGATACAGTTATTCCGGTTTTGTATGTTTTTGGAAGTCAATGGTACAAAGCTCTACCCAAAATCACGACTCAAGACGCGCCGCAAATATTGAGACCACAAACAAAACAATCTTGGTAATATAAAAGCCCTTTAGATTTAGCTAATAGTGGCATTTACACGTACGGAGACATGGAAAAATTAAAAACTTTCATAACATTTCCTAACGAGCGAACTGCAGGTTTGAATCAATTAGCACTAGGTTTCGCCGGAAAAGGGAAAACGTCGGGGGAGGTATCGATTGCGCGTTTACTCGACGAGAACCCATTATCGCAAATCGCCGATTCCGCTTGGAATAAAATATGGGGAAAGTTCATAACCTTCGGGTCAGCAAGCGCAGCTCTTATTACGATATTGATGATTTTTAGATTAATTAAATTCGTCCTTGATACCATCATACACCGCCCAGTGGATACCCCCAGTGGATACTCCGCCCTCTAACCGGTAAGTTGGGTGCGCCGACGCCTCTTGCATATATTTACTTTTTCTGACAGCTTGTTCACTCATCACCGAGGAGTGATTATTTCTAGCGGATAGGACCCTCCAAAGCGGCTCTCACGCTCACGCTAAAAAACCACACGTCTTTGTGCTTTTTATGAGCCTGGAGGGAAATTCCGCGTCAAGCTATGCTAACATAACCTCGAACCTCACCTTGCACGAGGAGTCACGGCGCGTCGTTCACCATCCATCATCACCACATCTCTTCAGTGGTGGTTTGGTGCATGGATCACCAGCAAAAGCTTACCAGCGAAGAAGCGGGAGAAGTGAATAAAGAAATAAAGAAATGAAGAAATAGAGAAGAAGATCCTTAAAATTAGAGGTTAGAATATCTATCTTTCTCTCTCATACCAATTTCGGTCACGGCAACGTCGCCGCGCCTCGTCAACCAGGCGTTTTTTGCTGATGTGGCAACGCCGCACGGTCGATTTTTCGACGTTCGCCACCAGAGTGCAGCACCGTCACCTTATGACGATCGGTAATACTGGCATGCGAGTGTCTCAACTGCGCAACAGATGCCGCTACCATCAACTTATTAAGCGCGAATTTTTAAAACATCTAATGAGTGTGGCTCACCTTTCTTTTAATTTATATACAATATTATGTGATTACCGGCTATTTAATATTTATTATAATAGTTTTTAATTATTGCACGCCTGCGTAAAGACCGTCAGAGCCGTACAACTCTTACACGTTAACTCTTAGGCTAGTAGTTATTAAGTTATTTTAATTTATTTAAATATCTGTCAACACGTAGACTTTTTAAGTAATTTTCTGACTAGACGTAGATCTACTCTACTCTTTTTGAGATCTTGGCTGACCACTTTGATAGCTAACTACTTAATTTTTACACTATGTCTTCCTCATCGTGTAGCAAGTGTAAGAAAATTTACCGCAAAGACGGGATTGTGCGCAGGTGTAAAATATGCAACAAGAATTACCATAATAATTGCCGTGTCATGAAGTTAGATGGCGCTGCGTATATTTGCATTGACTGTGATAAAGAAAAGAAAGCGAAAAACAAAAAAAGTAGTGCAGATGTGGGTGGCGGGCTCACTGCATCGACACCCACGGTTACTTCTGCAAAGACTAGTGTTAGTACTAGTACCATGATCAACGCTTCTAGCATATCGGACTCAATGCGTTATTGTACTCTACCGTCATCTTTGCTCGACCTGTTCGATAAACAGTTTGAGTTACTTACAAGAACAGGGAACGATCACTATTCTTCTCTAGTGAAAAAACTTGATGCTATCGGCAATGTCTCAGCATCAGCACCAGCAGCTGAAATGCTAGTCGATAAACTGACTGCTCAGGTTTTGTCGCTAGAAAAGAAAATAGATGTGCAGACTTCCCAGCTAGAGGGGCTGCATCAAGATCGGTTGCTGTTACGAAGCGAAAATCAACTGCTGAAAGAACAGCTTCAAACGCTGATGCATAAAATTGAGGTTATGGTTGCCAGCTCGAGCAGTACACGTAGTAATAACACGGATTTTAACACCATTCCTGACGCTAACAAGTCACACATTCTAGTCTCGCTTAGAGACATCGACGGGTCGATGTCAAGTAGTTGTAAAAATAATGATAATAATAATAATATGGTTAAGTCTGTACATAGTAGGGTTAGTAATAATGATAGTATTAATAATACTTTGAATAACAAAGTAGACCAAGATAATGCGCGCTCAGCTCCATCAGGCAGCGTCCTCCCGGCGGACTCTGACGGGTTTCGCACACAGAGTCGTCGCCGTCGAACTCGGTACCAAAGTTCTAAAAACGTAAATCTTACTGACCGGAACAGGTATTGTTCAACGTTGAACGGGATGATTAGTGGCGAAGGATCGGCGGAAATAATTATTACCAATATTTTTGAAGGTTCCGAATCGCAGCGTGAGGACGTAGTCCATGCCATCCTTACCACTGTTCTACCGTCCATCGTGAGGGAAGACTTAATGTCTATACGCCTGCTTCGATCGGAAAGACAGACCGTTGCGAACCAACCCGCGAACAAACACCAGCGTCGACGATCCCCGTGGGTTGTCTGCTTTTCTCGTAGCAGCTTGGTAACTGAGATTATGAGGGCCAAAAGTAGATTTACAGCATTTAGCACTAAGCATGTTAACGTAACGCTTTTGAATCAGGACACGAGTAATAGCCTTATTAGAAGTAAAATTTTTATTAATGAACTTTTAAGTAAAGAATCTTTTACTCATTTCAACACTTTAAAATCTATTGCTCGTGGTTTGAGCTTCAAATATATTTGGCATGGGGCGGTCGTTTCCTGGTTAAGAAGCGAGACGGTGAATCGGTGCATGAGATCACTTCGGCTGCAGATCTGCACGCATTATCTGCATCTTTTCGTAATGAGGCTAGCGATAGTGTTAACGCGGCGGTAACACAAAATACCTGTAATCTAGTCACTGTTACACCGGAAACGTCAAAAACGTCGAACTTAATTTCTGGCGTTGGAATTTGACTACGCGGGGACGTAGCAAGAGAGGAGGAAGCTGGGGGACTAAGGGCGGGCTTCCTCAATGCAACATCGCTTAGTAAGCATATGAGTATGTTCCGTCAGTTCCTTGTGACTGCTCGTCCTTTCTATCATATATTCGGCGTGGCTGAGACGCGTTTCGGGGATGGCGATGATGTTGGCGTTCAGATCGACAGGTTCTCGTCAATTAGGCAGGACAGGAATAATAAAGGAGGTGGGGTGGTTCTTTACGTATGTAATTCTTATAAAGCAACGGTGCTGTGCTCCTCAAAAACTACGTTAGATAAAGGCAAACCAGGTATCCCTGAATATTTGATGTGTAAAATTCAGCAAGGCAACCATCCGCCAATTTTCGTGGCCGTCATATATCGACCTCCAGGGATTTCATTCACTGACGATTCTGACCTAATACAGAACCTGACGACTTATTCGGCAGGGTACGATCACCGGATTGTAATGGGAGATCTGAACGCGAACATGTTGTCGACATCTCAGGAAGCGTCGTTTGTTAGAGAGTTAATATGTGAATTAAACCTTAAATTACTTGATCATGGCGCGACTCACCACGTCGGAGAATCTCACACTTGGATTGATATGATCTTCACTGACGACAATGATGTGGTGCTGGATGCGAACAACATGATGGCGACCTTTCCGAGTAAACATAATATAATTGATGTCACAATCGACATCCAAACTTCAAAGTCCCCAGCTCTCAATAACTTTTCATATAGGGATTTTAAGTCTATTAGGCAGGAGGAACTTCTATCCCTCCTTACTGCTTTTGATTGGTCGCCCATCAGTTGCCCAGATAAGAATGTTGATAGTAAGTTAGAACATCTTACTCACAATATCTTGGCGATCATCGACGAACTTGCCCCTCTGAAACAGTTCACACTGAAGAAGAAATGTCTCCCTCCTTGGGTGGATGTCGAGCTGAAAGAACTTTATAATCAGCGTGATGCTGTTCGACGGCGCTACAAACGGACTCGGGACAATAAGTTGTGGCAGGAGTTCCAGTCTCTCGCAGCTCAAGCAGAACAGCGCACAGTTGAAATGCGAGAGGCTTTTATTCAGAGCAGAATTTTTGACGCTCTGGATAATAACAAAAATATCTGGAAAGAACTTCGGCACCTCGGACTGTTACCAAAGGCTAAAGAGGAGCTGCATGGCTTCACTCCGGATGAATTAAACATCCACTTTGCTGGGGTCTCTGTCTCTCAAACGGAGCATGACGAAAATCTAGATAACATCTTATCGACGGCCATGCGATGATGGCTTCACTTTTCGTGAAGTTACCTTCTCGGACGTTGTTCTGGCCGTTGCTCATTTCTCGTCGCAGGCAAAGGGCGAAGACGGAATACCCCAAAATGTCATCGCAAAGTCTCTTCCGGTTTTGGGCCATCATTTGGCTAAGATTTTCAACTCTTCTCTGTCTAGTGGGGTTTTTCCCGGGACCTGGAAGAAGGCTCATCTGGTGCCTCTAAAGAAGACGGCAATTCCATCTGCCTCTCAGACTTCCGTCCAATAGCCCTATTGAGTTTTCTCTCCAAGGTCTTGGAAAAGATCGTCCACGAGCAGATTTCAGAGTTCATATCATCCAAGAAAATCCTTGATCCACGTCAAACTGGCTTTCGACAGCATCATAGTACGCAAACAGCACTACTGAGTCTGTCAGAGGAGATTCGTGATGGTATTAATAGCAAGAAACAGCTGCTTACCATACTCCTAATGTTTGATTTCAGTAAGGCGTTCGACACTATTTCGCCCTCTAAATTACTTCGTAAGCTGATCAGAATGGGGTTTTCTAGGTCCATAGTCCTGTGGATCAAGTCATATATTACAGGTCGTAACCAGCGAGTGGTTACAAAATCTAATGGGGAATCTGATTGGTACACAACCAATCTTGGCGTTCCACAGGGCTCGGTTCTTGGGCCCCTTCTGTTCAGCCTTTATATTAATGATCTTGGAGACATACTAGCTGCTTTCAAAAATCCCCAGGGTGAATTATCGGAAGGTGTCGAGCATTTGCTTTATGCTGATGATTTACAAACCTATACGCAGGTTGCGAGAGACAATCTTCAGATAGGCATTGATCGCCTGTCAACTGTGGCGCGAGCAGTGTCGGCTTGGGCTTCTGAAAATGCCCTTCACCTTAATGTCGGGAAGACTAAAGCTATAATTTTTGGGTCGGACTACAATATTAATAAATTGCAGGAATTGCACCTTCCAGGCATTGAGGTGCAGAATAACGTTTTTATTCCCTTTGCCGATACTGTAACTAACCTCGGTGTTGTTATGGATTCTAAATTAACATGAAAACCGCAAGTGGATGCAGTTAGTCGGAAGGTTAACAGAGCCTTATATGGACTCAGATCTTTTGGATCCTGCACCACCGAAGCGTTACGCAAACAGCTCGCAGGTGCTCTTGTTGTCTCTCACTTAAATTATTGCTCTCTTGTATACCTCGACGTATCAGGTGAGCTGCAAACCAGGCTTCAAAGGTTGCAAAATTCCTGTGTGAGATATATATGTGGTGTTAGAAAGGATGAGCATGTCTCTCCCTACAGGAGGAAACTGGGCTGGCTGACTGTGGAGATAAGAAGGGAGTATTTTGCGGCGGTAATGCTTTATAAAGCAGTTGTCATGGGACAGCCTCCGTACCTTGCGGCCCTTTTTGAACAAAATCAGTCTAGAACCTCAGGTAGGGATCCCAAGGAAATAAAAATTCCAGGGTCGCGTACTGATGTTGGCCTGTACTCCTTCAGAGCCCAAGGTGCTCGCCTCTGGAATTCGTTCCCCCGCGCTATTAGGCATCTTCCGTCTCTAAATAAATTTAAAAGAGCAATACGTCGGCATATTATTGAAACCTGCGACGAACGAAATGTGTTCTGTGATAAAAATTAACTGTATTATACTGCTAAGTAATTAATTAATTAAGGTATATTGTGACGTGATAGTTAAGACTACTGACATAAACTGTGCATTTATAATAAGCCTATGTGATGAAATCTAACGATGAATCTGTGATATGGATACAAATTTAATTTAATGTATCGCAACTATGTATATTTGATGTATATTGTTGACTTGTGCAAAATAAATCTTAATCTATCTATCTATCTATCTACACGGGTATGCATTACATTCGCTGTGTGGGTTTTCTATTATGCTGTTTGGAGCGTTATGGAGTTCACTTACACATTTACTTTTACTTTTAGCTAGATCGTCAAAAAGCGAAAACAATAAGGACGTCGAGCGGAATCAAACGCGAGGTACTTCGCCCGCGCCCCCCGTGCCGCCGTCACCGCCGCAACCACCTGCGCAACACGTACCGATAGCGCCGAGCTCGGACAGCCCCAACAAGAGCCAAGGGCGAAAGACGTTCGACGTCGAATGTCACTACGTAAACGAAGGAAACGGGGCGGTAAATCTACAGTTAGTCGAGAACCGCCTTTATCCTGTTTTAGAGGAACCCCGCATACCGTCGCTTCCGCCTAGAAAGAAGAGATTTAGGGACGATAATTAGATTGAGATTAGCACGCTCCACCCTTTGCAGAAACTCGCTTACCTTGGGCGCCTGCCAGAAATATGAATAATCAACAAAAACGCATTTTACTAAATGATTCACTAAAGGTCAGACAGAGATTATCGTGGGTTGCTCAGAAAAAGGAGGAAAAGGTGTACGAATATAGTGATAGAGTAACTAGATTGTTACATGAATTTAACAACATCGGGAAATTAGCTCAAATAGAAATCACTGAAATAAATATGGACGCCTGTCAAAGAGAAAAACTCGCAATTTACACCTATTTACGCGGATTGCACCCCGAAATTAAGAGATACATTTGCAAACCTGAAGTTTATCGCAACCTACATCACGCGCGCACTCATGCCGAGCAAATTCATTTTCATCTATTGGACTTACAGAATCTTACACGCCGCTCCGTAATTCAAGACATCACACGCGTCCATAAAAATCACTTCCCGTAGAATGAATCCCACTCCGCAACAAAAATCCTCAAATTTAATAAAAAAAAAAAATTTGAAAATTCCGTTATATTTTAATGTAATTTTTTTAACACGCATTAAATCATTTGTTTTAGCGTCTATGGCAGTCGCTGATGGGCTAAGGGAGCTTGCTATATTGCAGCTAGGCGACCATTTATGTTATAGCCGCTTTCCTAAATATAGTCTCGTTTACGTCGACGAAAAGAACACTTCGATATTTTGCAAAAAATGTTTCGACACTTATGTTCACGATCCATTTAGTTTATTAGAATTTTATTACAACTATCCCATACTTATCCAGTCTCAATACGTATTTCCGACTAATTGTAAAACCTGTAAAAAACGACTTCTGTTCCCAGCGGCGAGTAAAAATTGTAAAATCTGCATAAAAGCTTATGCTGAATTTGGCCCGGCCATTTTAAAGGCACCCTTAGCACACATCGACTACATTTAACTTATTGTCACTCCGAAATAATTAACTTAATCAATCAAAGTGTTAAGCAAAACCTTCAGCATTACCAATAATCGACATTTTTTTTATGTAACATTGCGATATTCTAGAGCAAATTAAAACCAAAATCGAGCGAAATGGAGATTATTCGTAACGTTGAAAGATCGCATTACCAATGCGCTCTATACGACATTTGCGAAGTATGTTACCACCAACATCTTAGTCCATGTATGCGCAATTTTTATTCGGTAGTAATAACCAGAACTAGTAATCCCATAATAGGAATCGCTTCAAAATTGTGTTGTAGCATGTGCAAAAATGAAATTGTTTACAAAGTTAGAAATATTACGCAAATTGGGACTAGCACCGGTGGCACTAAAATAATGTTAGAAAACTCAGTAATGATGACCCGCGTAGCACTACCCACTTTTATTAACTTAGCAGAAAGTTCAATTGTAGAAAGAATAAATAATCAACTTCTTGCGGCGAGCCGAAATTCACTATTAAAAAACTTAAGTAACCAAACATCCCCGAAAAGGAATACGGGCGATTCGGAAAATAATTCGGAAAACAGCGTGGACTTTTCTCTTAACTCGTCACAATAAGTTAATGAATTAATACAGACCATCACAAAGGAAATGCACTATGAACAACTGAATTCTATGGACGAAGTTATCCATAAGTACTTGAAAATATTAGAAAAGGGAGAGGAATAATTACAAAAGATGCTACTAGAATTACGAGTAACATATAATAACAGCACGTAGTCTAGTTATAAACAATTCAGTATATAGCGAATTTTGTCAAACGTAGTAACAGCACTTCTAGTGTAACTAAATTATATAACTTAACATAATATCTCATTGTATCGTTTAATTTTAAGGTAACATGGGCGCACTACTTATGTCAGTAATACTTGCATTGCTGCAATTAGCGTCTACAACAGGCAAAGAAGCAAAATTTCGAAGCATCCGCGGAAATCCAGGAATTGCATACGCCACAGTCAAAAACATTAGTATAACAAGAGAAAATTGGCATATCATAACTTCCATCGACGTGGAGGAAATCCACCAAAAAAGAGAAATGGTATATAAAGCATCCGGCAACGTCACATCCGTTATGCACGACATGAGGAACTTCGATATACACGCAGTGAGCACATCTTACCTCATCATCGAAAACATGCAGAAAGCTAGCATTTTAGCAGAACTGATAGATTCTCTCGCTGCCACATATGAATGGCATAACTCTCAAAATTCGCAATACGAATTCAACGGCAAACAAAGTCTCATACACGCAGATTATAGTAAAGTTTTTCAAGCCTTGGACAGTTTACGACAACAAAACTTTGACGAAATTAAATGCCAAGAATCAAACGTTTGTTTTATTCGTAACGATATTTCCACATCTCTTACACAATTATCCGTAGAACAATTTAATTTAGAGAAAACTTTATTATCAATTTCAAATAAAGATCGTTCTCAAAGAGAAGATAAAATCTCAGCTACAAAAATAGCCTTAAGCCTTATTAAGGGAATTTCCATGCAATTAACCAATATTTACAAACAGATAAATGAAATCTTGAATCACAAAAAATATATATTGCGACCCAGCGTGATAAAGCGGGTGCTTAACGATATCGTCGAAAAATCTGGTTTGAGATTACCTTTGGATATACAAAAATTAAATTCAGCTACTTTAGCCGAAGTATCCGACTGTTACATTGTATCAATGAACGGCGTAATTGTAATCGAAATTATTCTCCCGCTAATCGACTCCGAAACTTACTCCGTATATAAGCTTATACGTTTTCCAGCATTTCAGAAGTCAGCTACGCACCCACACGTAGCTGCATATATTAATACGCGAAGCGATTATATTGCGACATCCGGTAACAATAACACGCATTTTTATATGAGCGAATCGAAACTTCAAAATTGCAAAGAATTAAACGATAAATATTTATGCACGAATGATATAGAGTTCATCTCACAAGCGACCTGCGAATACACTTTATTGAAAACACCTACATACAAAGCGTTGCAAGGCTGCGATATCGGGTTAACACTTGAAAAACAAAATTATATCATAAAAACAAATAACCCATCCACTTGGCTTTTCTCAACAAACAACAATAACACGATTTTCGGCAAATGTGAAAACTCAATTGTTTATGCACCGTTTAATGGATCAGGAATAATTTAGTTACCACCCACATGTACAATTAACGTTCAAAATGAATATTATCTAGGAGCCAAATGGTTCGTAAAGAAACTCTCACCAATAATCCCACCATTACAATTATCTATACACAAAATTGATACGATATTGCAAGCCGAGAAAAACCATCAGAATAACGGCTCTAGTCAGACACATGTAACACATAATGTACCACATAATCCGATTTACTTCCGCGAGCATTTAGAAAACTATGTACAAATCACATTATACGTAGGTTCCATGAATACAATAATAATCATAATATTAATACTTTCCACTACAACATTACTGTACTGTACCAAGCGACAGGTACAAACAATTGATACTAACAATACGTACATACCAATGACGCCTTTAGATAAAAATATAAGATTAAGCTTCACCGGTTTTCCTTTATACGCGTCTCCGAAGCACTTCCCGCCGAAAAGAGTACACGATTATGTAGATATACCGGAAAATAATACACAAACCTTGTGAAACAAATGTGCAATGCGAACGAGTAATTGTTATACATAAACCTTCTACCTCACTAATAGTATGTACTATTAGCAATTGTTATAAATTACCTTAATCATATAATCGTTATTACTCTTTCGCCTTTTAATAAATATAGTTACAAGCTAAAAGACCAAACATTGTTATAATCGATAAACATTTATTCACATATGAAACAAGAACGCTAAAATAATAAGAATGTTGACCAGCGGAACCACCAAGGCGCCACGAGAGGAGCGGAGAGAAAACAAAAAAAAACACTTAAGCTACTACCTTCCCTTACCTTCCACTTTCCCTTACCTCAAAGAAAACCGAAATTTTTTCCAGCGACGCAGCAGAGGCACACGGCAGAGCATTCGACCGCAGACCCTCACAGCCTCAACATCGGCAGCAACCACTCCTCGACGACATACTATTGGAAATTAAGCTACAATGCCGCTAAATAAGTTTGTCAGGGAAGCGATGGCCATACTTGCCGATGACACGAGTCTGCAGGGGCGGGCCTGTTACGTCCAACATATCGACTCACGCTCACCGTCTCATCGTCAAGCTATACGTATCTTACAATACTGTATCCTACTTATCGACGTACGCTATACAACTAGTATCCTACCTTACCAATCTCGTACCCCAGAATATCACACTCATCCACCCCAATATTACCTAACTCCCCTCCGCGACCACTCACCTCAGTTGCTCCCCTTCTATGACGCATAATTAATTCCTTATTTAGGCTAAGTATGCGACCCCCGCGTGGGTATATAAGACACGGGCCCTCCAGGGCGCGATAGCCTTCTGCATTCGAACTTTGAGCCGTAAGCACGTACGCACCAGTTTGTTATTTGACTTCTCACTTGTAAAAGGGACACGCCCTTATATTTAACTTTGTACTTCTAACATAATAAATCTGCTCTTAAACTTATTTGCTCGCGCTTATTTATTCACTGGACCTGCGGTTCTATTCATATCTCCCGCCATCATCTCGAGTACGACACCGCCCGCAGCGCAGCGCAGCTCAACCGGCCCGCCTACGAGGAACCAAGGCCTACACACTCACACAACGTAAGCCCCAAAACACCTTGCTAAGCCTTTGTAATCCTATTGTAATCTCGCACTTCCTATTTTCACTACTATCATATTGAATATCATCTTCGCTATCCTGCTTTTGCTAAAGCCTCGACTCCCAGGTAAATTACGAAAGTATTGACCAAAACCAAAGGCGAACACGATTTAATTTCATATTAACTTCGCGCCATTTATTGCTTACGCACGACGTAACAACAGCGGTACAGAGGGATGCATCACTGAAAAAATGGTCGACGACACCGACTGTTATACAAGTCAATATTTAAATATTGTTTCGTCCAAAATCCTTGCATTTAATTTACCATTGATAGCAAAAGATCTGTGAGATTATATGATTACTGTATAAAACTTCTATAAAATATATTACTTTAATTATTCAAATTATTATTATTATTTCTTACCCCCTTCCAAGGCTCCATAATACTATCTTAAAGCTATCTTAGAAGCAGTCATGGGACAGTATACAAGAGAAATCGCATCTTCGCACATTACCGATAATTGTTACAAAAGAGAAACCGACAGAGAATCTTACATTAAAAAATGGGAAAAATGTAATCGTTTTCAAAGGCACAACCACCATATTCTAAATAAAGTCATCTTTGATAATGCTAATACCTAAATCATCAATACCACTGTAACCGCCCAGCAGAAAAATTATACCAACAAAAAGGACAGAGACAAAAAATCTGATTCACAATCCAAAAAATACAGTCAGAAACTTTCTACTAGTACATATTCTCTTCCTGAATGAAACGGTTATAAAAGATTTTAATTTCTTATATTTATTATAAATAAATTAAAAGAATGTCCTTTTCAGGACCACAAAATAATTCCACCAAAGGAACGCCGATTCAATACTTAATTCTATTATAATTATGTGATTTTTATACAAGATTATTATTATTAAAAAAGGCTTCGTTGCGTTACGTCTGCCACCTGATTAACACTTAACCTTAACCCCTTCACCTGCGCTAAAAGGGTTAAACAGGTGTGGATGCTAAGGCACGTATGCTAAGCACCTGGATCGAAAAATCAATATACTTCTCACCATACCAGCCTTCTCATCCTCTCCACTTCCGACATCGAGAGAACAATACTGTACTTCTTTTCTCGCTATACCAACCTCTTTAGAGAACAATGTAGGTCTCTCTATACCAACCTCTTTAGAGAACAATGTAGGTCTCTCTATACCAACCTCTTTCGAGAACAATGTAAGTCTCTCTATACCACCCTTCTTACTACTGATGAGGGACTAGAAGGGCCAAAATCGGCCCCCATCAAAACTGTTGTAAAAGTCAATAATTTGAAGCAAAAGTCATGTGACCTCACAGTGCTGTTGCGGATCAGTACGGTATTATTTTTCAATGTTTTTCTCATTACTAGAAAGGTTTTACGTAGTAGAATTAGCAAGTATAGATGGAATTCTGTTTAAAAGCCTACGAAAATCAACCTCGCGCAATGCATTATTCTACGAATATTTGAATCATATTGAGTATTTAATCGCGGTTTTCCTGACTTTGTACCGTGCTTTTCTATAATTTTGGAGCTAGTTGCAGTGACCTACATAGCTTTTAATTTGAAATTTTTTGTTTTATGAAAGGGTCTTTGGGGTCCGATTTTGGCCCTTATAGGCTCTCATCCTTTACGTGTACAGATACGGTGAAAATTATTTTATTTAAGTTCTGAGATTATCTCAGATTGGCAATACTTAAGTGTGTGTATACTGAGTTAACTTTAGCTTTATTTGTTTCTGCGAATTTCCAGTATTAAATTCTCAAACTCGATTTATTAGGATCTCTCTTTGTGAATGCATTCTGCTAATGTAATTAGCAGCGGTTTTTGTTTTATAACGATTTTTTATTTTTAAGATTTCTTTATTCTAAAAATTTTTGATCTTGGGTATTGGGCCATAAGTTTTCATCAAACAAAACTAATTTTTGTATGAAAATTTGAAATAAAAACGAATCAACTTTTCATTCTTATGTTTTTTAAATCAAATTTTTTATCGCTCATTTCTTGAGTATTACGCAGTAATTTTTGACTAATCAAAATGAATATGTTTTCTTTTACGATGAAGATTTAAAATCAAAAAGAATTCTTAAGATTTATTTATTCATTTTTATTTTTGTAACGTTTACCATTCTCTTATGATATTCATTTTTTCCAACAAGTTATCACGCGGACATTTTGAGCCTATCAAACAAGGCATGCAGAAAGGCTTCTTAAATCTAACTAAAATGCCGACAAAACCGGCAACGGTAGAGTTGCTCCTTCTTATTAAAATCAGTTTTGATCATTTTCGGCAGTAATATATCAATAAAATAAGTTTATTCCTGGTATGAAAATTTAGATAATTTATATGAATATTTTTCATAAAAATTAAGTATGTACCGTTTCGATTTAACCTTTTGTGATTCATAATATAAAAAATTTCCATACAAAATATGCTGTTTTGTTTATATTAAAAAAAATAAATCAAAATTGGAATAAAAAACTAATAAAAGTACATTTTAATAGAGCAAATCAATTATTTATTTACATGAATATACATATGTTTTTATATTTAAGATAAATCGAATAATTGCAAATAATATTTAAGTAACTCATTTCTATGAATTAAACTTAATAATTTTAGTATATCAAGGGGCGCGGTAGCGCCCGCTTGCACGTATAAGTACCCACGGTACGATACGAAGCCGAAGGGTGCACCGTCGCCTTTTATACGTCTAATTGTGCCTTTTTAACCTCTTCAAAATTTTTAAATATCAATATCTAAACACTGATTGACTTATGTGAAGTCTATTGACACTGTTTTAAGAGATAATAATTTAGTCTATCACGTAATAAAAGTTTCTGTTAAAAAAGATTCATCTAATTAAAAATATAAAGCATAATATATTTGCTCAAATTGTTTCTTTTCATTTTGTTCTCCGCATTTCCACTTTCTCTAATCATATGTATATTTGTATATATATATATATATATATATATATATATATATATATATATATATATATATATATATATATATATATATATATATATATATACATATATGTGTGACTTTCGTTTTCTCTACTCATATGTATAATACACATATCGTATGTATAATACCCCACACAGCACGATATATTTCGATGAAATATTTCATGAAATATTTCGACGAAATATTACTTCGAAAGATTTATGAAAGATTCATGAAACATTGCTCGATATATTTCATGGAAAGATTTATGAAACATTTTTCGAAATCTGTCAGAAATCTTTCGCGAAATATTTCTAAAACATTTATTGAAACCTTTTGGTGGAAGGTTTCTGAAAGGTTTCAGACAGGTTTTCCGGAAGATGTCAGTTATCAAACTAGATATATTTCTCGCAATTTGTCTGAAATGTTCCTGAATCATTCCACGAAATATTTCATGAAAGATATTTGAAACATTTCTCGAAATCTGTCAGAAATTTTTCGCGAAATATTTCTGAAACATTAATTGAAACCTCTCGGTGAAAGGTTTCTGAAAGGTTTCAGACAGATTTTCCGGAAGATGTCAGTTATCAAACCAGATATATTTCTCGCAAGTTGTCTGAAATGTTCCTGAATCATTGCACGAAATATTTCATGAAAGATATTTGAAACATTTCTCGAAATCTGTCATAAATCTTTCGCGAAATATTTCTGAAACATTAATTGAAACCTCTTGGTGAAAGGTTTCTGAAAGGTTTCAGACAGATTTTCCGGAAGATGTCAGTTATCAAACCAGATATATTTCTCGCAAGTTGTCTGAAATGTTCCTGAATCATTGCACGAAATATTTCATGAAAGATATTTGAAACATTTCTCGAAATCTGTCAGAAATCTTTCGCGAAATATTTCTGAAACATTAATTAAAATCTCTCGGTGAAAGGTTTCTGAAAGGTTTCAGACAGGTTTCCCAGAAGATGTCAGTTATCAAACCAGATATATTTCTCGCAAGTTGTCTGAAATGTTCCTGAATCATTGCACGAAATACTCCATGAAAGATTCCTGAAACATTTTTCGAAATCAGTGAAAAATCTTTCGCGAAATATTTCTGAAACATTTATTGAAACCTTTCGGTGAAAGGTTTCTGAAAGGTTTCGGAAGCATCTTTTGGATGATGTCAGTTATGGATTAGGAGATATTTAGAGTTTCGCATGACGACACTCAATTTCAATATAAAATGAAGATGATTATCTTATTTTCAGTAAAAAATGTATTCTCAGAGTAACGGATATCATGTGAAATCTTCAAGAGTTTCAAAAATTACATCTTTCTAATTTTTTCGCCTAAATAGGAAATACGATTTCCTAGTTTAATTACCGATCGATAAATGACATCGCCCGATAAACATTTCCAAGAACTTCCTAAAATGTATCATGGAAAAATTTGCCATGATTGCTTCAGAAATATTTCATGAAAGCATTCCGAATCGCTTGCTGACACCTCCCGGAAAACATTCACGAAAACTTTTATGAATGATTTACAGGTATAATTTTACTAATCGATAACAAATATCTTCCGGGAAAATTTTCTAAAACCTTTCAGAAACCTTTCACCAAAAGGTTGCTATAAATATTTCAGAAATATTTCGCGAAAGATTTTTCACTGATTTCGATAAATGTTTCAGGAATCTTTCATGAAATGTTTCGTACAATGATTCAAAAATCTTCCATAAATCTTTGGAAGTAATATTTACTCGAAACATTTCCTTCATCTTCCAGTTATATTTATGAAACATTGCCGAAGTATTTAAACGAACTATTTCATGAAATGTTCCATAGAAATATATCGATCGTGCTATGTGTGATGTAGTTCCACTGAAAAAATTGCGGCTTTCAAAGTGAATCAGATTTTTCTCGCAAAGTTGGTGATACGTATGAACATCTTTCTCTTAATTCTATTGAACTTGTTAACCGCAATCGATTGATCCATCATGTTTTCATATTTTTCGATAATGCAATACTCATTCAAATGAATAGAGGGGACTAGAAAGGAGAGAGAGATAATTTCTTTCTTCCTTCCAGGGTTGCCAGACTGTGCGATTTATCGCCAAATGTGCGATTTTTAGGCTACTTGGGCGACAAAATTTTTAGATTGGCGACTTGCGATTTTTTGGCGTTTTTTGCCCTAGACGGTGCGATTTTGGGCGATATCTATCAGACAGTAAAAAGGTTGCTTTTTCTGTTGAGTTTTAGCGGCTTCACGAGATTTGCAATATGTACATGTGTAATGCGGTGAGAAGATTTTTAATTTTCTTCGCGTTACTCGCGCGGGACTAATACATCAAAGGCCGATTTCAAGACGAAATCCTGACATGACCGCGAGAGGAGTCTCTCCACCTTGCGTTCTGAATCATAGTAGCGTAAAGAAAAATACTGCGTAGATTCGAATTAATTTTTTAGGAAAAAAAAGCATCTTTTTTTACGGCGGAATTCTGGCGCCAGTCATCATCAACAGCCCATCAAGAGCTGTGTCCCGCTGCCTCTCAAAGGCAACGAGCCCAGGCACGCCTGAAACGTCCATATGACCTCGCAGCTCGCCGTATAATATCATCGCAACGAGCGTCACCGTCGGCCTCCAGCATTAGCTACAAGTGAAGTAAATCTTCGAAGAACACAGCTACTCTCTCCTTACCCTGTCTGTCTCAGTTTTAAGCATCTGTCTGGTAAGGCAAAATACTCCATAGTGTAGAAGCTTATGTTTCTTTCCAAGGGCATACGGCAATTACGTAACAGCCCACGGACTATTGGCAGGCAATGTACTATAGACAGTTCTATATACAATGTCTCCTAAAAGAAGACCAGAGGCGAGAACCAGAGATTCCAACCTGACGTGAGGGTTGCTCTCAAATCAGAGAGTCTGGCGACGACGAGAAGTCACCAATCAGAGGCAGCGACGTGGAAGGCGGGCCCAAGGCCGCGGCCTTCGAGCCGGCAGCGAACACAGACTCGGCAGACTCTTCTCCGGCCTCCCGGGCGACCAAAACCTTCCTGGCTACGGGACTTCATCCAACATCCGCGCCGCGAGTCCCTTCTGGACTTTGATTTTTTTCTTGTGTTCAGTCGTATAATTTTTTTTTTTTTTATACGAATTATAATTTTTTGTAACTTTGATTTAGTTGTTTTGTATAACTTCTCGCCGAACCTCTTCGTGTGACTGCGCTACTCGCTTCAGCCTCCACGCCATCGACGAGAAGGACACTAAGCTAAGTCACCACGTTTTTGTGCCTAATATGGGCAAATAATTAGACGCCGGGTTGCCTTTACTGCCCCGGGCGAATACTATTCTTTTTTTTCATACAATTTTATTGATACCATTTTTTGACACAATTAAATAAATTTAAATTAAGACTAATTTTAGGGAAACGTTAAAGTAGGAACATTAGATACATTAAATTTAGTACGGTTTAGAAATAAAAAGTAAGATTCAGAAGTAAGGTGGACGTAGCGATAATTTCGTTGGCGAACTTTTGTAAGATTGTACCTTGGTTAAAAATTGCAATTTTGTTAACTCACGGGAAAAACTTTATTACTTTCAACGAGGTGCCTCGTGGGAGACCCGATAAGATGTTCTTGTATAAAACCTACAGCGGGCTCTCCCACTTGCATAAGTTCTCCGTGAAATAAAAGGCACTGCATTCATTTTAAATCTAAATATAGAGATCATACTATTTTATTTTTGTTGTGTTGTCTCACTCCTATGTGTGTGTCTGTTTGAACAAGCTTCGCCTATGTTTTCGCGTGTAAAGATGAAAGAAAGGTAAGGAAGTCGTAACCGACGAGACCCCACGACTCTCCGCGGATAGAAACCATTCTTAGCTAGCCGTGCAAATAATAAATTCAAAGAATATGACGAGGAGCACTGTTCGTCCCCGTTTGTGAAATTTTAACTAAATCAGAATACAGTGCCTGGCGCTCAAATATAAATAAAATTATGACCCTTTGGAGGTCTATGTTTGATTGCCTGACGGCGTATGCCGATTGGCAATTAATCATAATATTTGTGATAATTTACGTAATACTTATTCTATACCGTGGTTCCGGGCCGCATGCCCACGGCAGTCCGAGCCACGCGTTATAAATGGCACCCAACGTTTTGAAGGGCTAAAGACGGACTAATCGCGTTATAAATGGCACCCAACGTTTTGAAGGGCTAAAGATGGACTAATCGCGTTATAAATGGCACCCAACGTTTTGAAGGGCTAAAGACGGACTAATCGCGTTATAAATGGCACCCAACGTTTTGAAGGGCTAAAGACGGACTAATCGCGTTATAAATGACGATTAATTTTTTTTTTATGCAAGTCGTGTACGCGTTATAAAGGGTTTTACGACAAAATCTGTGGGTAATACATAGGAAAAGTTGTTCAAACAAAGGCAAAATATAAAAATAACAATTAAGCCATAGGCAAATATATATTGTACAAGGGTACGCTAACGTCGACCCAAGTACAAGTTTAAAATAAAGCGCAGCAGCGGCAAACGTGGCCGCGCTTAAGCGAATATCACTCCCACCGAGTGATGGTAAAGCGGACGCGAAAACGAACGACGCCGAAGTATCCCGACGCACGCTATAGGCATCGCCCGAGCGTGAGGAGAGAGCCGTCAGTCCCGCGACAGTAAAGAGGTAGTGCCTTCTCGAGCGCGCCGTAGACGCCACGTACAACGGTCGACCCGGACAACGCAGCACGCGAGTGACAGGGTCATCGGTGTCCCAAGTGCGAGGAGTGAGTGTAATTAGTGCGGCACGGGGAACTCGTGCCACACCTTCTTCCTTTCACCAGCTGGCGTGTGAGAAACGAGCTAATCTTTTTCCCGTTCCCGTAGGAAGCTAGCAGCGAGACATCGGCAGGGCGATCCTGAGTGGGGTGCACCTGATAGCACGAGGAGCCACGTAGGTTTCTTTTCATTTCTCGTCCTATTTTTGCGTTTTTTTTCTCGCGCTGCGCGATTCTCTCGGAGGCATTCTCAGGCAGATACGTCGGCGCAAGCGAACGGCTTGCGTCGCCACGAGGCGACGCCATCTTGTGACGCCCAGTGCGGCGGCTCGCTTGCATACAATACACCTTTTTCTTCTCGGTCGCAGCGACTCACGGAGTTTTAAGGTATAAAGGCATACTCCGTTAGCCGCGGCGACAGAGGAAAGGGGTGATAACGGTCTCCGGCCGAACCACGAGCTATTGAGAATAGGCATTAGGAGAGAATTGTAACGCTGCGTCGCGCGCGCGAGTCGCAAAACCCAAGCAGGCGAGGCAGAAGGCATCGTCGCCGCCCGTCGGACGGCGTGTATAGGGCGCGAGCAGCTGCTCACTAGAGAAAAGACAGTTAGCAATACGACTGCGCCTAGCTCTTTTGTCAAGCTCCCGAAGCCGCCCGTCGGACTAGCTTCAAGCACATATAGCCCCGCGGCAAGGAGGCAAATAAATTTACGGCGACAAACAGCTATTACCGAACATTACCTTGCGTAATAATAAACACGATATGTGTTAGTTAATAGTGATTATATTGATATTAAATACGGAGTATCGTTGAAACGAATAATATACAGAATTCTTAGTATTCAAAACCGTTATCTATATTGATCATAAATAAGTATAATATAGTATTGATGATAGCTAGTAGTTATTTACGGTAAATATAGTTCCGTTATTTGAATAATGTAGACATATTTATAATACATAATAAATAACATAGGCTCATTAAATAATAAATAATAATAATAATACTATTAAAAATTAATATTAATATTAATCATAGGCTTATTAAATAATAATAATAATAGGCATAATAAATAATAAGCGTAGTATAACTAGTACTATAGCAATAAAAGTTAAAGGAAGAGAACACTTAGTAAATAACAGTGTCTAATGGTAAATAACATTAGTAGATTTTTTTGCCGGTTTAGGAGCAAATATATCTTGCAATGTTTTACAATAGAAAATTAAACTTTTCTCGGTTGTTCTTGATATACTTACAATCGTGACAGTCCGGTCAAAGATTGTTTTAGTTTTTTGCATACTTTCTCTCCAGAAAATAACTAAATTCCTTAACTTAATGCTCAAAAATTAAAATTTTTTTAATTTTTTTACCTGATTGCCTATACAATACAGTAATTACATTTAAAATAATTTTTTCCGTATGATGTTATGGAGTATAAGAGTCCGATGTAAATTAGTATATAAGATAGTTTTCGGTACACGATAAATTACAAATAAAACTATTCTTTTAACTGGGTAAAATATTAATTTTATAAAACTTAGTAAGAATTTTAGTTAAAAATTTTTTTACCGTCTCTAAAAATCATTATAAAAACAATAGCAACAAAGTTTCATTACTAGATAAATACAGATTTCACTGGTCGGTTTATTTAAAAATAACTAGGAATAAAAAATTCTTTTTTTACATTTGATCACTAGACTAAAAAAAAAAATCACGAATATTTTTTCGCTCCTAAAATTATTTTAATATTATTTATGGTAATACACAATGTTAAAGTGCCTTGTTTAAGCAGGCAAAACATTGTTGTTGTTTTTTTTCCGGTGGTAGCCAAGATACACGGGGGATTAACTAAATAGGTTAACACTAAGTAAAAATACTTCAAATATTGTAGAATTAGGTAGTTTTTTTCCGGCATAACTGGAGCATACAGCGCGAACTTGCCACGTTTGGCACAGATATTTAAACATTTCGCGGTGGTTTTTAAAACCAACTCAATCTTTGGAGTAGGATGGCCACCGGCGGTCGAGATGCGATGTTTGAGTGGGTGGAAAACTTGGCAGTGCCTGATTTAGATGCGGCCTTACGCGCTTTAGGATTGAACGACAGAGGGAGTGAACCGGAGCGCAGGTATCGGCTGATACGCTATCAGTTGCGCGCGGAGGGAAACATAACAGTCTCATGGTATCAAGAAGACGTAGGTGACCTAGAAGCCGACAGCGTAGTTACTGACGCCTGGCAGCGAAACAATGTCCGAATACCGCACAATAATACCCAATACGTTCCTCCTAGAACAGATCAGCCGCTTACCATGCCTGCGCCTCACTGGCCTGCAGAGTTAGAACCCCAATGCTCGCTGTCTACCGTACCGATTATCACATTTACAGGACGATTTTGGGGCAATATCCCCTCGGTGGTCTTACCTAGGAGAGCGGTACCACAAGGAATTTATACGCGGGCGGGAGCAGCGCAAAATGAAATCTCGCACTTCAATTTTGAAGCACCACCACAGGTGAGAAACGAGAATTTTGCTGCAGCCACCCCAACTTGCAGGGCAGTCTCAGATGCCAATATGTCTTTCTTTGGCCATCCATCGTTTGTGGATACGGCCGCAGTCGGAGGCAGGCGACACTCTACCATAGTAGCTCCCCACACCACGAATGTGCCTCCAGTATCCAAATTCCAAAATATACCTCCAAACTCCAGGCAAGAAAATCCTACACAATTTCCACCCTTTCCAATAGTGCCTAACCACAACCCCACACCCCCGGCCTTCACCACCAGGCAATCACCTACTAATTACCCACCAGCACCTCCTATTCCACATCCCGCACAACAGAGTTTTATACCGGCAAATAATTATTCGATAAACTCTTACCAACCCGTACTGCCTCCACTGATAGGACAAACAGAACCTCACTCGGGAAATAAATCCAATTTACACGCGGGGGAAATAGTACGAAAATGGCAATTAAAATTTGATGGGAAACGCGATCATAGCGCGGAAGAATTTTTACTGCGAGTAAACGAATGCAGAAAAGGGACAAGATTCTCGGAAATCGAGCTGTTAGATGCTATGCCGAATTTGTTAGCGAGAGTTGCCTTACAATGGTTTAGATTAGAGCGGCCGCGATGGGAAAGTTGGAATCAATTTTTAACAGCCTTTCGCCGTCGATTCGGAGGGGTTAACTTTCAACTTCGAGCACGCGAAGAGGCGCGTAGTCGATTTCAAGGGCCTGAAGAACCCATAGCAGACTTTTTAGTCGGACTCAGACATATTATGAGTTATGTGGTTCCCCCATACTCGTTAAGCGAGCAAATCGACATTGCCTATACGCACCTCTGCGCAAAATATCATGATAAAATAGAAAGAGACCAAATACAGTCGCTCGAAGACTTAGAAAGAAAAGGGGAACGCCTTGAAGCTGCAAAGAATTTAAGCCGCGTGTGGAGGCACCCCCCGACTCCCGAAGAATCCATGTTCCCAGAGCATGCCTACAGAGGCAAACAGGCGAAATCAGCCGTTGCGGCAGCCGTCGAAAACCACGTAAAAGTGGCAATGCCGGAAAATAATAGAAAAGGCGATGGGAAGAAGTATAAAGGGCCAAATTCGCAATCTTCAGCGATGGCACCGATACAAAATATCACTTCGGGTAAGTCTCAAGCGCAGTCTTTCGGGCTAAGCACGACAATACCTGCGGTCGAAGTAGCTTTCCAGCCGTCATTAAATGTCCGTCCTCAAAATATATCTTCTCCCGAGGTTCAACACAGCGGAGTACCGGCTGCAACGAAACCAGTCGTATGCTTCTGGTGTCAAACCCCAGCTGTGTAAATCCGAATTGCGTTGAACGTCGGAAGGTAAAGGGAAACGGACGGGGGAGACGACACTACAGGTCGACGTCGTCCCCCACGAATTTCGACCAACAAAAACAGCAACAATAAGCTGTGTTTGCGAATACTGTGTATCAATAAAAGACCGCACTAATGATACACGATTCTATTTGCCTATAAAAATAGGAAATTTAACTTTTTCAGCTTTGGTTGACAGCGGATCAATTCATACGTATTTTGGTGAACAAACTTTCTCGGTATTGCCCGAAGAAAAGCAAAAATCCCATACCCCAGTAGTGCAACTTGCTGACGGGTTTTATCTTCTATTAAAGGACAGATTGCCTTGGACCTCGCTCTAGGTTTCGAATCACGTCGCATACACACCCGGTTATTGCCGTGTTTGGCGTATGACTGCATTCTAGGGATGGATTTTCTATCAGATTTTCAATTTATCGTAGACTTTGAAAAAAAATGTTGGACGTTGCCTACTGGGTCCTCGGGGAACTTTTCTATTATTTCTTCTTCTCAAGAGGCCTCGACTGTGCGGCGATTGCGGAAATTTCCACAGATCAACGGCAGCAGATTGATCACCTGCTTGCTAGATCCTTGCCGCCGCCCTCCGAGAAACCAGGGGTAACTAATCTCATGGAACACGCGATTGACGTACAAGGTCATCCCCCGATCAAGCAACGATACTATCTAGTATCGGAGCCCGTTCGACAAGCTATGCATAAAGAGGTAGACGAGATGCTTGAATCGGGAAAAATTGAACAGTCGAGAAGTCCGTGGTCGAGTCCGGTAGTGATGGTACGGAAACCTAACGGCACATTTAGATTTTGTATTGATTTCCGGAAGATCAACAAAATTGTTCATAAAGACGCGTACCCTCTACCTTATATGAATTCCATACTGGAAAAGTTAAGAAAAGCTCGATATATTTCTACGATTGATCTGAAAAACGCGTATCACCAAATACCGCTAGCAACCAACAGTAAAGAAATTACGGCCTTTACAGTGCCTAACAAGGGCTTATTCCTCTTTAATGTTCTACCATACGGTTTATCTAACGCCCCCGCATCATTTCAAAGATTAATCGATAATTTGATTGGTCCGGAGATGGAGCCATATGTCTTTGCCTATCTCGATGATTTAATAATTGTCACGGAATCATTCGAAGAACATCTAGAAATACTCGAAAAAATCTTGAAAAAACTTACAGAGGCAGGCCTAACTATAAACAGGGAAAAATGCGAATTTTGTCGCTCATCGGTGAGATATCTAGGTTACAGAGTAGACGAGGAAGGTCTCAAACCAGACTCGGAAAAAATTGAACCAATTTTAAATTACCCGGCTCCGAAAAATATTAAACAACTACGCCGTTTATTAGGTATGACATCTTGGTATCGTCGTTTTATAGACAAATTTTCCGAGACGGTAGAGCCCTTCACTCGCCTACTCCGCAAAAACACCCGTTTCAATTGGGGAGAAGACCAAGAACGTGCCCTAAAGGCAATAAAGAAAGCGCTAACAATAGCACCAACCCTCGCTTACCCTCACGTAGAATTACCGTTCTCAATACAGTGCGACGCCAGCGCCACTGGTATCGGTTCAGTATTAACACAGGAAATAGAGGGGGCGGAAAGAGTTATAGCTTATGCTTCGCGCGCCCTATCTAAGGCAGAGCGCAATTATACGGTAACTGAGCGAGAGTGCCTTGTCGTTCTTTGATCGGTCGAGAAATTCCGCCAATACCTAGAGAGCACAAGATTTACCGTTAATACGGACCACAGCTCTCTAACGTGGTTACAAAATTTGCGTGATCCCACGGGTAGACTAGCCCGGTGGGCTATGAAATTGGCCCAATACGACGCCGAGGTCGTACATCGCCGTGGAGCTCTTCACCATGTGTCTGACGCGCTCTCACGGATGTCTTCCGACGACGAAGACTGCCTGGCAGCGGTCGCAGAAACGTCCGACCCGGCGTACGAAAAACAATTTAAATTAGTCGAAACGAAGCCGAATAAATTACCGGCCTGGAAAATAGTTGACGGGAAATTATACAAACATCGGCCAGACCTTATTATAGACCAGCTCGTCGGTGACCTAGAGACATGGAAGTTAGTACTGCCAAAAGGTTTTCATCAAAAAGCACTACATGAGGCACATTCAGTACCTACGGCAGGCCACCTCGGCCAAGAAAAAACGTTCCGTCGACTTGCGGCTAGCTTCTTTTGGCCCGGTTATTATGAGGATACGGTAAAATTTGTTAGAAGCTGCCTCACTTGTCAAGCGTGCATAGTCGAGCAAGCACGACCAGTAGGGTTGATGGGACATCGAGTAGTCGAGCAACCGTGGCAAATAGTAGCAGCAGACGTGGTAGGTCCGTTACCCGTATCAAAAGCCAGATTTTCATACGTACTCGTATTCCAAGATCTATATACCCGCTGGGTTGAAGTTGTGCCTCTACGACGCGCAAACGCGAAGACAATAACGCAAGCGTTCGAAGAATATATCGTTTTCCGCTTCGGAATAAATATAAATTCCGCTTCGAAATAACACGCAGCGTAGACCCGCCACAGCGTCGCTTCCCCACGCCACCGCCAAATAAGCGGCCTCCCATGCAGGGAGTCTGTTGGAACTGCTGGAGCTACTCGCACGAGTATCCAGCATGTCCAGAAAGAAACAGGCCCTTCTGCAGGGGATGTGGCTTCACGGGGCATACACTGGCAACGTGCCCCCAGTGCCGCGCAACATACATAAGCACAAAGGGACAGCGAGGGCCAATGCACCCGTTCAGGTCCCGCGAGTAACAAAAAAAAAAAAAGAAAGGGCGCAACGCCACTTTAACGCGGCTTAAATCGGCCAGTTAGCTGCTGCTGCCTTCTTTTTTTCAAATTAAAAAAAAAAAAATTAAAAAAATTCCGGAAAACAATGGAAATACCTTTTTCTTTCCTATTTTCTGCATACAAATAAGGCAGTTAAAAATTAAAACTTAGTCAGAATTTTCTTGTACTCGTACATACATAAATAGTTAGATAACACTATTTCTATAAGAGATATTTCTATAATTCCTTTGGAAAATTTTTTTTTTACCAAAACTTTCTTTAATATACGATAAATGTAAGAATAAAAATCATATATCTATAATAAGTTAGGTAAATATACTTTGAAATCTACGCTAAATCCATCTGAACAAATAGTAATACTTAAGTCTCGGTGACCGATTACCCTTAGAAAGTATAGAGGTTGTTGGGTAAGAAAAAGATTTCTGACCCTAATACATTTTGGGCAGAACTTTACATATTCAAGAATGCAGGGGGAAAATTTATTTTCCGAGAGCTTGCAACATTTGTACTTACTTTACTTAGCTTACCGTCCACTAACGCTGTTGTGGAACGCGTGTTTTCAGTGATGAACAGCGTTCGCACAAAATTTCGTAACAGGATGTTACTACAAATGTTAGATTCCATATTGAGGATTAGGGTGCGTTTTCATTCAAATAAAACATGTTGCCAAAACTTTTTTCCTAGTAAAGATATGCTTAAAGATTTTAATGCGAAAATTTTATATGCAGACAAGTATGAATCTGAGACTGAAGAATCAAAAAATAAGTCTCAAATAGTCGAAGAAATAGAAGTAGAAAACCTTCTATCAGAATTAGATTATCCATGTATTAGCAAAGTGAATGTTTATTTTAAACATTCATTTATACACACTCTCATAAAACTGTTACTTATTTATAATAAATAAATTTATGTAATAAACCGATTTGTAAGTTAATTATATTGGTTCCTAAAACAATCATTTATTAATTAGATTTGTTCATTTAATTTTATGCTGTGCGATTTTTTGTGCGATTTTGATAAGTTGAATTGGCGGTTTCTGGCGATTTTTCTGCCGATAGGTGGCGACATAGGCTTCTCAGCGTCTGGCAACCCTGCAGTTCCTTCTGTGGTTCATCACCGGGTTCATGTTCGTCACGTTACGACTCACGACATAGCACTTGTGAAAAATTATATATTAAAAGCAGCAATTGATTCACACATCAAAGATAGTAATCAAAGAGTTTTTTATCTTCGGTGAATTTATATGTAAGTATATATTTATATCCGAATAATGTAGTTTAACGTAGAATCCTAACCTTCTATATACACATGCTACGATAAAATATGCGTCATGGCATTGCCCGTGTTACCAGATCCTATCACTCTTCTATTCAAATAAATATCAATGTATGCATGCACGAGATGTTCATTTTTCCTTTTTTTTTCAGTAAATTTTGGAGAACCAATATCTCTATATAACTTATTTTATCAATCTACGTCAATTCTTCATAACCTCATCACAGGCACTCGATTCTTCCTGGTGAGATTACCATCATTTTTTTCAACACCTTTCTCAATCTTTTCTTGAATAATTTATATAAATATATTTTTTCTAGTTGTTCTTCTACACACTACTCGATATATATTTCAAGGCGATCAAAGGTTGTTCCAACGAGCTTTTCTACAATTATTTGCAAAAAATAAAGTCAAGTGTGGTGAGTCATTTTAATTTTAAATCATCCAGTAAGTATTAAATGCAAGCTTGTGATGAAAATTTAATGATATTCATAAGATGGGTTGGTATTTATGTAACATTCATCTATCTGTCTTTTGCCTAGTCTAGACTGTGTCTTCATGACGTAGGATGATTAGCGTTCAATCTCGAATAAAATCTTTATTTTCATATTTATGGAATGAAAAATTATTTGAGATTGACCACTAATCATCTTACGTCTTCGAGACGCAGTCTGGACTATAGGCATTTACCGTTGATAGCATAATGGAATATTCCTGTCAAGACTAGTGTCTGCTTGCTCTAAGCACAAAAGTGTCAAAGTGCCACTAAACTCGCAGAGTGAGTGCATATCCAACTCACGCTCAACATGTACCTTGCGAGTTATATTGCATATATTGAAATCTTCCAAGGCTTGAATATGTGCAATATAAGTGGAATATTTGAAAATTATCTATATCATATATTTAAAATATGTATACTATGTTTGTAGAATATATATCAGTGGATTAGAAAAAAAATTATTCAAAAATTTTCAAAAGTCACACGTATAAAATGTGTAGAATATATTTTACATATTTTCTATCCATATTTTCCATATACTTAATATATATTTTACATATATCATATGAATTCGTAAAATACCAGACAGTCTTTGGGTGTTTCCAAATTATTTTTCCCCGAAACCATAATATTTTACAGATCTTTTGAATATATTTTGCATACATTTTTCCTATTTTAAGATATATTGTATGTATATTTTGGGTGTATTATACCTATATTTCATGGATATTTTACACAGTTTATACATGTGATTTTTGGTAATTTTCGAATAATTTTTTTCTAGTAGAGTGAAAGATGTAGTCTATTATACGTACATTGTATATATATTTTGAATATATGAAATATAATGCTTTTAAATATTCCACTTATATTGTACGTATATTTTATACACAATATGTGTATTAACTTTATATAGCATTTCAATGATTTTGCTTTAATCGACTATATGCATATTTTATATAAATTTTACATATATATATATATATATATATATATATATATATATATATATATATATATATATATATATATATATTTCAGAAACATTTCATGTGTTTTACGTAACGATATTTGAACAAATTGATAGGTGTATTTGAGATACAATATATGTAAAATATACATTTAATTTACATGAAATATACATAGGCATTTCAAGCAGAGAAACCATATCTAATAAATGTAAATGATGTACTAGAAATGTTACTAAATGAATTGGAAAATTAGGTACATCTGCATCTCTCTCAGTTTTCACAAAATTAATAAAATTCGAAAATTCTATTCAGTTCTACTCATCAGAATTTGATCATCTATATCATCAAGAGAATTTGAAAAATTATAACCTCACTTCCTATACCATATCTCTATTAGAAAAATTTTTCAAACGTTGGGAAACTCTAATGGTAAATTTATTCTAATATTTGCATTGTTTGGCTTGATGAAAATATCAATTAAAATACCTATTTATAAAGAAATACGAGACATTTAGTAAGCTTGCAAAGTACATGTGCCTTCAGAGGTAGCTGAATGTCTCACTCTGCGAATTTGGTGGCTCTCAGGTGTTTCCGTACCTAATTCAATTGTTGGATTTCATTCTTTCATCATGCATGACAGCCATAGTATTCTATGTTAGAATATCAAGTGCATTATTTTTTATACTTTGACAGAATAATTATTATATGTTGTGATAAACATTTGCAATTTTCTTTTTTTCTGAAGTACCAGTACAATTCTCTTCATAAATAATTCCCTTATTAACTTTTATGGTACCCAGTCTGTGAATTTTTAAATAATACTTTTGAGCCTTACTGTTTTTCTGGTGAACGCTGCACTCCGCATGTACGAGGGTAGTTCAATAAGTCTTTAGAATAAAGTATAAAAACAATTTTTTTTGGGTAAATTTTTTTTTATTTTTCAACATAATCTCCTTGGAGCTCTATACACTTGGTCAATCGCTTTTTAAGTTTTTTTAATCCTTCAGAAAAGTGCGTTTTCAGAAGTTCCTCAAAATAAGCACTTACAGAGGCAATGACGTCTTCGTTGTCCGTAAATCTCTGTCCACCGAGCCATTTTTTCAAGTTTGGAAATAAGAAAAAGTCACTGGGGGCTAAATCTGGTGAATACGGTGGGTGTTCGACCAATTCGAATTTTAGTTCTTCAATTTTAGCCATTGAAACGAAGCATGTGTGAACTCGGGCGTTGTCGTGATGAAAGAGAATTTTTTTTCTCGCCAAATGTGGTCGTTTTTTTTTAATTTCTTCTTTCAGCTGCTCTAATAATGATGCATAATACTCACCAGTAATTGTTTTACCCTTTTCCAAGTAGTCAATAAGTATAATTCCACGTGCATCCCAAAAAACTGTAGCCATAACCTTACCAGCTGACTTTACGGTCTTTGCCTTCTTTGGAGCTGGTTCGCCTGTGGAAATCCACTGTTTGGATTGTTCCTTTGTCTCAGAAGTGTAGTGGTGTATCCATGTTTCATCCACAGTCACAAATCGACGAAAAAATTCCTCAGGATTCCGACTTATGCGCGCCAAAAGAGCCTCAGAGGCGACCACTCTATTGCGTTTATTCTCAGCTGAGAGCAAACGCGGCACCCATCTTGCCGATAGCTTTTTCATGCCTAATTTTTCATGTAGGATCGAAACAACTGCACCTATAGATATCCTTGTGGCCTCAGCTAACTCACGCACTTTTAATCTTCTATCCTTCAACACCATATCGTGGATTTTATTGATGATTTCGGGAGTAGTTGCTTCTACGGGCCTTCCTGAACGTGGTTCGTCACTTATTGATGTACGACCACGCTTAAATTCATTTACCCAGTTATAAACCGTTACTAAGGCAGGGGCAGATGTGCCATGAACTGAGTCCAATTCATTTTTTATCTCATATGGAGTTAAACCCTTTAAATGAAAATGTTTAATTACCGCTCTGAACTCGTTTTTTTCCATTTTTCTTAACAAGCAATTTTTTTTTTCAATTGGTTATAAAAACACGTAAACTCAGAAGATGTGGACTGTGACTGCACCATATATCTAGTCGGGAGTGGTGCTGACTGAAAACAGATGATTTGGAGCGATTCGCGCGCCATCTGTTGGTCATTCTAAAGACTTATTGAACTACCCTCGTATGATATGATAGAAGTCACTATTAACTTGTAAATGACTGTTTGCCACATTGACCCGAATATGTTGAACTAGTTTTTGGACATCAACTTTAAAATGAATATGGCTATATTCATTAATTAATATTCATCAGCACCATCATCCTTATATATGTATATATATATATATATATATGATGATATAAAGGAGTTTAAGCGTTATTTCCAGGACGGTATTTGGTATATAAGCGTTATTTCTGGGACTCGGTCGTTATTTCTGGGACGACCCGGAAATGCGAGTGCCATGGAGAAGGTTGTTTCTTTAGCAATAAAAAAATCCTCAATTAAAAAATAAGTAGTCCTTCAAATGCACAAACGAACCCCAATTGCAGAATTGGAAAATACTTTTTAGAAAAAAAGTGTTCAGTACTGAAATAATTTCTAGATAAAGTTTGGTAATCGATTAGCAATGCGTTCTAAGCAGTAGGGATGGTACATTTTTTTGAGCGCAAAAGAAGCGCAATCACATAATAACACATGATAACTTCAATTTAGATAACTTCGATTTTGTAGGGGTTCTTGAGGTCGCCGATTACGAATATGCTGTTACAATTTTTAATTTCCAAATGCCTGGTCCGATATGACCAACGAATTTTTTTATAAATTTTAAGGTTTTTTGGATTTTTGATGGACAAAATTTATATTCACAAACTTAGAATAAATTATCAGTTTTCAAAATGCAGGTGACACTTATGCACATTTTACACATTTTTCCACATTTATACACACTTTTCTACATTTATGTACATTTATACATAATTCCACATGTTTATACACTTGTATCAAAACTTGATTCTGTTTTGAAATGTGAAAAAATGTGTAAATGTGATGAATGCTCATTCATACACATTCTTTCATATTTATCCACATTTATCCACTATTCCGAAAATTCGATTAATATCAGCCTCCTTAAAATATGCACATTTTTACACATGTTTCCATATTGATGTACATTTATATACAATTTCACACGTTTATACACTTATATCAAAACTTGATTCAATTTTGAAATGTGAACAAATATTTAAAAATTTGATAAACGCACATTTATAAATATTTTTCCATATTTATCCACATTGATCCATATTTATCCACTATTCCAAATATTCGATTAATATCAGCCTCCAAAAAATCAGCACTCTTATGCACATTTTCACACATTCTACATATTTTTGTACAATTATATACATTTTTCCACATTAACGCACATTTTTACACGTTTTTCAAAATTGAAAATTATTTTCTTTGTATAATCTCTTCAACTTCGTATTATTATGCGTGCGTGTGTGTCCACAAATGTGTGCACATTGGTGCAAAAATGTAAAAAAATGAAGAAAAATGTACAAAATTGTGCATAAGTGTGCAGAAATGTGTAAAAATGTGCAGAAATATGTAGAAGCTAAGTGAAATTTGGACATTTTTTGCCTCAATTGCAAATTTAGGCATGTTCTCACACATTTTTACACATTTTTTCAAATTTTTATACACTTTTACGCATTTTTCGACATTTTCATTCATTTATACGTATTTTCAAATTTTCACTATGGAAGCTCACTTTGGAATCCTCATCACATTTCCATCAAATGTCCTCTATATTGATTTTTTTTATCCTAGCAATCTTAGGATGATAATAACCAGTTTAATAAGGCTTCTATGAACATTGTGAAGTTTTGAATGGAAGCTGTCGATGTGTTTTATTAGTTTTCATCATGCAGCATGACTTCTTAACAATTCAGCTGATTTCGTAACATAAATGTGCAGAGTAGTTGAGTAGTAGTTGTGTATATGATACATCTCGTCAATCCTGAAAAATGTTGTTTTTCTCATGAAAATAAATGACTATTTAATTAGTAATCTACGCTGATTATTGAATTGATGAAAAGTCTCAAATAACATTTGATCTCTTACCAAAAGTACTTTTTTACCCTTTTTACTTTTTGATTTCTATGAACATTAATGATCGAAAGGGAAATAAGCTATTTATTTATCCATCATAATTGTAAATTTTTTCCTAGATTTAATTACAAAACTGTTATCTCCGTTGTATCTTACGTTTTTGTGTTTTTTGAGAGAAGCATAAGGTCTTTCATGAGATCGATAGTCTCCAGGTGAATTTCCTTGTAGAACACTGTGCATGGTTTTTAAAACAATCTATTCGAGTGATATGGATCGAGATAAGAGTAGCTATGTGGATATCTTTGATACTTTGATCCTAGTGAAAACAGATGGGTATGAATAGAAAATTTGTTAATTCACTACCATTATTATTGTGAATCAATCTGAGCCCACATCACGTCAGCAATTTTTCTTTACCATTTTTCAAAGATTCACTATAAATCAGTACTCTCACAATGTATTTATTAGAGAAAGCTAACATTTGAATTTTGATTGCGGAGTTTACAAACACGGAATTCTTGAAATTTTATTGGATTTTCAAATTACCTAATTTTTTATAAAAGTAGAAATAATTCAAATAGTTCATGTTACTCTGGTACCACATTAGGCATGAAAAAATTAATTAGGCTGGGTGAAAATCCACCTGGTAGCTTTAGTCAGACCAGATATAGCTCACGTTTATAACTTTTGTCTTGTTTACTATCTGAATCGCTAAAAGTGGGTAAATGTTATATGGGATAAGATTTATTATCGACTTTCATCTAAATTTATCTTTAACAATATTGACACTATTCTTTGTAGTTAAGAACAAGGATTTTTTCCAATTCTTCTGATATTTCTATCAACAGCATTGATCAAGATGCCAAGAAAACGAAAGCGTAATCCCATTTCTTCCAAACAACTACATAGATTGGCTGTAAAACAGACAGAATCAGAAGTACAAGATATAATTAATAAAGTTGCTTCTTATGAGATACCACAACATGAAAATAATGAATCTAATTTTGATATGGAAAAATGTTGTGATGTATTAGCGCCATCTTCATCGACTGTACCAGAATGTATTGCAGAACGTGAAGATAACGTATTATTTACGCATGATATTGTGGAGTATCGTGATCCAGAACTTAATTGTTCAAATACAAGTACGTCATTAGACGAAGAAAATACATTTAAAAATGATACAGAGAGTATTGAGAATTCAGATAGTCCTGACGAATATCGATATAGTGACAGTGACGCAGAGAGCATTCCAGATGATATTAGCGATTCTGATCTTGATCTTGATTTAGATACAACGCTTGAAAATCCTGATAATTATAATGATAAAAATTTTGTTAATGATTTAGTTACCTGGGCCAAAGATTTTCAAATACGTCACAATGCTCTTAGAGCATTATTATTGATACTCAATAAATATATTAACACGCGATTTCCGAAAGATCCAAGAACTCTCCTGAAAACTCCAAGATATACTTGCGTTGTTGATATGGATATCGGAAATTATTGCCATCTCGGTGTTGGAAATGCTATCAAATCAGTAATCATTAATCGGCCCGCTTCTTGTTCACTTAATTCTATCAAACTCATGGTGAATATCGACGGGGCCCCACTAACCGGCAATTAATCCGAAAAATGAGTGTGGACAATTTTATGTAAAGATTTGGATTCACCATCAGTACAATTGATAGGAATATATCACGGTCCGAAAAAACCAACTGATTCCAACGTTTTTCTCAAAGAATTCTATGAAGAATCAAAATAAATAATAACGAATGGTTTTATGTATGAGAATCAAATGTATGAAGTACGAATTCATGGATTGATATGTGATGCTCCAGCTAAATCATTCGTTTTATGCACGAAATACCATTCAGGCTATAATAGTTGCAGTAAATGTACGATAGAAGGCGATTACAATGATTCTGTTGCGTTTCCCCTACCCAATATTGAAAGTTTAACTCGGCATTGTTATATATACTTGAGAACTGATGAGGAATTCAAAAATTTAGAGTATCAAGGTGATTATCAACGAGGCCAAACCATTTTGAATTCATTGCCACACGTAGGATTAGTCTCCAATGTTCCAATAGATCCAATGCATTCCGTACACCTTGGAGTTATGAAGCAGCTTATAAGACATTGGTTGGGCGATAAAGATCGTCAAAATAAGAAATATAAATTATCTTCTGAAAAAATTGAATTGATATCCAGTAGGCTTGAGAATATCATGTTAATACTACCTACTGATTTCAACAGACGTTCAAGGTCACTCACATATTGGAAAAAATGGAAAGCTACAGAGTTTAGACATTTTTTATTGTATTTTGGCTCTTTCATTTTAAAAGATATTCTTGATCCAGAAGTTTATAATAATTTCTTATTACTGCACATAAGCATGAATATTCTTTCAAGTGAATCATGTGTCAAAGAACCAAGTAATATTGAGTTCGCAAAATCATTAATTATTAAATTCATACATACATTTCAGAAAATTTACGGTGAAAATAATGTTACTTTTAATGTCCATAGCTTATTGCACTTACCAAATGATGTTTCCAAATATGGAGCACTAGAAAAGTTCAGTGCTTACCCTTTCGAAAATTACATCTGTTCTATTAAAAAACTCATTCGAAAAGGAGAGAGACCGTTACCACAAATTGCTAGGAGACTATCAGAGTATGAATTATGCAGAAAAATACAGTCTCGCTTCGCTTCAATACGAAAAATACATAGTTGAAAGAATTCAATTTCATGGTTTTTTGACCGAAAACTCCCCTTCTGGTGAACAATACAAAGTGTTAAATGTTAATAATTCATGTCGTATTGATGTATCCGATGACAGAAATAATTGCGCGATATTGGTTGATGGAACAGTTATTACTGTTTTAAATATTATTAAGAATGAACATGGTATATATATTATTGGAAAAAAACACAGCGTAAAAAGAGATTTGTTTGTTATACCGAATTTCAGAAGTGGAATATTGGGTATCAATGTTATGACGAAAACTGGAATTAACAGCCAATGGTTGTGTGAGGAAATACTTGGTAAAGTTTTCAAGGTTCCGTGTAAAAATAGTTTTATAAGTTATCCAATCATCCACACGCTTTGTGCTGACTAGATATGTGTATGTATGTATGCATGTATGCATGTATGTGTGTATATATATATATACACACATACATGCATAAAAATAGTTTTATAAGTTATCCAATCATCCACACGCTTTGTGCTGACTAGATATGTGTATGTATGTATGCATGTATGCATGTGTGTGTGTATATATATATATACACACATACATGCATACATGCATACATACATACACATATCTAGTCAGCACAAAGCGTGTGGATGATTGGATAACTTATAAAACTATTTTTACACGGAACCTTGAAAACTTTACCAAGTATTTCCTCACACAACCATTGGCTGTTAATTCCAGTTTTCGTCATAACATTGATACCCAATATTCCACTTCTGAAATTCGGTATAACAAACAAATCTCTTTTTACGCTGTGTTTTTTTCCAATAATATATATACCATGTTCATTCTTAATAATATTTAAAACAGTAATAACTGTTCCATCAACCAATATCGCGCAATTATTTCTGTCATCGGATACATCAATACGACATGAATTATTAACATTTAACACTTTGTATTGTTCACCAGAAGGGGAGTTTTCGGTCAAAAAACCATGAAATTGAATTCTTTCAACTATGTATTTTTCTCGTATTGAAGCGAAGCGAGACTGTATTTTTCTGCATAATATATATATATATATATATATATATATATTGAATATATTGAAGAAATTGAATTCTTTCAACTATGTATTTTTCTCGTATTGAAGCGAAGCGAGACTGTATTTTTCTGCATATATATATATATATATATATATATATATATATATATATATATATATATATATATATATATATATATACATACATGCATACATACATACATACACATTGATTTCACGTTAAGTGAGCAACTCGAAATTTTTAATTTGTTCTAAAGTGGCTTACGTAGTTGCAAATCCCTTCAAAAGTGCGTAGAAATTTTTTTAGATTTTTAAATTCAAAGGTTCAAAAGTTATAGGATATCACTAAGACGGCTAACTTATTGTTTTTTCGAAATTCACATTTTTAAATGCTCTATAACTCCCAGAATATCAACTTTAAAGAAAAACACAAGGGAGAAGACTTGTTGGGAATCGCTTGAAAAATACAATTTCGTCATAAAATTTATAATATGATATAGATGTGAAGAGTTACGAGTGAAAAAACCGATTTGAGTTAATTTCGTCAAGAGCGACAAGGTTGATATGGCTTTTGGACCGTACAAACGGATTTTTCGATGATTTCTACTATATATTTGAACGGAAAAGTGGCGAACTCACTATTTCGGAGAAAAATCAACGATTTGATGAATTTTTGCTATTTTAACTCCTTATTTCAGAAAGGTTAATTTTACACAGTCTCTCACATCCTCATATCATGTTCACAAAAGTCTCACACACACCACACACCCACACACGTACACCGAACACACACAGGCAGAGCCACAGATACAGACACATACACATACGCACTCACACACCGAACGCACAAGTATTTGTACTCTGCATATCGAAACCATGTAAAACATGGTTTTGCTGGAGTATTAGAATGAAATATTGTTCAGTATTCACGAGAATGAGAACTTCTTCGGTTTCAAATTTACACATGTATAATGATTACTTGTTACAGAGTTGATCAAAACGTTGTTGACCAAAATGAACTCCCTGAATATGAAAGTGGATCGGTTGTCAGCCAAGCTCGATCGCGTCCAGTATGTGCGAGGTGGAGTGCGAACCGTCGCACCTGTAAAAGTAATCGAGAAAATGGTCAAGCATTTTCCCATAAACGAACTGACAGAAGAAAAGTCAATGGAATTTGTGGAGCAAAAACTGCAAATAGATGGTAGTTTCAGATCTGAATTGGTAATTATTTCCCATAAACAGTTATTTCATTACACATATTTATATTTACTCTTTTGAGAAAATCTCTTTTGTATTGAATACTGAATACCTCTCATGATAGCAATAATGAAAAAAAGGGTTTAATATAATATAATAGTACGTAACGAAACTCAGGCATGAATATTTATCCTCGTCAACAGCGATATTATCGCCTGAGCGAAGAGTGGGTGATAAATTCACACGAGACGAGAATCTCATTCATGTCTTAGTGCCGTTTATTTTTACTTTTCGTCACACTGCTGAGTCAACCGGATTCATCATACACCCTCTTCAGGAGGTATGAGCATAGTTAAGCCACAGTGTTTCGAAAACGTGTGTGATAGTATATTATGCATTACGAGGGCAAACATCTTGGATAGTGTAAAACCCACGTGAATTGACGCGCGAGCTAAAGACTAAGGAGACGAAGGTCTGAGCTGTTCATTTCGCTCGCCTTCTCCTCGGGTGTCAATTCATATAAGTTTATGGCTGTCCAAGATTTTTACTATGCATGTGCGTAATATACTATTCCTCTCCCGAGACTGGGACGAGACTGTGATACTTTCAAAGTAGAAGTAGAGAAATAGTACATATGCTAATTCACTCTCGTGTAGCATATAGTTCTTTATTCACGACCCAACTATGGCCATTTTATTGACTTTTGAAAGTGGATCATATGATTACAGAAAATAAATTCTATATTTGCGTAGAACAGTCGATTATTAAATTTATTCTGTCATATAGTTCAATTCAAAACAGAACGAGAATTTTTCGGGTAGTTGAAATAATTAGCCAAAGTAAACAATTTTTATTCCCGCTAATTTCACTTCACTCTAGCTAATTTTATTTTAAGGGAAGAAAAGTGAAAGAGGGGATAAAACGCTACTTTTGGATTGCTTTTGAGATTAATAAAGTGACTCTTACATTTGGATCGTGAATAAAAGTAATTAGAACCTCGTATTTTCAAAACTATACAAGGTGGAAATTGCTATTTTATTCATTAGTGGAACAATATCTAATACAACGTGCGTATGCTTCATTTGGAACACGTTTATTTTCGAATGCGTGGTGCCACGGAGAGAAAAATCATGGCTCTTTATTAGCATGGAGAAGCGCGTAATATTTCCACGAGGAAATTCCATTATGAAATTCGCAAGAAATTCTCGTAAGGCTCAACCTTGTTGCCGTAGTGGTTTTTCTTTTTTGATGAAAGAAGAAAAATTTGTATCGAGTTGATACAGACTGTGATTTTTCGTAGTGTGATTTTTATATACATATATCTTTTATGATTTCCATGATAAGGCCATGATTTCTCTCTCCGAGTGAAATAAAGTTTTACGCACGCGTGTCAAAATAGTATATTACGCAACGGGTTCGGAGAGGCTTTATTTATGAAACGAGAGGTTTACGGCACGAGCCGAAGGCGAGTGCTGTTACGCGTTTCGTTAAAAAGCCTTTATGAACAAGTCTCATACGATATTTTATAACACGAGCGTCGAAAAATCAAGACAAAGTTGCGATTTTGAGGTTAGAGTGTTATAAATGATTTTTTGTCATATCATGTCCAAAAATCATGTATGCAATGCGTTTGTGTGCGGCTTATTCCACTCGTGTTGTAGATCGCTACTCGTGGGGAAAAGTCCTATTTATAACACAGCGAGACTAAAGCTCGCACTTTACTTACACTTTGTAGTATACTAAAGTCGCTCTTTTCTGCGCGGAAAACTATAGGCTAAAGTTCTCGCTTTAGTCTCTAGTATTGTAAAATATCGTTCGATACGCGACTACAGCGCCACTTTTTTACACGGCGCTTAGTACCCTCGCTTCGCTCGGGCACTAAACTGCGCCTCGCAAAAAAGTGGCACTTTAGTCACGTGTATCGAAATATACTATTTACGCACTAGTCGTTAAAATAACTATTTACGGATTCACAAGTACTACAGAAATGGACTAAAGCGCTTTCTATTATAAAATAAGTTATGTCTCCATAATTCATGACATGCCTTGCAGGGTAAAAATAAACATGTTCTATACAATATTATCTAGTCATCACTGCTAATGTGAGAAAGGGGTCCTCCGAATTTCCCGCGCGCCACTCCCATCTCTTGGGACCTCACAGCGGAGCCCAGAATTTCGAGTATTTGCTTACATTTTGCTTGGTTTTCTAAAAATTTGTTCGATAACGAAAGATAAGCTTTCATTAAAAGTTTGTTACATTTTCAAACATTATATATCTATTTTTTTATCAGTATCTTAATTTTTAATAAATTGGCATCTATGTTGAAGTGATTTTTCCCATAATAACTCGTGTATAAGGAATCAACATTGAGTATCTTGGAAGTTTGTCTGGAAAAAATATTTGTAAAATTCAAGAACGTCCGGAATGCTATTTTTACCATATATTTCAATATTATAGAGTTCTCCTTATTTTGCTGAAACCATAGAACATCATTAATAATAATTTTGTAGTGACAGATAATTGCTCGCAAGTATTTTTTAATACAAGCGCTATGATTCGTTAATATTTAATTACTTTTTAAATGATTGTTTTTACGTTAGATAGAGCTTTACGCACGCAAGGTACACAGATTTCTATTTGCCAGCGAAAAAGTTATAGTGATTTTGAAATTTATGATATTTTTCCAAATGTTACACTTATAAGTAACTTGAGTAAAAAATTATAGATTTCATTTTTTACTATTTGTTGGTGAATATAATATATTTCAGCTGTGTTTTATACGAAAGCCATCGTCACGAACTACTCATGAGAGATTATTCAATAAAATTCAAAGACCAACGATATTTGATAATCCCCAAAAACTATAAACTGATGGTTACAATTATTGATGTGTCAGCTGATTACTATGTATTGTAACTGATGGTTACAATTATTAATGTACCAAAGATAAATAGTATATTATGATACACGTGTTAACGCTTGCATATGCTATTTTATTAAACAGTATGGATTCAACTGAGGAGTTGAGCCACGCTTTCCCTGATGGATTAAATGGAATTGGTCGAAGGAGATGTCGGAAGATGTTCTCGAAATAAGCACACACTCAAGTTTATTCATTCAAACTGCGCGCTCGCGACTTTAATTTATTCTTCTGAATTAAAGTTCTCTATTATACACTCTGAATTTACAAAAGTATTACTCTGAATTATACGTTAACGTATTATATGAAGAATGATAAACTAACAGTATAATCGTTAATCTCAACGTGAAGTTATCGGCACAAGTCAACTCAGAGAGAACTCCCGATCTGTACTGCGGTTTAGATCGAATTGAACCCCGGCCATTACGCCGGGTAGTAAGTTAAGTGTCCGAGGTAGGCGTTCCAAGCACCGAGATACGGAGCTGACTGTCGTTATAGTCAACATTCCCATGCAATGATTACGGAGTTTTACCACTGTAAAGCGTGGTTTAAATACGAGATTAAGTCCATACTGTTGAATAAATAATATTTATATTCTAGTTTACACGTATTCAACCGAAATGAATGACTACATGATCCTTTGTATTAGTTTTCTCCCATCTTACTGTTGTCATTTTATTTGAGATTGTTTGATCATTTCAGTTACTGACGATAAGTTCCCGAGGTTGGTGAATGACATCTGGTAAGAGTTGAGTGTGTTGGAAGAAATTTATGTACCTACTTTTTTGTATTTTAAGGGTCTTTTGCATGTTCTTAACTGGAGAGAAACTGAAGCTGCTTCTAACATATTCATATTCATCCTCATTTCATTTGGTGTGTGTGATAGTGTGACATTTGTAAATTTAATTTTTATTTAATTTATTTACAGAGTTTCCTTCACTTTGAATTAATATTCATTCACCATGATCTTTCTTGGATGCATGAGAAATGTATGTGTGTGTATATATATATATATATATATATATATGCACACACGCGTACAATCTACGCAATGAAAGACTTCAAATTTTAGTATCTTTTAATTCCATTTTTCTTGAAATGTAAGCAGAAGACAAACTCACTTTGTTTGGCATATGATATTATAAGCCCAATCGATTATCTTTCAAATTTGTTATTTGGTACGTCATTCCTTGAGTTGTTGGGTAATATATTACCTCGTTCTCTGACCATTTTATTAATCAACTCTTCATTAAAATGCATCAAAGATTGAAACACTTTTAAATATATATATTAAATTCATATATGTTTTTGTATTATTTTTATTCTAAAATAACTACACTTAATCCAAGTCATTTTATTACGCTAAAAAGTTTATCCATTGAAAAAAGAATTATCCTTACTTGAAATTGAAAATTGAATATTCACTTATCTTGGAAAATATAATATCGTCAATAATATGTCTAGAAGACAGATAACTTGCACTATGAGTATTTATTTTCGAGGTGTAAAAAGTAAGTTTGTCATTTCAATGAAAATGTCAGATAAACTCAATTTTTATTACCCTGAATGAAGAGTTTTGTTTGGAATATCTTGGTAAAAAATAGATCACAATTTGACCTTGAGTTGATCAACTTTTATAGCCATTGATCGTATTTAATCAGAAATTCCGACCAAATGCCCTTGTGAACTGGATAAAGTTTTTGTTCCTAGAATGACGGTTATAAGGTTAAACTTCTAATGAATAGATTGTCAATCACAGAACGACTATCCTATGATGAATATTTGTTAAGGAATATGTATTTTCAAATAACCTCTTTGCACGCACTTGTACTCAAATAGTTAGAGAACGGGAAAAAGATATCCGTGTGTACGTATCATAAACCTTCGTAGGTCCTTGTTCGTATTATATGTATTCGTGTGCCTTTGTCATTATGTATTTGAAATATTGTTTTATATGATTTTAGTTAGATATTGCATTAATATTACTTATCAGATGGAAGTTTAAGAATAGAACTTGTATATATCCGATAAGATTATTCAATATAGAACATTATAGGTTACGTCACTGAAATAATTCATAAGGAATTTCTCGACTAAAAATTTCAATATGGGATAGTCCTACTACTATCATTTAATCGAAGTATAACTAAATTTCCAATCGTACTTCGATTTTGATATTTGATTAGAGTACGATCTGTGACTAGAAAAGATGGTCAAGTGTGAGTGGTTGTTGGTAAAATTATCTTTTGTATGTCTGAATCATATTGCTCAAATTTTTCATTTACCGTATTTTTAGAGTATCTTGGATTCTGCTTGATCATTACGGCGTCGCTTTCGCCAAATCATTATTAAAATTGAGTACCCAGAATATGTAAATCAGTAACGAGGCAAATGAGACATAAATCATGCGTTAAAATTGAGTTTCGAGCTTATGTTTACTGTAGAGTCATATGGAAACGTTCAATTTTCCATTTTTCATACCACGAAATACGTATACTCATGAGATATTGGGAATGTGACTCCGTATATATAGATATACATTAACCATTTGCACCGAGAAATGCGCCATATTTTTTAAAGATCGCGCATTTCTCGGTGCAAATACATGAGTCAGTATATCTATATATACTACAAGAGGCATATTCCCAAAACTTATCATTGAAAAACTTGGATTTTGAGAAAATATTCAACATTGAAACATTGTCAGAATTTAAACAATTTTACTAGTTTGGTGCATTTCAGATAGCTGTAAATTTTCAAATGAACAATCTTAATAGAACATAAATATTTTTCTCATCATAAAATAATCACTTTTGTTTCTTCATTCAATTCTAAAGTAATTTGGAAAATTTTAATTCACTTTGAATTGGAGGGCCCAGTATGGTACCCTCAAATGCTGGACCTGAGCGGAAGAACTAGCTTAAGCTTGGAATTCTATCTCCTAATATAAGCGATACATTCTTTACCAATTTTCTAATTTGCATCTGATTTAAATTCCAGATGCTATTCTTAAAAAGCAAGGGTAGAGCAGACCTGCACAAGTTCGTTTACAATATGCTAGAAGCGACGTTAACGAATGAAGTGGCCACTAAATATAGTTATCTTGGGCAAAAAAAAAAACGAAAATGGCATTCCAGGATCTGCTACTATGCTCTGCTATTTTTAGTGAGTGTATTTCACTTAAGGTGATGCTAAACCCTATTGTTACCGTAAAATCCGGGGAACCATTTTTTTCATTCAATATTTAATTTTGAGAAAATATCTCTCTGAAAAGTTGTTGTTTTTGAGTAGGACAATAATGTTTCATAGAGATATTTACTCAAAATTAAAAATAAATTAAGAAAAGTGATTCTTCATATTTGTCGGTGACTGCTGGCTTTAGCATCACCTTAAGACAGAAAATATTTATGTTTACATAGCTCTATATCCTGCCTTCCTAAAAATTGTTTAAAGAAAAGATTTGAAATCTGTACAAGAAACTATGAAATAATTTATATGAACGGCGTTTTCAAAAGCTTATTTCAAAGTTGAATTCCACAAAAACTGTGGTTGCAATTTGATTGTATTTTTCGGTAGAATATTCATTGCAAATGTACCTCTATGAGAAATCTTCAACTTCAATATGACAATGATCTTGAAGATGTTGAACTTGATTCAACTTTTTAAGGTCATTTGTTTTTTTTAGAATTTAACTTTGAAATAACCTTGTAGGTTATGAAAAAAATTTTAAAAATCGTGTCCGGTGTAAAATTTTCTCCTCTTCTTAAATCTAGTGTCGAGAACAAGGGTTTCCATTAAAAAAATCAGGTTCACCTTCAAATGACTTTGAAACTGAATTTCAAGGTCAAAATAAATTGTACGAAAAGGTAGCCTCCTATATATATATATTTAGCTTATTAAATTGTAATCATATTCTTTGATTACTTCGAAAGCCCCATAAAAGATTAAAGAACAATGTCATTTATCTCCTATATGTAGAAGCAGCACGGAAGATGTTCAAGGATGCTGATGACGACGGTTTAAGGGGTCATGTTAGCTCCTGGCTTCTTCAATCTGCTCTGAGGCTCAAGCGTGAAGAAGAGTATGTAATTAATATATGTGATGAAAATAAATGACTCAAAATATAAATTATTTATTAAATTTCAGGAACACTAATAATAAGAAGAGGAAGAGGATTCCCGAATTATTTGACTCTGGAGATGAAGAAGCAGGAGAAAACTGAACTAATAATTTGAAACTTGAGTTTGAAAACAATTTCTAGTTTAGATTCAGATTTTTAATAGTTTTTTCCTTAATTTCTAGTTTAGATTCAGATTTTTAGTAGCTTTTTTCCTTAATTTCTAGTTTAGAATCAGATTTTTAATAAAGTATTTATTTCCTACATACTTAAGATTTTATATCTTCCATACTATTCAATATTACGCAATAAAATTTTGTAATTTATCAAATAATTGACTCTGAATTTATTTAATCTCAAATTTATCACCCTAGTAAAGATATAAATGAAGGTATTGATATTTTGCTATGCTTGAACACTCCTCCAACAGAGTTCCTCCGAAATTATTGCTATATTTTCAGAAAATGCAATAAATCTTTCCTGGATTACATTTGAATCAGTTAATAAGCCTCAACTATTAATCCCAGAAGTTTCACAAATGATTATTCCGTGAAATGTTTCTGAAAGTAATACAGAAATATAGCATTCATCTTTCGAGAAATATTGCCTGAAAGGTTTCAAAAACATAACTGAAATATTTCATGATATTTTTTGACTGGGACATTGCAATGTTTCTGAAATATTTCACCAAAGATTTCGGAAACGTTTCACGGAAGATGTCTAAAATCTTTCAAGAAATATTGCATGAAAGATTTCAAAAATATTTCTGAAATATTTTCTGAAAGATTTCAGACATCTTTCTTGAAACATTTCCGAAATCTTTCGTGAAATATTTCTGAACGATTTTTGACCGGAACATTGCAATGTTTCTGAAAGATTTCACGAAAGGTTTCGGAAATGTTTCATGAAAGATGTCTGAAATCTTTCAGAAAATATTTCGTAAAAGATTTAAAAAATATTTCTGAAATATTTTCTGAAAGAGTTCAAACATCTTTCTTGAAACATTTCAAAAATCTTTCGTGAAATATTTCTGAAAGATTTTTGACCGGGACATTGCAATGTTTCTGAAATATTTCACGATAGGTTTCGGAAATGTTTCACAAAAGATGTCTGAAATCTTTCTTGAAACATTTCCTAAATCTTTCTTGAAACATTTTCGAAATCTTTCTTGAAACATTTCCGAAATCTTTCGTGAAATATTTCTGATAGATTTTTGACCGGGACATTGCAATGTTTCTTAAATATTTCACGAAAGGTTTTGGGAATGTTTCACGAAAGATTTCAGACATCTTTCTTGAAATATTTCTGATAGATTTTTGACCCGGACATTGCAATGTTTCTCAAACATTTCACGAAACATTTCTGAAATATTACAAATCTTTCAAGAAATATTTCAGTAATGTTTCAGAAATATTTCGTGCTGTGTGGGATACATATACACAAATACAGACCATATATATATATATATATATATATATATATATATATATATATATATATAGTACCTGCAGACAGTGCAGACGACAATCACAAAATCTAATCTATTATTTTAATCAAATGTTGAAGGATGAAGGATGCGTTTGTGTCATTTGTATTATTAAAATAAAACGGGTTGTTTTTGCGTGATTTGTTTTTATTACGTGATGAAATCTCTGTACGACGATTTCGAAAAATATCGTACGTCCAAAAAAGTGGCAAGGCGGTCATCTGCAATAAAATTATTGCAATCCCAAGTGTAGTTGAAAAAAGCTGCTGTTTTACATGGTAAGAGAAATAAAGAAAAAGACTAACAATGAATTCTGTCAAAAGAGATAAAGAACGCACAACATTCAGGAGTACTGGACAAGATGTTACCATCGCTCCATTGCCTTTCTGTGGGAGGCTACACCAGAAGTTGTACCGAGACCACTTATTTGACAGAATCTAAATCATCAAGGATACACAACGTCTTCTGTTGTAGCAAAAATAGTGGCAATTTAAAGTATGGATTTAAAGAGGGTCAGGAACTTGGAAAGAAAGGGCAGGGAATGTTTAGCATTGTAAGTAAAGAAGACTAGCAAAAGAAGAGGTAGAGTAGAATAGTACACAAAAAGGAACAATTAAGGACGTCTTCTCTGCCTTTGAGTATGTTGCCCCCTTGAAACTCGCAAGGAATAAACAAGATGAAACGAGCATTATTGAAATCATGAAGTCATCAAGTAAAGTTGTTTTGCTCAGAAATATGGTTGGAATTTCTTTGATGCCACGCTTATATAAAGGTAAAGTCATTGTTAAAATGCATATACAGCAATTAGCTGTGATAATTGCATTCAACGAAGAATTATTAGATAAAACAATAATGCAATTAGTCTTTTTGTAGGTATATCGACAACGATTTCTTGGTTGTTCAATACATTTGTTATACTTGTGGTGTGCTACTTCTTAGTAACAAGTATTTATGTACTCGTGCGTAATCATCATCGGGGATATACAAAGTCATCTGCTGATTGACCATAAGCATACAGGGCATAATCCACTATGCACTAGAAAAATACCACACAATCATGGGGATGGAGTAATTGAATATCCGCTCTGATGTTGTCATGATGTAAATATAATACAAATCAAGTTCTCCAATCAAGTTGGTGCGTCGCAGAAACATCTGTTAAATATTTAATACTCCACTAGATGTACTGTTTTTTAACGCAAATTTTTGTTATTGACGAGGGTCTTTGTGAATCTTTGTACTCGTGTGTCTAAGTGCTTCTTGTGTTTACAGAATTATTTGAAAGTAACATATAATATACTCATGTTCTATCCAGATATAAAGTCAACGCTGGCTCAGAAGGGTCATTTTAATGAAATTACAAAACTATAATTAATCAAATGTTTGCAAGATCAGGTTTATAATTACATTAAAACGACTCTTTTCACCCAGCGTTAACTTAATATCTGAATAAAATATGAGAATACTATAAGGTTCTTTCGAAGGAATATAATTTTGATTTATTTTAAGATTTTCATAATCAAATAGGGCTACGTAATGTTTTAGGTAAAATTGCAAAAGATTACTTCAAGTAGTTTAAAAGAAAATGGAATCAATCAAACTTTCAAGTTACCCATACACAAATATTTATTTATTTGAAAGTAACGCATAATATACTCATGTTTTATCTAGATATAAAGTCAACGCTGGCTCAGAAGGGTCATTTTAATGTAGTTATACAACTATAATTAATACAATGTTTGCAAGCTCATGTTTATAAATACATTAAAAAGACTCTTTTCACCCAGCGTTGACTTGATTTCTGAATAAAACATGAGAATATTATAAGGTTCTATCGAGGACATTTTTTTAAAATTTATTTTAAGTGAATTTTCATAATCAAATAGGGCTACATAATGGTTTAGGTAAAATTGCAAAAGATTACTTCAAGTAGTTTAAAAGAAAATGGAGTCATTTATTTATTTGAAAGTAACACATAATATACTCATGTTCTATCCAGATATAAAGTCAACGCTGGCTCAGAAGGGTCATTTTAATGAAATTATAAAACTATAATTAATCAAATGTTTGCAAGCTCAGGTTTATAATTACATTAAAAAGACTCTTTTCACCCAGCGTTAACTTGATATCTGAATAAAACATGAGAATACTATAAGGTTCTTTCGAAGGAATTTAATTTAAATTTATTTTAAGATTTTCATAATCAAATAGGGCTACGTAATGTTTTAGGTAAAATTGCAAAAGATTACTTCAAGTAGTTTAAAAGAAAATGGAGTCATTGAAACTTTCAAGTTACCCATACACAAACATTTATTTATTTGAAAGTAACATATAACTTGCTAAAAAGTAAAATCTTGGCAAGTATACGATTCGTTATTACCCACAATATAAATTAAAAGAAATACGCTACAATTAAAATAGTAAACATAAACTAATATTCTATTTTTAAAATATTTCTATTTTTTCGAGAATAGTAAGAATAAATTTCCGTCTCTGGAAAAGTTGTGAAATCTATAAAAAATACCTTTCTAAAAAATAAAATCTTGGCAAGTATAAGTTTCATTATTACCCACAATATAAATTAAAAGAAATATATTATTACCAAAATAAGACGTTCAATTATGAATTTTATTCATAAACTCAAATTAAAATAGTAAAATTAAACTAATATTATATTTAAAAAATAATATAGTTCAAAATATTTCCATTTTTTACTAATTCTTATAATCTCAAATGAACGCTAAAGAAATGAATGAATTCGATTAATATATTGGCGAGTATTTTATTTTTATTTGTATATCAATTTCCTTCTTTTATTAATTATTTAAAAAATATTATAGTTTAAAATATTTCTAATTTTTACTAATTCAGATAATCTGAAATAAACGCTAAAGAAATTAATTAAATCGATTATTAAATTGGCAAGTATTATATTTTTATTTGTAAATCAATGTCATTTTTTTTATGAATTAGTATGAAGTATAAAAATTAATAATACCTTTCAAATTTAATATTGTAAGACATTAAATTTGACATAAATACATGTTGATAAGAAATAGGTCAAAAAGTCGAACCTCAAACACTGATCTATAATACTCTCGCTACATTACACTCGCGTTATATGTAATGCTCATATAGCAATTCATGTCTATTATAGGTAAGCTAACTGATACTTTTTGAAAACAAGCCAATATAATATTACGGACAAACAGTTATACGGACATAGTTATATGTCGAAATTAAAGAGGCCGTCAATGCACTATATTTTATATTGAACTACAGTTAAACCTGGAACAATGCTCGAGTTTGGGAAAAATAACCGCGAACAGTGCCCGAGTTACCTAAGGTTCGTAGCAATTAACGACGGCAGCTAGTCAGAGCCCTAGATAAGGTATAAACTGTTTGTCCGCAATATTATATTGGCTTGTTTTCAAAAAGTATCCGTTAGCTTACCTATAATAGACATGAATTGCCATATGAGCACTACATATAACGCGAGTGTAATGTAGCGAGAGTATTATAGATCAGTGTTTGAGGTTCGACTTTTTGACCTATTTCTTATCAACATGTATTTATGTCTAATTTAATGTCTTACAATATTAAATTTGAAAGGTATTATTAATTTTTATACTTCATACTAATTCATAAAAAAATGACATTGATTAACAAATAAAAATATAATACTTGCCAATTTATTAATCGATTTAATTAATTTCTTTATCGTTTATTTCAGATTATCTTAATTAGTAAAAAATAGAAATATTTTAAACTATTATATTTTTGAAATAGTTTGTATACTTCATACTAATTAATAAAAGAAGGAAATTGATGTACAAATAAAAATAAAATACTTACCAATATATTCATCGAATTCATTAATTTCTTTAGCATTCATTTGAGATTATAAGAATTAGTATAAAATGAAAATATTTTGAACTATATTATTTTTTAAATATAATATTAGTTTAATTTTACTATTTTAATTTGAGTTTATGAATAAAATTCATAATTGAACGTCTTATTTTGGTAATAATATATTTATTTTAATTTATATTGTGGGTAATAATGAAACATATAATTGCCAAGATTTTACTTTTTAGAAAGGTATTTTTTATAGTCTTAATATAGTTCAATGTGGCTTTCTGGTGATTTTCATAAGTTTTTGTTTAGTCCACGATCAAAATCTGAAAAAGTGACCTAATATTCTAATATAAAAAGTATGTTTTCCAGTATTTTCCAAATTTTTTACCTTCTTAGATTCTAAAATAAGCAAACATTATTCATTTTATAGATCAGAATAAGGTAGGTTTTGTAAAGTTGGTTTGCGAAATATTCAACGAACAAATTTAAGAAAATTTATGCTCGTTCTAGACTTTAAAAGGAAGAAATGTTAACATTTATTATACTTTTAAGTCTATTAATTTACTTTTACAAATATAGTCTATTAAAATGATAAATAAATGTCATATTTTCATGATTTTCTAAAGGTTAATATTATTATATACCATTAATAATTCAAGAACAGCACATTAAAAAATGCTAACTTTTGTTCGAAATACGTAAAGCAATATTTGAAAAAGAGATTCAAAATGATTCACTGAATATGTTGACGCAAATTAACTTTAGTATACTGCAAAACTTGAAACTGAGAAAATCGGGCTTTTGTAAAAACAAAACTAAAATTCTGATATATTACGTATTGCATCCTTACATCACTTTTATTAAATTTTTTACACTTTCATGTATCAAATACATTTGGTATTATATCAGATAACTATATCAGGTAGTATATTAGGAAAACAATAATTAATTATAAATATACTAAACTTTCAAGTCTTCATTCTATTTGTTAAAAAAAAAATACCACAAAATTATATTTTTAAGGGGCTAATCTAGTTTCTCGGGCGGAAAATGGAGGTGATTTTTCGGGACTCATAAAAAAAAACCATGTGGTCAAATATTTTAAAATTTTGAGGATATATTCAGATACTATTGACACGTTAATACACAAAATATCATGAAAAAATATCGACTGTAAGCCGAGTTATACGCTCCGACGTCGAGTCATCCAAAAATGAAGTTGTAGATCGGCTGCAATTGTAGAGGTCCTCAGAATGCCAGTATCTGAAAAATTTCACGTTAAACTTGATGACTTTCCCCGTATCATGAACTAGGATCTTTTGAAATATCAAAAAGATCCTAGTTCATGGTTTGTAAAAACATGTTACGAATATTCGTGCAAAATTTCAAATCGATTCGTTAATTTTTCTTTGAGCTAGAGCTGCAGCCGTTTTTGAAAATGCAGTTTTGAGAAAAACGCGTTTAAAGTTTTGACAACTGATTTTTCGGTTATAAAATTTAATTTTTCATACTTACAGTTATTCTGCGACTCCAGGGCCATACAATTCGCCTTCCTCTTGCTCGAAAAAATGCTGTTCATCAGCTGCAGCTTTCCTACGAGCTGTCCGAGCCACCTTTGAAGTCTTCTCTTGCCTTTTCTCGGTCAGCTATATACGTGCCATGTCGCGACTGTTGGCGTATTCTAGTGCGTAGTGGCCAACAGTTATGCCCATAGTGCGAAATATTCTTAATATGGACTTCATGCCATCATTAAAGATCCCCGTTGCAAAAAAATTGGCCAATTGTATGGTTTTTAGGCCGCTGTGAAGATGTTTCGGAGCAAAGTGTCATAGCAAGCCGTTATAACTTTCATTATTATTTTGTGTGTTGTTCCCTTTGCATCTGTTTAGCAATTCCATTCTTGACAAATCCGAATAAATTGGATGCAAAACTTTTAAAACTTGTAGCTCTAATGGCAGACAATCGTGCTTGAATTTTCTCATATTGAGTCCTTCAGCTTCCGGTCGGCGATATACCAGCTATACGCGCCGACCGGGCAGTTTTGATGTGAATTCTTGTTATTCGAGCCCATATGGAAATAAGTAGCCCAAATTTCCTTATGATTTCCTCTGCATCATCTTGATGCCTTATTATCGCTAAACCATAATATTTTTGCAGTTTATTTATGATTTTGTCAGTTAATTTTACTGTATCTTTACTCCTTCCTCCTAAACCTTTCACTTTTTTTTTCATTTTGGCATCGTGTACCCATTCTTTTCTTGACGTATAGATAGCATTCTAGCTTTTCAACAGGAGTGTCATAAGGATTCATATCTAAAATACCTTTAAAAGTAGCACTGTTAATATGAAATGTTTTTGCTATATCCAGCAAACCACAAAAAAGACTCAGACCTTCTCTTCCAATCCCTAAAAGCCGCATTACAAGCACTGCACGTCGAGTAATATCATAGGCTTTTCCACTCTTCGGAGCAGATTCGATGTAAGAAAAGCCACACTGACACGAGACAGCAATTTTAAAACCTAATCCTGCCGGACTCGCTTGTTCGAATTTTACATTTGTTTTGCAATTTTTGCAAAGTTCTATGTTGCTAATTACAGTAAAGACGGGGAAAAATTCAATGATAGGATAGCCGTGAGTATTATCAATAATAATCTCATCGTCATCGTTAGGCGCAAATTTTTCAGCTGTAGCACTTGTATTCGCCGTTGACTGCTCCAGTGTGTGCCGATTCCCATGGAAAGTTCTCTTCCTACTCGAAGATCTATGCACTGGGTCCTCTTTCGTGCCTTTTTGGTTGTCGTAAGGACTTTTCTCACTCATTTTCACTTTACTTAGCTGCGATGCGCTCTAGACCTCTGCTCAAACTGAACTGAAGCGGACGTTTCGTGCGCGCCGGCGTTCGTGTGATTTCTCTACCTACGTCTTCTTGTAACGGTTTCGAACGAATGTATAGCTTAAATTACTTGTTTGGGAAGCCATCCATGTAGTTGCCTGGCCCGCTGTACAATGGGGACTCGATTTATTATGCCCTCGGAGCACAACAATGAGCACAGCTGCTCGGCGCTCCGCTCCGTCGCCGCGCGCCGACGGTCAGCTCCGACTAAATCCCCATTTCAAAAATATTTATGATACGATTATAAAACTTTGGGAACTTGTTCTCCGAACAGTATACTATCGAACTAGGCAAAAAAAATCGATTTTTTGAAAGTGAGAAACTAGACTAGCCCCTTAATGTATTACTTAAATATTCAAAGAGGAAAATGCAACAACAGATTATTTTAGTTTAACTAAATCATTTAGTTCATTAATTGACTTAACTTTTTGATGATTCCAATGTATCAAAAACTGTTAAGGGAACCTATAACCACCTTAAAATTACAAATAAATTGGCTATATGTCTTTAGGTGAGGATAAGTTATTCATAATATTTTAACTATTTGTACGGTAAATTTAAACATATCAAAATATAATGCAAAAAATTAAAAAGAAATTTATTGACCGTCGTTAATTCTCTTAGTTTGACTATACAACAGTCTATATTTCTTGCTTATAATTAGGATTTGCGTGTGGGAATTTAAAGAACAAAATTATTGGCCAAAGTTTTGCCCTATTTAAGCCTGAATTATTAAATTTTGTTTTAATTTTATCATACAATATAACTTAAATAGGCTACAACTTTGGCTAAAATAGGCTACAACGTTATAGACGTCTTTATATTAAAGTCAACGTTCTTTCGTCAGCTTCGATTCGAGTGTCATACATACGATCGATGGTTGTTAAAAATTTTTTACCAACACCGTTTTTCCACAGCATGCAGACCCGCACGATATTGTCGTGAATGGATGTTTCCACCGCGAATCCATGACTCGTACTGCCTCACGCACATGATTCAACATATGAAATCTCCTCTTCATTTGGTTCCACCTCTACCGACAATCTCGTGACCGCGATGGGGTCCCCACAACTAAGCATCTCATTAACGCCCACATAAAAGATTTGCTGTCGATAGTAGCGCTGTCTGTATTTCATATTTCCATATTATTCTGTGAAATTGCATCAGTAAGTGCCGGGACGCTCTTCTATCCGTACGGGTAACTCTTGTCCGTTGTCACGAATCGCCACTTTCCATAAACCGGTTTGTACGTCTTTATCTCGATTTGTGTCAGCACTTCGTGAAAACTTGTTCGACGTATAGCCGAATTCGATAGCACTATCGCATTGTGCAATGATGTAATCACCTCGCGAATTGTATCAAAATTTATCTTCTGACTGTTTCTATAATTTAAGCATATACCTTTTATCTTGCATACGTAATCCTCGCTATGGCCCAGTTTATTGTATTTGTATGCATAAAACTTTGGACCGACTAATAAAAACGATGTTATATATACGTGCCAATACCCGTGTCGGCCAATTCATCCGTCAGACTGCCAAATGTTATAGCGATTGGTAAATCGTGCTCACAATTCTCGCCATTGCTAACGTAGAAAACTGAATCCATGTCATGGTAGAGTACGTGGGGTCCTAAAACGTGTAGATACTAAAACAATTTCAACCGAGCCTGTGCGGTTGTAAAGGCAGAAATGACAACGTTCGTGGTTGAAGACGATTTCAGAGCTTCAGCTTTGTAGCACCAGTTGACGTACATCGTTTCCTCGTTGACAGTCAAAATTCCATTAACATCTACTTCAGCATTGGTAAGTAATCCCATAAGTCTTTCAGGTTCTGTAACAATCTTTTTCTGTGACAAGTTTTCGCGGGGACCAAATCTACGCCATAATGAATTTAGACATAATTTCGCTACCGATCTTAAACTAGCATTAAATCATATCGCGTTCTAATTCAATCTCATACTTTCAGCTGCTTCGAGTTCATTTACGTACCATTCTTGAGCCTCGGTCGTTATACTGTCTGGTGGATATCCTGATGCCAAAGTTTTCTGCATAAAAAACTTGTCTATGTATTCAGCAAACAGACCACCTTGTCGTGCTCTAAGGTTGTATTGCGTCATTTCGCATTGCCAAATCTCATAGACAAGCAGTTTGACAGCCATCTTGATTTCCTTGGATACCTATGTACCTAGCAAAACTCGATTGTTTGGATCGTCGTTCGGGCACTCCTCTTGTAACATTTGCTCGCAATACGTACGACACAGTGGAAATAGCAGTTTTCCGTACATTTTCACCGGTAAAACAGGATGATACAAATTTTTTTTTATTACACTGTTTAGACCCATAAGTTGACGACCGTCCTCCCGTCCGACGTATATTTTCGGATGACCAACAGGGTACTTACCACGCTTACAAATGTACGCATATAGAGAGTACACATCTACGTACTTGATTTTGTCACCCCCTTCACAATCAAACACTTTAGCTGTGTTAATTGTGCGACCCCCAAAAAATTAATCTCAACGATCCTGCAGTTTCCGCTTTACTAACTCACATTCCAATATTTCAATCAACTCGTAATTGTTGGATTTTATCTTGTCACCGATGGCGAGCGTTCTCTCGTACCTATCATACATCGATTCACCACTTGTCAATGTTATGTCTCTATTTATTCGGTGACAGCGAGAACATCCATGCCAAAAACAGCTATGAAATTGCAGTACTATACCTTTATGATTTTCGTCGTCTTGTGATGGACTATATCCATCTACTATGATACCTTCGGGTAATCTTATTTCACGACATCGGCCAGCATGTTCAATGAAACGATTGAGAATACATTTCTCCATCTAATAAAGCCAATGTACAGCTATTTCGGACTGTTTATCGGCCCACCTATAACCATTTTCTGGTACAATACCAATTTGATTCTTTTTTAAAAATTCTTTTCTGAAAACTCGCATACATGTTGAAGCAATAGTTGTACACTCGACAAACGGATTTACACCAAATTTCATAAATGTTTTTCGAAAAGCCAAACAAGCAAATCGTAAAATGGACACATCCATATTGCAGTATTTTTCTACTTCTACTTGAAATATGAATGTGTAACCGCTGACCAACTATTCATTGTACCATTGTACATAGCGGGTTCTTTCCGTGGTTTGCATAGTATCAGGTGAATACTTATCTAAAGGTGGTAGTGGACCTTCGTATGTTTGATTTTCAAGTGTGTTGAATAAGTGGGGAAAAATACCATTTTCAAGCCATTTGAAAATAATTTAGACTATCAATGAATTTTATATTCATAAACTACATTAAGATGATTCTCGACCCGTTCAAAATCACAGACGGTTTAATACGTTCACTTTTATTTTTAACAATATATTTAAATATAAATTGAGCGTCAAACCCTTGCGAATTATGAGCAATACATATAATTATTTAAAGTTTTTTTGTTGATCCAGAGCTAGGTAAACCAACTGTTTAATCGGATTGATTTTGAACATGTATTCACGAATACCACAATGCCCAGAGTCAATGGAAATATCGACAATGTCAAGACATTGAGTGCACTCTTGTTATACGACGTACAAGTTGGGTACGTAGATATTTTTCTCTTCGTCGCCCAGCACCGGTATCGATTATTGTGTTTCAAAGTCATAAAGTAAGTATAGTACGGCTGATGATGTTTCTTTTGATTTTATAGGTTGCACGTAACACAAATGACCTAGTGGTAATCGTCCTTTACACGTAGAACAAAATGAAATACCGCATTTGTGTTTTTCTTTATTAACTCGATGCTATGTACGCACAGTCTTAAAACATTTTTCACAGAACTTAATTTTTTCGCATACACTGCTACAGTTATTAAACGATCGTCTTTTTAAATGATTTTCGTAACAAATGTTGCCGAAAAATGTTCGGCAATAACTGGTACATTTTCTGAGATTTAAAGACTTTTCACACACAGGAATTTTCATACATTTGTGACATTTGTTTGAGCATCTGTGATCTTCGATTCAATCTTAACTTTTGTTACATGGTATACAATAACATTGGGTTCCAGCTGCACCTATTAAATTAAGTATCGGTTGAAAATGCTTTAAACGTTCATAGTACATGATTCGTAAGGTATGAAAAACACTTGTATAGGTATCGATAACAAAACCTGTACCATCGTAAACTGGTGGAGACCACTTTCCAAAATTACTCAACAAGTACACAACTTATAGCTGTAGCTCGGGAAGCTTTTATGTATCGTATGTGAAGTGTATCAACCCTGTGATAAAGTATAAAAAATTACGATAATGTGTTAAATGTGTAAACAGTATTATGTGTGTGTTTGTGTAATTGATTTTAATCAATATAAAATTTCTTTTTTAAAATAGTGTGCACATACTAATTTTTTTAAAAGTTTTTATGTGTTTTTAAAGTGTATATGCAAAAAATATATGTAAAAGCTCAAAAACTTTTTTAAAAACATTTTTTAACAATTATTGTATTTAAAACATTTTTCGGCGACTACATCAAGCAGCATTAGGAAAGAAAAGTAAGTTTGATTAGATTTTAAAATAATTTAATTATATATAATAGAGATAGAATGAGTATTTTAATACAGTTCTTCTTTTCTTATCTCACTCGTATCAAATTACATTTTATGAAAATTTTAAATAACTAATAAAATGTTAATTAGATTTTATTATTCGGTGGATAACTCCTATGTTTACTTACAATAACTGTATACTCTTCTGAAATTGCCTTAAAAATGTCAAGGAAGTTGTAATAATTATTAGAATTCAATGCTAGTTAATCTTTAGCAGCCTGTATCTCGAAAACTATTGCAGTTATCGAGGAAATAATAGAATTTCGGTTCTCTATTAAAAGTAGCGAACATACGGGTTGTCATAAAATAGTCATTTCTCAGTAGAGTGAGATAAGACTCAGCGGTAAAGCTGTAACCGATAACGCGAGGCAAACATACCGCCACTTGTCTCTCTCTCTCTCTCTCTCTCTCTCGCTCTCTTGCTCTCTCGTTCATTCATGTCGACCACTGCATATGTATCTCAGCTAGGGCGATGATGTATATCCATCTCTCTCTCTCTCTCTCTCTCTCTCTCTCTCTCTCTCTTGACTTTGGATCTCCTAACGTATAATACGTGTACTATACAATTCCAAATTTAGACTTTATTTTCGGCCGTCAAAACATGACCGACCCGACGGGTTTAAATGAGGTCATATTTTGACGGCCTTAAGTAAGGTCATAACTGTTCCCGTCGACCAAATTTCTCCAGGTATAGGAATATTACTCTTCAATACATTAATTATGGCATGAATACAAAAAATTATTCTTTAATACTAAGAACATTTTTTTCATACTTATACACGGTAAAATTAATTTAATAAAAAACGTTCCGATACGTTCTTTTAATGCCGAGATATCCGATTTGCAAAAAACAGCAATCGCGGCGCGCATACTTCGAAAAGTATCTCCCCATCAATGCTACCGCGCTCTGCCGTCGCACGAGGGGAAGAGAGCGGCTGCGTGCCGGATGCTCCGCTGACTGCTCTTTTGCCTGTTTTGCGCGACATCTCTCTGTTTGACGGTGATTTCTACCGATCCTGTTGGCTAAAATGATCGGAAAAAATTCACCTATTACAGTATTTAGTCTACTACTACCACACCAAGTTTCAAGTAAAAATATTCATTCGGTCGTTTACAATCGACAATCAGACGAAAACAATTATCTTGGCTACTATTGGTCGGATCTTAACGTTTTTCTTTTAATTCATATTTTGTTAACCATATTCCAATGCACTTGGTTGCAATACTTAGATATTGTAATATTCGAAGATAACGGTCGTTAGAATCGGCTATTTGCGCGTTTTCGTTAAAAAAGGGGCAATTTTATATTTAAATTGTTTTACTTTTGAATGCATAAAGTATACGTACCTTTAAGTTTCCATCAGTTACATTAAAAAATTCCCAGAGGGACATACGTGATAGCGAATCCAAAATGTTGCCTAAAAAATGTCGCGATCAGCCGCCATTTTGAAATTTGGAAATCGGACCAGGCTCATATTTTGAAGTACCAATATAAGTATCTTGACTTGCATTATTGACCAAATTCAACACTTCTTAATGTATTTTTTATTACGCAAACATTTTTGAGTTTTTTATCCTGAACGTCCATTTTGAATAAAAAAAGTGTTTTTGACTTTCGAAACCTACTAGTCCTATGCAAAATTTACTTTTGAACATATTTATTACAGTTAACTTTTGTGATAACATCCATATTTAGCGAGTTAGGTTAAGAAGAGTAATAAAAGAGCGGTAATTGGGTCACTTTTTTCGTAAAAAACAAAAATTGTCAAAACTGCCACGGAAGAGTTGTACCTTATCTTTAAAATAAGCGTAATATACATTTATTAAAATCAGATTTGATCGTTTACGCCAAAGATATAATAATAAAGTAAGTTTATTCCTATCATTCCTGATATTAAAATTTAAATAATTTATATGAACATTTTTCATGAAAATTAAGTATATAGCCTTTTGATTTAACATTTTGACATTCTTAGATATTACATTCCCCTGCAAAATATGATATTTTGATATACTAGAAACACCGCTCCTAACTGCTTTAGCAGAATGCTTTCTCAAAGAGAGGTCTTGATTAATCGACTTATAGAATCTATAATACGACTTATAATGTACATTGGCATTAAATAAATTAATGCTAGTACGAATTTATGATTTCTAGGTTCTGCATATCCTTAAAAGAATTATATCAAATAAAGCTATACGTATATTTTATATATTTTAGTAAGCAGTGGTAAAAAATTAATTTTGATTTGCTCAAATATTTGGGTGAGTGCACCAGTGCATGAACATACACCAGCGAATGAACACTTATTGAATAAAAAGACAAATCGAATACTTTCCGAATTTCGTGCTTGACAATATCAGTATTTAACATTATAATATTTGGTAAACCTTTTTTTCAAGAAATTAAAAATGTCACGTAACCTGTTCATTAACTGGCCATAACTGTTCATACACTGGTGAAATCACCTTATTTTAGATAAAATGGATACATTCTTCAAATCCGTGATTTAAGAATTTATGTCTAACATTTATATATTAGCAAATCACTCGCACATTAATAATTTATATTTAACTTTTACATATCTTTAATACAAACTACCGAATAAAATCATATATACTTTGATAAACTGGCTACTTTTTAAAAAATCTTTAAATTCACGTTTATTTTTTAAAAATAGCTTAAGAATAGGTTTAAAAGACATGAATCGAAAGAAAATCATGGGCAATTTGAGAATTTATATCTATGTTTTATATATCTTCAATAAGAATAGCCAAAACAAATTTTCTTTTTTAACATTTTTTTAAAAAGTGATTATTTTATCAAAAAATGTCCTAAATATTATCCATTTAGCTCCAAGTTTCTATCAAATCTAAGTTCAAACATACCTAATATGTTAAACACAAATTTTGTTTTCACACATACACACACATACATAAATTCACGTTGATTTCTTAAAAGTAGATTAGGTGAAGAAGATACAGATATTTTTCTATACTCATTCTTAACCTTTTGTCTTATAATAAAAGACATTTCAAAAGAAAATTGGACTTTTTAAGCTGTATTCATTTTTTTAAAATATTTTCGTTTTTATTTATAATTCAATGTTTTTCAACATTTGCGTGACAAAAAGAGTTTTATAAGTGCGCCCTAAGTAAGGCTAAACATCAATTAAAGTCAAAACCCTGTGTTAGTGGTGGACAAAAAAAATTTGACCCATAATCAAAAATGGAATCATAAATAATTACCAATTTACATTTATTTAATTATTACTACTATTTTACTTTAAAGTCATTTATCTCAATTCTTTATTTTCATAACTTCTAGTTATGGAAATAATTTCTCCACCTATGTAGTAATCCATCTGTGTCCGTTATCACGTTCTCATGTTCGTCTTTTAGGAGGTTAATTTTACTTTGGGATCCTTTCCTTATTGTGCTTATACCTGTATACAGTTCCCGAATATTATTTATATTACTGTTTTTTAGTAAAGCTGAGACTTTATTATTTTCCGACTTCGTTTGGCTTGTTCCCTTACTTATATTTTACTCTCACTGATGCCCCAACTAAATAGGTTAGGCGTCCCGGCGGTAGAGAGTGAAATCGAAAGTCCTACATGAGACTATATCAAAAGTACTAAGGTAAAGTAGGCGAAATCGGGACACCGTGAAAATTGGGTGATATATCTGGACAGTAATGAAAATTACTGGTTTTACACTAAGTATGATAATATATGGTAAACAAAATTAGTCTTTGTATATCAAGGTGTCCATCATATAAATAATTACTTTTAGTTATAAAATTTAAATATAAGACGATATAAATAAATAATTAAACATAAGCTGTAAATGCTTAACAAAACTTCATATCCATTTACAGATTTGTTTAAAATACTGTCATCAATTTATGTAGTAAAAAAAAGAAAAATGTAGTACTTCAATACAAATTATGCTTTTAAATATTGATAAATAGTTAAAAAATAACATTGAAAAACATATTCATGTAAAAATCATATGATTTATTATTAAAAATACGTGTCCAAGTTTCCCTCCAAATTTTTAAAATAGTATTGAAATCTGGACAGTGGTGTCGTTCATGTCCAAAGTTTCCTCCCGCTGTATTCATCACGGTAGCAAGAGCTGGACACGTAAAAGCGTTTACCGTTGACTAAACGTAATAAAGGAAAAACCACTTAATAATAAGAAAATTTATATTCACGCCGTAAATATCTAATTAGCGATATTGTAAATGTGTATCGTGTGCGTATTTATACGATTTATTAAGTTTAAAATATAGTGATTTCCACGTTAAAAAATCATAACCTCTATCTAACCTGCACGCTTAACACTTTACACGTAAATATAATTATTTTTACTTGTTATTTCTAGTTCGTTTTATTGTTATTTATTTAAAATTAAATAAAAATTTCAATTATAGTTTGTAGATGGCGAAAAAAAAAGAAAGACAAGAAAAAAGTTTCTATTACTAATGGCAAGAGTAAAAAGCCCGTCAAAGATAAAACATCAGAATATTGCAAGGAAAAAGAAGATTTACGTGTTAAGAAGACTAATAATAGAATAAAGAAGAAGTATAAAGAGAAAGAATACTGCTGTGATGCCGTGAAAAAAGCTTTGAATGCAATTGGAACAGACCAAACCCTACGGCAAGCTGCAAGAATTTTTGGAGTTCCAAAATCTACTTTGCATGCTAAATTAAATAATCTTGTGCCACTTGATTGTGTAAAAGGAGCGCCAACTTTTTTTACAAAGCAAGAAGAAAGTTTGATAGTTGAGTGGATTTTATATAACGCAGAGAGAGGTTTCCCAGTGACGAAAAATCTGCTGTTAAATTGTATACAAAAGTGGTTAGTTTCCGAAAAAAGAGATAATCCATTTAAAGAAACGAGGATTTTGTCCAGCATCTTTGATAGCTGTCTCCGATGCATAGCTTTTTCATTCTGCGATTTTTTCTGTAATTAAAAAAAGGAAATATTTGTTAATTAAAATAAAAATTAAAAGCATAATTTTAAAATATCATATAATATAATATAGCTACCTTATCATTGTTTTCTTCGTATTTCTTATTTATTTCGCTGGGCGAAAGTACTCTAAAGCCTCTGCTTTTGTTCCGGGTAGTTCGTTGCTGTAATAAAAGAAAAAATATTAATTAGAGAAAAAGAAATAGAATTATTAAATAGCATTTATTTATATACATACCCTATTGAGTTGAATCGTCTCCTGTAGTTCGCGAAACCAATCCTCCATTCTGCTTACGCCTCTGACTAGGCATAGACTCACTCTACGGGATTCTGATGGCTGCAAATTAAAAAATATATATTAAATTATGTTTATTATCCTAAGAATATACTGATTTTCTCAAAATAGAATGTGATGGTGGGGCTTATCGTAAATCCTTACCAGTTGTGAAAACATAAGGGTTGGAGGTGTTTCTGATCTTCTTTTTGTGACATCTGATAAAAATTGAAAAACAAAGGAAGGAGTATTTTTATATTTTTAAAATAAATAAACCATTTAATATTTACTTCATCCTGTTTTATGTAAGGTTTAAATAATATACATAAAAATAAAAATACAAATATATATTGTTTTGAGAAAAATTATTTACATAGATAACATACGCAGACATAAATCTTAAACTTTATGTAATTTTATAACCAAATGGTAGTGAAGTTCCATCGGAAAAGAAGCGCCGTTTGGTGAGGACGATTTCACATGTCTGTTTCTCGTCAGTCGTCCCAACATCGAAAGTCGCGGTTCGCCGAAAACTCTTAGACGATAATTTAATGGAATCTATTTCTCTTTTTATGAGACTAAGCATACTATTAAAATTAATGTATTGACTGTTGTGGTAATTTAAGCGAATACCCTTAATTTTGCAACATTCGAAAGTCTTATTACTTGAAGAGGTGCCTTTATAACTGTAAAACTTTGGTCCGCCAGATAAGAAATGTGTAATGTAAGCGTCGTCACCATACGACGCAAGCTCATTTGTCATTTGTCCTAAAAAATTACCTAACTCGGGGTCGTAGGTATCCGATGAGTTTTCATTTGTTACGAAGATGACCGAATCTGTGTCTGTGTATAACAAGCTCCTATTTAATTTGCTTAGATATTCGTACAGAACGAGTCGCGCTTGAGCTGTAGTATAAGCAGCTATTGCAACATTAGTATGGCTAGAACCTTTTATGGAATCATCTTTGTCTATCCAATTAATACATATAATATTCTCAGCGATGAGAAGCATACCTGTGATTTCCTTATCTTTAGCCATAATAAAGCTTAGCAGCTCTTTTCTGCATTTAACGAATTCAGTTTACGGTATATTATCTCGCTGTCCGAATTTACCCCAAAATGAATTCAAGCAGAGCTTTGCTACAGCTCTAAGTCCTGGATTTTTATCAAATTTTTCGTAATCGAGTAAATGTATGAGTGTGGGAATTTGTATTTCAAAATTATTGACCAAAGTTATAGTCTATTTAAGCGAAAATTCTTCGTTTTTTAAAAATGTTATTATGAAATATGGGTTAAATTGACTATAACTTTGGTAAATAATTTTTATATACAAATTCCCATACCCATACCATAACTACACGTAATTTGAACATAATAAAACCTTGAAAGCGTTAATTCGATCACATTAGCTCTCTAAACCTTGCGGTAGTCGAAGAAATATAGAGGTTTTCATTATAGCCAATCAAATGGACCTAACGACCTTCATGAATTTTTTTAAAATTTGTATAGTTATATTTAGATAAAATGTTCAAATTTACCGAAAACATCAGGTAATATATGATAAGTGCCTTAGTTTTACCGTGAAATATATTATCAATTAATTTTAAATTTTAAGGTGTATCTGTCCCCTTAAAAAAACGCGTGTTGCGGATAAATATTGAGGACGCGACAAATCGATGTACTTTTGCAATTTTACTGATAAATATAAGGATTTTAGGTATCATAAATAATTGTATGTGAAAAGTACATAAAATATTACATTTTAATGACTTATTTTATTGATTTAATTAATATCCACTACATAAGCAAGCATTGCAGACGTGACATTTTTTCGTTCGTTTTTGAATCAGCTCATTTAAAAGTCTTTTAAATCTTTTATGATTATTTTAAGAATAAAAATAAAGCAGCATCTTATTTAAAATAATACTGTTTTTATATTCTATGTACTAAAAATAGTTTTTAAAGTAATTTAATTGTATATCATTAAGTTACTTTTTGCGTTGCGATATCCAAAATCTATGACAATATTCAAATCCATTTAATTTCGGTTTTATGAGAAAAATGTAATTATTATTCAGATCATTTGATTCCTGAATGTTTTTAAGTGTTAAGGTAATTTTTTTATTTTTTAATTAGTAATTTATAGTGACGATTAACGAAAATATATTTGAAATCGGGCATTTGACGTACACAAAATATGATATTTCGAGTTTTTAATTAATAAGTATAATTAATTTATGACAGAAAGTGAATATAAAAATATTAAAAATAATAAATTTAAATCTTAAACAACAGTATATATAAGCATGCATGTTACAGTTAAAATTTACTTAAACGTGTAAGAAAAGTAATTTAAAGTTTATGACACATAGTTTAAAGGTTCTAGAGATTTACCCATATAGCGACTTTATATTGTACATAAATCGGTAGAAGACGGGGACATCGAACTCGTTTATTTAAATAAAACTATATACCCTGGTAGAAAATTAATCTAGAACTATGTAGAACTATCTAGTTTGCCAAGGAAATAATCGAGGGCCTCGATAAAACTAGATAATTTTCTACCAGGGTATTGTTAATAAATTTGAATATATTTTATTAAAATATTATTAAAAGAATCCTTTTTTTTTAATTAAGGGTCATTATGTGTCTTTGAATGACAATACTGGAAACCTGTACATTTCTTATGCTAATGCAGGGTTTTGAGAGAGAAATATGTCGGATTAGATTTTTAAGGCTTTATTGTGATAAAAATACACATAGTTATGTTGTGTATGTAGAATATAAAAATAAAAATTATTAACCAAAAGTATAGTCTATCAAACTCATAATTCATGAATTGTTTTAAATTTTATCATGAAATATGATTTTTAAAGACTATAACTTGGTCAATAATTTATATTTTCAAATTCCCACATTCATATGTGCAGAATCTGACCGTCCTGACTTTCGAAACCTTGCGGTAGCGCAAGAAATATATAGGTTTCCATTATTATCATTCAAAGGGATCTAATGACTCTTAATTTCAGAAAAGTATTTTTTCCGTATTATTTTCATAAAATATAATTATTTTTCAATAATCTATCTGACTGACGCAATACATTTTTCCATGCAAGTTCCCTATTGGTGGTCGCGGGTCGTGTTCTTATGCGTCTGAATGTTTGACTCCGGGTTCAAGTCCGATTTATTTAATTATTTTTTATGAAATACGTTCATTGGTTTTTGTTATCACAGAAAAGGTAAGTTTAACTACAGCATCGTATTTAAAATTATATTTTACTATATTATCATCATCTGTTTTATGGAATAATTTTTATTTTACAATAATAATCTTTTTAACGTTTAATCTCTTTTTATTACAATGTATATTTTTTAATGGGAGCGTCGCCATTAATCTTGACCATTATATCGAAAATTCCTTCAATTTTTTTTTTAATGTTGATCATATAATTTAAAATCATTTCAGAACATGTCAAATTTAAAATGTTTTAACAAAACTATAGTCTAGAAAGTAAAACAATTAACGTTTGATAGCATATCACATACAAATTTTAAACGCGTTTTTGTAATTTTAATAAAGTTCCTTCTATCCATTTAAATGAACATTTTTTAAGCTTGCAGGAAATATCGATTTAAATATAGTATTTCGAAAAGTATTTGAATTTAAGGTAAAATAACGTATTACATAAAGCGTATGTCCAATTGAGTTATTGGGTTGATCTTGAGTTCAAACTCGACCCACTTTTATCATATAATAAATATATGTATTTGAAAAATGTGAGTTATATTTTATGAAATTATGCGTTATATTGTCACATACACATATTCTCTAAGAGAAAGCTTTGTAATGTTGAAAATTTCGGAAAAACAATTTTTTTTTATCTTTATACGTCAAATATATGAAAAATATGAACGATTTCATAAAAAGACGTAATTTTATTCCAATTTATATATCTGGTAATTACCAATGCTATTTTAATAGAAGAAATACGATTCAATCTTGAATACATATATTTCAAAAATTGACCATTTTAGCAAATAAGGAAATAATTATTTAATCTGTTCTGTATAGGTTCAAAAAATATGTGTATAATTTTAATCAAGATTTTAATAAACATAATTTCAATTCTGTAAATATATGGGGAATTCTCAGTAACCTTTGAATTTTGAGTGAAAAAAATCAATTTAAATGTTAAAGCACACTTCTGTAATTTTGTGTGGATGGTCTAGTAGCTTTAAGAATGCAGAGTCCAACGAGGTGCAACATTTTAGAGCAACGCACCAAACGTTATAAACGTTTATTACATTTTTTAATATTTACGTAGAAGACATGTGTTTTTGTTTTGTACATTTTTTATTTTCTACAAGATTTGGTTTTCTACCAATCTTATTAATTTTTTTAATATTTGTTACTAAAATCATCGCACTCCAGGTTGACGAGACATTGTCTACGAAGGAGAGCAGCAGGTACTCAAAATAGAAAATTTTGATCAACTTTAAGGTAGGATTCTGGTGTTTTTGACCAAAATATCAAAATTTTTTTATTGAGTTTTCTTAATGTTTGTAATTGTAAGAATGTTTTAAAAGATGTCTGATGTCATAACTCGTTTTTTTAACAAGGTTATATGCCTTCAAGTAAAACAATTAACATTAGATACTATATAAAATTATATTTTTAAACGTGTTTTTTTTCGAAACTGATTTTTCTAACTTTAAAAAGATTTACGCGCATTAGATTTTAATGAATCTTTCTGTAACTATCAGAGTAAATGAATTATAATATTTAGAATAAAAGTTAGCAGCTTTTGTGAAGAATTTTGGGCTCAATTTTTATGTCATTATAAAACTTTTTTTTTAAATTTTTGAAAAATATTATTTTGAATAAAAAAGTTTTGAATTTAAATTTATGGAAAGGTTAATTTATGAAAACAAAATTATTGGAAAGATAAAATATTTCATTAAAAATTTTTTAAATTTTAATCTATGAAAGTATAAAATTACGAAAACAAAATTTTATAAACCATATATTTTGAAAAAATAAATTTTGAAATAATAATTTTTTAAGTATAATAATAATTATTATTTTAATAGAAATTGTCAAGAATTCAATAAAAATAAAGAATTTCAATTTTAATTTTTCAAAATTACATTATTTCCAATTGATTATTTATCTAAATAATTTATTTTCATACTTTTATTTTTTCTATGTTTTCCCTTTCGTTAAATCTTATATTCCAAATTTTCATTTTAGGTATTATTTTATTTCCTAATTTGAATTTTCAAAACTTTAACTTTCGTAATTTTACCTTTTCCAATTTTTATTTTTCAGAATTTTTACCCCCACCCGTTTTCAGTTGGCGTAACTAAAATTTCTTTTTCGATTTTAATAAATTGCATTTTTTCTTAAAGAAAAACACTGGGCGGTAAATGCGTTTGAATATTACTTCAATAACACATTAAAGAATAGAGAAATGCAAAATCGACTAGATTTTTAACAACATTCGATGTGAGAACAAAAACTACATGTTGTTGGTACTGTGCACGTTTTATCTCCTTAAACATTAGTTTGAATTGTATCAACTTCTAGAGCACATAACTCTATAAAGTCTAGAATTTTTCCTATTCAGCTCCAAAATTGAATTATCGCAGACTTCATCAGGCTGTAACTTCGGTCAAGATTTTTATTGTTCAAAAACCCACACTCAATCTATAATTATATGCATTATGAACACAACAAAATCTCAATAACGCCAATCGTATCACTTTGATAATTTTTAATCTTTACAGTCATTTTTTTTAAAACTACATTTTTCGTTTTTAGGCATTTAAATTAAAATTGCGTTCGTATGCCTCTTGCCACTCGCCGAATTACAAAAGAATTCTAACAAACCGTACGTCACACATGCGATCGAGATGTTGCAGTAGGCGCGTGACAAAGAATGTCTTTCCGCAGAAAGTCGGCCCACTAGCGATCATAGTGAATGAATGATGAAACCGTATATCCATGATGTATGTCAACAATCACCGTGTTCTTGATGCAGGAAAAAGAAAGCATGTACATGCATGTACGATAAACGACTGTTTGGCACTGAACATCGTATGTTAGAGTTTCAAATTTAATTGTATGAAAAAAGAATATTAAAACATCGAAAATTTTGTCTGATAATGCACGCTTATCACCGCGGCGGGGTTGGCCACGCGGCGCGGCGCGGCGCGGTCGACACACGCGGAACAAGCTGATTCGCCGCGTGTGTCGACCGCGCCGCGTGGCCAACCCCGCCGCAGTGATAAGCGTGCATTATCAGACAAAATTTTCGATGTATTAATTTTCTTTTTTCATACAATTAAATTTGAAACTCTAACATACGATGTTCAGTGCCAAACAGTCGTTTATCTTACATGCATGTACATGCTTTCTTTTTCCTGCATCAAGAACACGGTGATTGTTGACATACATCATGGATATACGGTTTCATCATTCATTCACTATGATCGCTAGTGGGCCGACTTTCTGCGGAAAGACATTCTTTGTCACGCGCCTACTGCAACATCTCGATCGCATGTGTGACGTACGGTTTGCTAGAATTCTTTTGTAATTCGGCGAGTGGCAAGAGGCATACGAACGTAATTTTATTTTAAATGCCTAAAAACGAAAAATGTAGTTTTAATAAAAAATGGCTGTAAAGATTAATAATTATCAAAATGATAAGATTGGCGTTATTGAGATTTTGTTGTGTTCATAATGCATATAATTATAGATTGAGTGTGGGTTTTTGAAAAATAAAAATCTTGACCGAAGTTACAGCCTGATGAAGTCTGCGATAATTCAATTTTGGAGCTGAATAGGAAAAATTCTAGACTTTATAGAGTTATGTGCTCTAGAAGTTGATAAAATACAAACTTATGTTTAAGGAGATAAAACGTGCACAGTACCAACAACATGTAGTTTTTGTTCTCACATCGAATGTTGTTAAAAATCTAGTCGATTTTGCATTTTTCTATTCTTTAATGTGTTATTGAAGTAATATTCAAACGCATTTACCGCCCAGTGTTTTTCTTTAAGAAAAAATGCAATTTATTAAAATCGAAAAAGAAATTTTAGTTACGCCAACTGAAAACGGGTGGGGGTAAAAATGCTGAAAAATAAAAATTGGAAAAGGTAAAATTACGAAAGTTAAAGTTTTGAAAATTCAAATTAGGAAATAAAATAATACCTAAAATGAAATTTTGGAATTTAAGATTTAACGAAAGGGAAAACATAGAAAAAATAAAAGTATGAAAATAAATTATTTAGATAAATAATCAATTGGAAATAATGTAATTTTGAAAAATTAAAATTGAAATTCTTTATTTTTATTGAATTCTTGACAATTTCTATTAAAATAATAATTATTATTATACTTAAAAAATTATTATTTCAAAATTTATTTTTTCAAAATATATGGTTTATAAAATTTTGTTTTCGTAATTTTATACTTTCATAGATTAAAATTTAAAAAATTTTTAATGAAATATTTTATCTTTCCAATAATTTTGTTTTCATAAATTAACCTTTCCATAAATTTAAATTCAAAACTTTTTTATTCAAAATAATATTTTTCAAAAATTTAAAAAAAAAGTTTTATAATGACATAAAAATTGAGCCCAAAATTCTTCACAAAAGCTGCTAACTTTTATTCTAAATATTATAATTCATTTACTCTGATAGTTACAGAAAGATTCATTAAAATCTAATGCGCGTAAATCTTTTTAAAGTTAGAAAAATCAGTTTCGAAAAAAAACACGTTTAAAAATATAATTTTATATAGTATCTAATGTTAATTGTTTTACTTGAAGGCATATAACCTTGTTAAAAAAACGAGTTATGACATCAGACATCTTTTAAAACATTCTTACAATTACAAACATTAAGAAAACTCAATAAAAAAATTTTGATATTTTGGTCAAAAACACCAGAATCCTACCTTAAAGTTGATCAAAATTTTCTATTTTGAGTACCTGCTGCTCTCCTTCGTAGACAATGTCTCGTCAACCTGGAGTGCGATGATTTTAGTAACAAATATTAAAAAAATTAATAAGATTGGTAGAAAACCAAATCTTGTAGAAAATAAAAAATGTACAAAACAAAAACACATGTCTTCTACGTAAATATTAAAAAATGTAATAAACGTTTATAACGTTTGGTGCGTTGCTCTAAAATGTTGCACCTCGTTGGACTCTGCATTCTTAAAGCTACTAGACCATCCACACAAAATTACAGAAGTGTGCTTTAACATTTAAATTGATTTTTTTCACTCAAAATTCAAAGGTTACTGAGAATTCCCCATATATTTACAGAATTGAAATTATGTTTATTAAAATCTTGATTAAAATTATACACATATTTTTTGAACCTATACAGAACAGATTAAATAATTATTTCCTTATTTGCTAAAATGGTCAATTTTTGAAATATATGTATTCAAGATTGAATCGTATTTCTTCTATTAAAATAGCATTGGTAATTACCAGATATATAAATTGGAATAAAATTACGTCTTTTTATGAAATCGTTCATATTTTTCATATATTTGACGTATAAAGATAAAAAAAAATTGTTTTTCCGAAATTTTCAACATTACAAAGCTTTCTCTTAGAGAATATGTGTATGTGACAATATAACGCATAATTTCATAAAATATAACTCACATTTTTCAAATACATATATTTATTATATGATAAAAGTGGGTCGAGTTTGAACTCAAGATCAACCCAATAACTCAATTGGACATACGCTTTATGTAATACGTTATTTTACCTTAAATTCAAATACTTTTCGAAATACTATATTTAAATCGATATTTCCTGCAAGCTTAAAAAATGTTCATTTAAATGGATAGAAGGAACTTTATTAAAATTACAAAAACGCGTTTAAAATTTGTATGTGATATGCTATCAAACGTTAATTGTTTTACTTTCTAGACTATAGTTTTGTTAAAACATTTTAAATTTGACATGTTCTGAAATGATTTTAAATTATATGATCAACATTAAAAAAAAAATTGAAGGAATTTTCGATATAATGGTCAAGATTAATGGCGACGCTCCCATTAAAAAATATACATTGTAATAAAAAGAGATTAAACGTTAAAAAGATTATTATTGTAAAATAAAAATTATTCCATAAAACAGATGATGATAATATAGTAAAATATAATTTTAAATACGATGCTGTAGTTAAACTTACCTTTTCTGTGATAACAAAAACCAATGAACGTATTTCATAAAAAATAATTAAATAAATCGGACTTGAACCCGGAGTCAAACATTCAGACGCATAAGAACACGACCCGCGACCACCAATAGGGAACTTGCATGGAAAAATGTATTGCGTCAGTCAGATAGATTATTGAAAAATAATTATATTTTAAGAGATTAAGAGTCATTAGATCCCTTTGAATGATAATAATGGAAACCTATATATTTCTTGCGCTACCGCAAGGTTTCGAAAGTCAGGACGGTCAGATTCTGCACATATGAATGTGGGAATTTGAAAATATAAATTATTGACCAAGTTATAGTCTTTAAAAATCATATTTCATGATAAAATTTAAAACAATTCATGAATTATGAGTTTGATAGACTATACTTTTGGTTAATAATTTTTATTTTTATATTCTACATACACAACATAACTATGTGTATTTTTATCACAATAAAGCCTTAAAAATCTAATCCGACATATTTCTCTCTCAAAACCCTGCATTAGCATAAGAAATGTACAGGTTTCCAGTATTGTCATTCAAAGACACATAATGACCCTTAATTAAAAAAAAAGGATTCTTTTAATAATATTTTAATAAAATATATTCAAATTTATTAACAATACCCTGGTAGAAAATTATCTAGTTTTATCGAGGCCCTCGATTATTTCCTTGGCAAACTAGATAGTTCTACATAGTTCTAGATTAATTTTCTACCAGGGTATATAGTTTTATTTAAATAAACGAGTTCGATGTCCCCGTCTTCTACCGATTTATGTACAATATAAAGTCGCTATATGGGTAAATCTCTAGAACCTTTAAACTATGTGTCATAAACTTTAAATTACTTTTCTTACACGTTTAAGTAAATTTTAACTGTAACATGCATGCTTATATATACTGTTGTTTAAGATTTAAATTTATTATTTTTAATATTTTTATATTCACTTTCTGTCATAAATTAATTATACTTATTAATTAAAAACTCGAAATATCATATTTTGTGTACGTCAAATGCCCGATTTCAAATATATTTTCGTTAATCGTCACTATAAATTACTAATTAAAAAATAAAAAAATTACCTTAACACTTAAAAACATTCAGGAATCAAATGATCTGAATAATAATTACATTTTTCTCATAAAACCGAAATTAAATGGATTTGAATATTGTCATAGATTTTGGATATCGCAACGCAAAAAGTAACTTAATGATATACAATTAAATTACTTTAAAAACTATTTTTAGTACATAGAATATAAAAACAGTATTATTTTAAATAAGATGCTGCTTTATTTTTATTCTTAAAATAATCATAAAAGATTTAAAAGACTTTTAAATGAGCTGATTCAAAAACGAACGAAAAAATGTCACGTCTGCAATGCTTGCTTATGTAGTGGATATTAATTAAATCAATAAAATAAGTCATTAAAATGTAATATTTTATGTACTTTTCACATACAATTATTTATGATACCTAAAATCCTTATATTTATCAGTAAAATTGCAAAAGTACATCGATTTGTCGCGTCCTCAATATTTATCCGCAACACGCGTTTTTTTAAGGGGACAGATACACCTTAAAATTTAAAATTAATTGATAATATATTTCACGGTAAAACTAAGGCACTTATCATATATTACCTGATGTTTTCGGTAAATTTGAACATTTTATCTAAATATAACTATACAAATTTTAAAAAAATTCATGAAGGTCGTTAGGTCCATTTGATTGGCTATAATGAAAACCTCTATATTTCTTCGACTACCGCAAGGTTTAGAGAGCTAATGTGATCGAATTAACGCTTTCAAGGTTTTATTATGTTCAAATTACGTGTAGTTATGGTATGGGTATGGGAATTTGTATATAAAAATTATTTACCAAAGTTATAGTCAATTTAAACCATATTTCATAATAACATTTTTAAAAAACGAAGAATTTTCGCTTAAATAGACTATAACTTTGGTCAATAATTTTGAAATACAAATTCCCACACTCATACATTTACTCGATTACGAAAAATTTGATAAAAATCCAGGACTTAGAGCTGTAGCAAAGCTCTGCTTGAATTCATTTTGGGGTAAATTCGGACAGCGAGATAATATACCGTAAACTGAATTCGTTAAATGCAGAAAAGAGCTGCTAAGCTTTATTATGGCTAAAGATAAGGAAATCACAGGTATGCTTCTCATCGCTGAGAATATTATATGTATTAATTGGATAGACAAAGATGATTCCATAAAAGGTTCTAGCCATACTAATGTTGCAATAGCTGCTTATACTACAGCTCAAGCGCGACTCGTTCTGTACGAATATCTAAGCAAATTAAATAGGAGCTTGTTATACACAGACACAGATTCGGTCATCTTCGTAACAAATGAAAACTCATCGGATACCTACGACCCCGAGTTAGGTAATTTTTTAGGACAAATGACAAATGAGCTTGCGTCGTATGGTGACGACGCTTACATTACACATTTCTTATCTGGCGGACCAAAGTTTTACAGTTATAAAGGCACCTCTTCAAGTAATAAGACTTTCGAATGTTGCAAAATTAAGGGTATTCGCTTAAATTACCACAACAGTCAATACATTAATTTTAATAGTATGCTTAGTCTCATAAAAAGAGAAATAGATTCCATTAAATTATCGTCTAAGAGTTTTCGGCGAACCGCGACTTTCGATGTTGGGACGACTGACGAGAAACAGACATGTGAAATCGTCCTCACCAAACGGCGCTTCTTTTCCGATGGAACTTCACTACCATTTGGTTATAAAATTACATAAAGTTTAAGATTTATGTCTGCGTATGTTATCTATGTAAATAATTTTTCTCAAAACAATATATATTTGTATTTTTATTTTTATGTATATTATTTAAACCTTACATAAAACAGGATGAAGTAAATATTAAATGGTTTATTTATTTTAAAAATATAAAAATACTCCTTCCTTTGTTTTTCAATTTTTATCAGATGTCACAAAAAGAAGATCAGAAACACCTCCAACCCTTATGTTTTCACAACTGGTAAGGATTTACGATAAGCCCCACCATCACATTCTATTTTGAGAAAATCAGTATATTCTTAGGATAATAAACATAATTTAATATATATTTTTTAATTTGCAGCCATCAGAATCCCGTAGAGTGAGTCTATGCCTAGTCAGAGGCGTAAGCAGAATGGAGGATTGGTTTCGCGAACTACAGGAGACGATTCAACTCAATAGGGTATGTATATAAATAAATGCTATTTAATAATTCTATTTCTTTTTCTCTAATTAATATTTTTTCTTTTATTACAGCAACGAACTACCCGGAACAAAAGCAGAGGCTTTAGAGTACTTTCGCCCAGCGAAATAAATAAGAAATACGAAGAAAACAATGATAAGGTAGCTATATTATATTATACGATATTTTAAAATTATGCTTTTAATTTTTATTTTAATTAACAAATATTTCCTTTTTTTAATTACAGAAAAAATCGCAGAATGAAAAAGCTATGCATCGGAGACAGCTATCAAAGATGCTGGACAAAATCCTCGTTTCTGTAAGTAGTTCAACTTTTTTAAAAATAATTTAACATATTATATTATACAATATTTACATATACTAATATATTTTTTATTAATTTATGTTTTAGAATGAAGCAACCAGACTAGAGCGTTTGGAGTACAACGCAATACGGCTTCGGACGCGTAAATTACGCGAGGAACTGCAGTTGGAGTTACCATGCAAGTGCACAAAGTGCTTAAATATGCTAGATTAAGATGATGTTAGTTCAAATTTAAAAGTAAAAACTAGTCATTTCTTCAATGTAAAATAAAGAAATTGTGAACAATATAATTTTTAGTCAAAAATATATTGTTTTTATTGCGATAACCCCACCTTTAAACGTGCATGATTTTTGTGTCAGTGTGTGAGAGAGTGAGAGTGTGAGAGAGAGTGAGAGAGAGAGTGTGAGAGAGAGAGACAGAGAGAACGCAGGAGAAAGAGAGAGAGAGAGAGTGCGAGAAAGAGAGAGAGAGAGAAAGAGAGACGGCGAGAGAGAGAGAGAGAGAGAACCCTCGCTATAGAATAGTGCCGTATGAGTGCGAGAGAGAGGGAGACTACGCCATCGAGTGCTCCGGCTTCCACCAGCCGCGTGCGCTAGAGATAGCACACACCATACCATATCCTGTACGAGTGCGAGGGAGAGAGAAACTACGCCATCGGCACCACTGCCTGTCTCCCACACAAGTGCAAGAGAGAGAGAGAGAGAGAGAGAGAGAGAGAGAGAGAGAGAGCCCTCGCTATAGAATAGTGCCGTAGGAGTGCGAGAGAGAGGGAGACTACGCCATCGACTGCTCCGGCTTCCACCCCCCGCGTGCGCTAGAGAGAGCACACGCCATACCATACCCTGTACGAGTGCGAGGGAGAGAGAGAGACCCCGCTCTATAACATAGTGCCTTATGAGTGCGAGAGAGAGGGAGACTACGCCATCGACTGCTCCGGCTTCCACCCCCACATGCGTTAGAGAGAGAGAGCACACGACATACCATACCTCGTATGAGTGCGAGCGAGAGCGAAACTACGCCATCGGTACCACTGCCTATCTCCCACACAAGTGCAAGAGAGAACCCACGCCATAACACACCCCACGCATGAGTGCGAGACAGACACCGTCTGAGTAAGGGTGGGGAACGCCATAGACACCCATCCCTTGCGTATGACAGAGACAGACAATCTGTCAGGGCGCGAGTGGGGGTCTCCATATCCATTATCACATGGGCGCGAGAGAGACAGCCTTACGTGGCGGGAGTATATGCCATAGACCTGGCTCCGCCTACGGCGCCACCGCGTGACGTCACCGTCTCGCCATAGGGGGGTATTCTCTACTGGCCTACACCCATTTAATGCAGATGCTGTAAATTATGACATATTGGACAAGAAAAAAATAAATAGTAGAGTTTCATCTTCTAGTTCCAGTAACAACTGTGAAATAACTGCAAATAGGGTTAATAATCTTCTGGTTTTGCAAGTTTAATTATAAATATTAAGTAATACTTGTAATGATAAATAATTCTTTTTCAGAACAAAGCACCCATTCTACAACAAATAATAGTATAAATAATGCTCATGTTTCTATTGAAACTAATAAAACTTTATACAATGAACTTGAAGATTCTCCGACTGATATTGATGCTATAGAGACTGTTATTAGAGAAAAAACTAATATTAATGTAGATGACTCAATGGGTGAAAAAATAAATCCTGTAATTGAAATGAGCACTTCATACGAGTTTAATAATTTAACAGGTTTGTATACTAAATAAAACAATCATATATTATTAAATCTAACTAAATTACTTTTTATATTATTATAAAAATTAATTCATAATTAATCCTATAATTAATCCGATAATAGATGAAGTTCTTGATCTATCAGTAGTTTTTAATGCTACTAGCACGGAATCCAAACAAACTGTAAAATATTCTGATACATTTAAGAACGCTTTCTCTGTACCAACTTTCAATAAAAAGAAAAAAAAAATCAAAATCTGAAGGATCCTCCCCAGCTATGGTTTCTACTAGAGATGACATGCTTAAAGTGCTTGAGAAGAAAGAAATGGAAAAAAATTTAAAGGAACAACAAATTTGGAAAAATAAGAAAGAAAAAGAAAGGATTAGAAAACTGAGAGAAAAAGAGCAGTTTTAATAAAGATTTCCAGGAGCGCAAGAAAAAATTAATTCAGGAGAAGAAAAAAATAAATTTAGAAATTAAAAATTTGAAGAAAATTTTGAAATCTAAATCTGAAAAAGAAAATGAAACTGAAATACTGAATAATCAAAAAAATCTGTGTGAACGACTTGAAGAGATAGATAGACTATTAGTAATTCACGAAATGGAAGTTTTGCAACAAAAAATAAAAATAAAACAAGAAAAGCTGTAATAAAGTTACAAGTTGTCAGTATTTTGGAAAAATATTCATTTTATTTGAAGATTTAGATTGCAGTACGTATATTATAGTTGAATATTTATATCATAATATAGATCAGTATTATATAAAATTAATTAAAAATATAAAAAATTATTTTTTCAATTATAATACTGTATTTTTATTTATTAGTTTATATTACTATTAAACTAATGAACATTACGTCGATAAAATAACTACTTAATATAGTATGTACAAACTATTTGTACCATTGTCCACCTTTCGATACCATCGCTGTCCAGATATGCCTGCCAGCTTAAAAAGATAGTCCATCTTTCGCTCCCTGGAACCCTTACATTAAACCGCTGTATTTTCTTATTTATCAAAGATATCGATTTGTTTTTTATACGAAAGTCAAGGAAGTAAGGCCATCTAAAGTTTAATACAATTACTTTGCAGGAATTCGCGACAATTATTGAAAAAATCAAGGTTATATGCTTTAGACTCTGAAATCTGTCCCGATTTCGCCTACTTTACCTTATAAGACAAACTGCTAGGACGGTGTTAGGTCAGCAGAAAAAGAACTAGAGGAAATCCTCGGGGGTTACCAGTGTGAATTTTTAAGAAACCGGTCAACAGGCGACCAGATGCTCACGGTTAGGCAGCTCCTCGAAAAGAAATGGGAATACGGGGAAACGGTACGCCGATTATTCATTGATTTTAAGAAAGCGTATTACTCAATAATATGATGTAAAATGTTTCACGTCTTAGTACTGCTAGGGGTGCTAAAAAAGTTGGTCAATTTAATCAGAATGTGCCTAGATAACAGTTGGGGCATAGACAGTTCAGGTAAGAGCCTATCACAGATATTTCATATTCACAACAGGCTAAAGCAGGGAGATGCTCTATCAACCCTTCTATTTAACTTTCTTTTAGAATACGTGGTCAAGGCGGTACAAGAAAGTAAAGCGGGGATTATAATAAATGGCTTCCTAATACAATTGCTAGCATATGACATTGACATTATAGGAAAAAACACAGAAACCGTAATAAAAAAAACGTAGATATACTACTAAAAACAGCTACAGAAATACGCCGGAAAAACTTTAAAAAAAAGTAGAAGACTTTAAATATCTTGGAACGCGAATACACCACAAAAATAAAACTCATATAGAAATCAAAAAGAGGCTGCATTCGGGAAATGCATGCCTATATTTGGTAAATAACTTACTAAAATCAGGATTACATTCGCACACGAGCAGTCGCACATTGCTGACGTATTCCTTCCTTGTGCGAGTTTAAATAAACGAAAGCTATTTTATGTGAATTATACATTGTGTTTCATCATTTATTTAACACCCATTTCCAATTATGCGCGTAATGTCCTTTCGATTTATTTATTTTAAAACTATTATTAAGAGAAGAAGCTACAGGAAAAACCAAAATCTGTTAAGAATTGACAAATATATTTTTTCCTTTTTTTTACATAATACTACATAAAAAGAACATATTTACAATAGTTAAAATCCCCCTAAACCGCCATTAAAATATCAGAACAGCCAAAAAACCTTCATAAAAGGAAATTATTTTTATTATCTGTTTGTGCGACAGGCATCGGTGAATTTTGATCAGTTCGAATGTATGTATTCTTTTAAATAAAACTTAGCAATCGATAATGCTATATTATTTTATTTTTGTTCATAAAAAAAATCTATAGCTAGATTAAATATATAATATTTTATTTACACAAAAATCGTGTATTTTATTATAATTATTGCCCAGCCAAAATGTGTGTTTAAATTTTGATCAATAAGTCTCAACACAAATTTAAAAAAAACTTATTTATAAAGTAGATCACCATACATTTAAAGCATAAAATAAAGTCTAGTGCGCAAAACGTAACTAGAAGTTATGAAAATAACGAATTGAGATAAATGACTTTAAAGTAAAATAGTAGTAATAATTAAATAAATGTAAATTGGTAATTATGTATGATTCCATTTTTGATTATGGGTCAAATTTTTGTTGTCCACCACTAACACAGGGTTTTAACTTTAATTGATGTTTAGCCTTACTTAGGGCGCACTTATTAAACTCTTTTTGTCACGAAAATGTCGAAAAACATTGAATTTTAGATAAAAACGAAAATAATTAAAAAAATCAATACAGCTTAAAAAGTCCAATTTTCTTTTGAAACGTCTTTTATTATTAAGAAAAAAGGTTAAGAATGAGTATAGAAAAATATAAATAAAATCGGTATTTTGACCAAAAACCTGTACCTTCTTCACCTAAGCTACTTTTAAGAAATCAACGTGAATTTTTGTATGTGTGTGTATGTGTGAAAAAAAATTTGTGTTTAACATATTAGGTATGTTTGAACTTAAATTTGATAGAAACTTGGAGCTAAATGGATAATATTTAGGACATTTTTTGATAAAATAATCACTTTTTAAAAAAATGTTAAAAAAGAAAATTTGTTTTGGCTATTCTTATTGAAGATATATAAAACATAGACATAAATTCTCAAATTGCGCGTGATTTTCTTTCGATTCGTGTCTTTTAAACCTATTCTTAAGCTATTTTTAAAAAATGAACATTAATTTAAAGATTTTTTAAAAGTAGCCAGTTTATCAAAGTATATATGATTTTATTCGGTAGTTTGTATTAAAGATATGTAAAAGATAAATAGAAATTATTAAAGTGCGAGTGATTTGCTAATATATAAAAGTTAGACATAAATTCTTAAGTCGCGAATTTGAAGAATGTATCCATTTTATCTAAAATGGGGTGATTTCACCACCGAATGAACAGTTATGGTCAGTTAATGAACAGGTTACGTGACATTTTTATTTTCTTGAAAAAAAGGTTTACTAAATATTATAATGTTAAATACTGATATTGTCAAACACGAAATTCGGAAAGTCTTCGATTTATCTTTTTATTCAATAAATGTTCATTCACTGGTGCAAGTTCATTCACTGGTGCACTGCTTATTAAAATATATAAAATATACGTAAAGTTTTATTTGATCTAATTCTTATAAGGATATGCAGAACCCAGAAATCATAAATTCATATTCGCATTAATTTATTTAATGCAAATGTACATTATAAGTCGTATTATAGATTCTATAAGTCGATTAATCAAGACCTCTCTTTGTGAAAACATTCTGCTAAAGCAGTTAGTGACGATTTTTTTAGTATAATCAAAATAGCATATTTTGCAGGGGAATTTAATATCTAAGAATGTCAAAATGTTCAATCAAAATGCTACATACTTAATTTTCATGAAAAATATTCATATAAATTATTCAAATTTTCATATCAGGAATGATAGGAATAAACTTATTTTATTATTATATTTTTGGCGAAAACGATCAAATCTGATTTTAATAAATGTATATTACGCTTATTTTCAAGATAAAGTACAACTCTTCCGTGGCACTTTTAGTCATCATTTTTATGAAGATTTAAAATAAAAAATACCATTTAAGATTTATCGATTTATTTTGTTTTATAGCGTTTTTTAATTTTTATGACATTTTTGTATTAAGCGAAGAAGCTACCGATTGTTGGTCAAAAAATCGATTTTTCTTCTAAGTGGTAAAACACTTATTTAACCCTTTTTCTTTCAAAAGTAAAAGGTTTTACGCGATAACTAATTTTTTTTCGACTTATTTGAAGCTGTAGATAAATGGTTGATCATGCTATTTTTATTTATATTTATGTTTAAACCGGTTTTTCTCAAAACTTAATTTCCGTAACTTACTTTGTAAGTCTGCACAATAGTTCTTCGTGAATTACGCTGAAAAATTTTGATTTTTCTTTTTAACATATTTTGAACAAATTTAAAGATAGCTTTCTTTTATTATTATTAAAATATAATTTTTTTTAATATAAGTTAATATTAAAATACTGCTTATATCGCAAATAATGAATTGTTCATATAGAATATAACCTCAGAGTAGTTCAAAAATATTATTTGAAAATATTGCTCTTTAACAATTTTAATTTTGGCATGAAATGTTCATAAAAATAAATGTATACCAATCCATCGTAACCCCTTGCGCATGGTGATAATCAAACACATGTCTGTTTTGACAGATTTATTCAAAATGGCTACTTCAAGGGGTGGTGAATTTAAACAAAACCAGTCTAAAATGTCATCTTTTTCAATATTATAAATTTTTTTGTAGAAATAGTACATTATACAACAAGGGCAAAAAGTCGAATATAGGACAACCCGAGGGAAAAATCGATTTTTTTCTCGAGTTATATAGTCCCCATTAACCAGGCTTGCCGCGGCAAAATCGCGGCAATAGTTGCTGTGCAATGTTTGTTAGCAATTTGCTTCCAACTTACGCTCAAGAAATGACGAATATCAAGGATTGATGTCAATGTGCCGCAAAATTGACTGCACATGCTAGTCACCAAATTGCTGCCATATACGGACGCAGATTTACTTACATTTGATGTGTAACTGTTGCTGCAAATTTTGTACATCAATATGCTTTCAACCTGTTTTCAATATTATTAATATATTATATTATTTTATTTTCAATATTATTGACGTAGTATTCAATAAAATTACTCATATATGCGACAGTGCAAGAGAGAAAGGGAAGAAATTAATAACAGCATATTGATGGAAATTTGTGTAACACAAAAATCGAGAAATGTGACGACAATATGATGTCAATGTATGCCTATGATACGCCTGCACATCATGAGCAATAGTTGCTGTAATTTTGCCTTCACTTTGCCCTCATAATTTACTTCAATACTTGATACAAAATTTCCAGCATATACGGACGCAGTTTTACGTCAAACTTACGGAAATCGACAGCAAAACGTGTATGTCAAATTGCTAACAATTTGCAATACATCTGGCTAATGGGGGTACTTTATGCCCATCTCAACTGTGAGCACTTTTTGACTTGGAAAACGGGACTAATGGACTGTAAAAACACAATATTCTTGAAAGACAATCGAAAATCAGGGTTATTGGTAAAACTTGATAAAATAAAGGAATTTGGACTAGATTCTAGTGAAGTCATTTTTTTCGCGCATTTGAGCAAAAAGTGTAATTTTGGTCTCACTTTTGAAGGAAAAAAGTGGCCATGATCATTCAGATGAACATAAAAATATTTTTCTTCTTAAATTAAATGATTTTAGTGTTTGTTGTATCTTCTTCCCTTAATTGAATAAATTCGTTTGTCATAAACTAAAATTTAAATTCAACAATAATTATTGTATTTACATAAAAAATGTAATATTGTTAGTATAAAGTGATAAGAAAAAGTACATTTTAGCTGTAAAAAATATATTTGTTTACAGATTCTAATCATCCTCAGGAAGAACAACATTCTTGAGAACAGGATTCGTTTTCAATGAAGATATGTTATTTCAATAGTCATTTATTTTTACTGAACTAAATGCAGAACATATATATCTATATAATTACACTATGTTTAAAACAAAATTGTACCTTCTTCCCATTCATCAGCTCCTTTTCGTATGCTCGGCGACTTGTTTTCTTCACCTGCGTTCAAAGGAAGGAGAGAACAAATCTTTTTGTATTTTCTTTCACAACGAATTTTGAACCGCGTACACGTATGGAAATAAATACATACATATATACATACACAAGAACTTATCTACATATTGCGATATTTGGTTACTGCTATAAAAATATGGTAGACGTTGATAAAGAAATCCGTTTGCATGTACAATAAAATATAGTAGATATTGATATTATCTGCACTAAATAAGGATGGCTGTATTTAATAAAATTACTATATTTTCTTGTCAAATGTGCTATACAATTGGTAGAATTCACAATAACGAGGATAAGGTTTTCGTATACAACGAAATTAGGGAGTTCTATATTTTTTTATTAATAGTTTATCCGCCAACCCACATGAAACCCAAACTCTCCATATCTAAAAGATATCGTATATATACTCAATGACATCTGCAGATATCTCTTGTTTACTGGGTTCCAATATATCGATCCATTTAGGGCCTGTTTATAGTGAGTACCGGATTACAACTGAGTTGTAAATCCGCTTTATATATCTTTGTCGTTCAGTACAAAAATATATCATATCCGGTTTATAAAAATACAAATATTCATATAAGCAGAGTTTTATCATCAATTGAAGATAAATAAAATTTTCCCACAATTAATTTTTTAATAGATTTCTCAACGAATAAGGTAGGACTATTATGTATCCTTCTTTAAGGACTTTCACTGGCTGACAGTAAGGTTAGAAAGATAATTTTCGAAAAATCATCATTAAATGACAATATTTATATTTAAAACCCTTCAGTTTATAATTTAAGGGATTAATATATGTATTAATAAAAAATATAAAAATGATGAATTAACTTTTGCATATACTGTACTGCGATATAAATATACTTCTATTTTTTTAGTTATATTACTTCAACGCTTATTTTACATTACATACTAGTTTTTCAGAACGATTTAAAGAAAACTTTGATTACAATAAATACAAATATTCTTTGTGTGAGAGCTCAAGATAGGGATCCCATGTTAAAAATTGAAAATTTGAAGTTGAATTTCTCAATTTTTGATATCTCAAAAAGGATATTAATTTTAACCACGTATAAAGCACACCAAAATTAACATATAATAAAATTTTAAAGATGTTTTAAAGAAATTCATTTAATGGGTGTAAATCACTACAGGCCGTATGCTCACGTTCAATTACTAATTGCACTCAGCGTTACTTACTTTTACCAAACGTCCAAGGTTCGATTCTGCCATACATCCGCTAAACCATCGGTTCAATTCTTTTATTACAATCAATAATATATACAAACAATATATAATAAAGATAAATCTGATTAGAAATTCACGATTTGAAACATATTAATAAAAAAATATTTGATACTGAAGCACTCAAGTGTCCGTGAGTCCACATTTTATATTTTAAGTGTATTTTAAGTGATGTGTGAGTTGGTATGTGGGGAGTGGGTGAATAGATGTATCGCGATATTCTCGTCTCGTTTAGAGATAGCAAATTTCGTCCCAAGACCAAGACCTCGTTTCGGACGAGAGTCCCAGCCAACAATAAGATTCTTGGTAACAGCGAGATTCTCGGTTACAGCGAGACTCTCGGTCAGCCACGCGATTCTTGATTGCAGCGAGTCTCTCGATCGGCAGCGAGATTCTTGGTTGCAGCGAGACTCACGATCGGTAGTCAGATTTTCAGTCGGGAGCGAGATTCTCGGTCGGGAGTGAAATTCTCGGTCGATATAAGAGTCACTGTTAGGAGCAAAATTCTGTTAAAAGCGAGATTCTCGGTAGAGTGCGAGATTTTCGGTAGAGAGCGAGATTCTCGGTAGAGAGCGAGATTCTCGATAGTAGTGAGCATCTCATTTCGGAGCGAGATTATGGGGATTACGATGATTATGATTTTTATGGGGTTATAGTAATTTATGGGTTTACTGGGGATTTCCGTTTTTATCAGTATTATGTATTTTATGGGGTTTACGATATTTATGGGTTGTATGAAGTTTTTGGGATTCACGGGGTATGTGGAGTCTAAGTTTTATGGGTTTTATGGAGTTTATGGGTTTATGGGATTTATGATTTTTATAGGTTTTATGATTTTTATTGGTTGTATGAGGCTTATACTCGTAAGTTTATAGGGTTAACGATATTTATGGGTTTCTTGAGGTTTATGGAGTTTACGATATTTATGGGTTGTATAGGGTTTGTGGAGCTTATGTGGTTTATGGGATTTTTAGAATTTACGACGTTTACGGATTTTATGGGGATTATAGGGTACGTATAATATAGGGTTTATGGGATACGTATTTTATGAGTTTATAAGATTTATGAGGTTTATGAAAATTATAGGGTTTACGATGTTTATGGGGTTTATGAGGTTTATGATGTTTACGATGTTCATGGGTTTTATGAGGTTTATAAGGTTTATGGGGTTTTATGATTCTTATGGGTTTCATCGAGTTTACGTTTTAGATGGGTTTTATTGCTTTCATGGGGATTATGATATTTTTATGAATCTTATGAGGTTTATGGGTTTATGGTGTTTATAATATTTATGCTTTTGAGGGAGTTTATGGGTTTATTAGATTTATCCCTAGTGCAAATTATTTTCGTAACTCTCTACAATTTTTTGTAAGTTTTTGTAACTCTTTGTCACTTTTTGTCTGAATTTTAACAGTTACGAAAAGTTACAAAGAAATTACGACAGGTTATAAAAAGTTTCAAGGATTTTCTAAGAGTCGCAAAAGGTTGTAATGAGTTACTCAAATTGCAGAACACAATATTAAGTTATATTCGATTATATTTTTTTAGAAAATTAATGGGATTATCAGGTTCGATTTTTATTCATAAACAATTATCAAAACTTTTTTCTAATTCCTCCATTAATATTATTAATACAAAGTTTGAATATCTATCTAAAATTACTATAGTCGAACTGTAAAGAAATTATTACTGTTTATCCATAAAAAACAGGTTCAATGATTTTTTCCAAAATAATATTGTCCATCTTTTTTAAAAATAAAAAATGTACCGGTAATGTAGGATCCACGTCGGTATTTGAATATCCTTAAAATTGTCTATTACAGGGGAAACATTTAAATTTATGAAATATTACATTTCCGCGAGATTAAAGCGTTTATACCATTTAGGTACGCTGTTGCAGTACTAATACTACGAATATTTTACTTTACTGTAAGATATCATAAGTCACTGTGTCTCAGTACTGAAGTAAAGGACTCATGGTTAGATGAATACGGGTTCTAGTCCCACTGAATGCAATGTTTTTACTCTTTTTGTTTTCGGCAACAAATTATGCTTAAAAGCATCATATATAGACTACAATAATTAGTTTTTATAAAAAATGTGATATCAGCAACAAATCATGCTTAAAAGCATCATATATAGACTACAATAATTAGTTTTTATAAAAAATATGATATCATAAATATAAGAAATTGTTTAAAATCTGTGAATTTGGGATTACATTTAGAACAAGATTATGTAAAAACATGAACAAGTTTATGTAAAAACATGAACAAGATTATGTAAAAACTTGAACAAGATTATGTAAAAACATGAACAAGATTATGTAAAAACATGAACAAGATTATGTAAAAACATGAACAAGATTATATTCCATATAAGAGCATATATGACCATATATGAGAGATTTTATTCCGGACGTAAGTTATAATTGCAGAAATAGAAACCTAAATTCGGACCATTTTTATTTTTCGTTATTTTATTTAAATCAATAAATTACAAGAATTATATATATGGGAGACTGGAGTATAACGGAGCACTAAAATGAAATATGTTCTATACTACGTAAAAACTGTATGTCAATAAAAATAATTGCTTTCTGTTCTTTGCTATGCAACATTTTCCTACGTTACTGCTGAAATTCATATAATATAAAAGTACTTGATAATTATTACCCGAATACATCGAAAATCATGGTGTTCATGTAATTCATGTAATTCATTGGGATATAATGGAGCAGTCAATTGGGGTATAATGTAACGGTACGTTATTATTATCAGGTCGGTACATAAAGCACATTACTAATTTTTAAAATCATTGTTACAATTAAAACTTACAGAAATTACTACCTAAATTAATTATACTAATGTTTATTACATATAGAAAACAGAAACAATAATATCAAAATATTCGCGTTTTAATAAAAAGTCATTTTTACAAAATTTACTGTTTTGCACTGCCTCAAACTGTGTTCATTTTTTAAAATTAATTCTCCATGACAACGGTTGAAGGGAAAGGGTAAATTAACTCGCATAATCGATACGAGTAAACTAACGTGCGATAAAATTGATTACGCCATTTCTGAATCAAATTTATCACAACTGCTCCATTATACCCCAGTCTCTCCTATTAACTACTTGATCTATATATATATAGCTCTTTATTATAATCAATTTAATAAAAAAAACTCTAACAATCAAGATTGTCCGAAAATCGTATCTTTTTGAGTATTGGTAGTTTTTCCTTAAACCTTTAAGACCGAAGTGGTTACCAAGTTGAACAATTTGTTTATTTTAATTACTTATCTTTAAATGATCTATAACAAGTAAAAGTAAGTGTAAAATCGACTCTTTAAACTTAAAAAAACTGAGTGTCAAACGTTTAAGCTAAAAATACTAATTGGTAATATTACTATTAAATTCGATGTAATGAAACATCTAGTGTGGTAAAATATTAACTCAGCTAATTTTGATATTTCCGTTACTAATTAAATAAATAAAATATAATATTAGTTCGATTTTTAAAACAAAAACTATAGCTCCATACGCATTGCTTTGGCGATCGTTGTCATTGTTTTAAAAGAACTCGTCTTTATTCTGGTGGTACGTCAAGTTTATACATTTTTTGTGTATCTGAGGGTGCTAAGGACTTTTTCTAGTCAGATTGAATTAATTATGCTGACGGAAAGTCAACTATGCCAGCACTGGTGATTTCGAGACAGGTTTGAGTTTTATGTGATTTTAAAATCATACTGGGCCTTAAAGGGGTCCGAAAGTCAATGAAAAATTCGAATTCCCCGCCTACATTTTTACTGACTGGGAAGCAGAGATTCAGAGTCAATAAAAAAACTCTTTGAAAAACTCTCTCTTGGAGCGATTCTTTCTTGAAATTTGAGAAAAGCTCCGACAGCACATCTTTTGGGTTAACCGAGAGTAGCTCTGGCTTGGAGTCGGTATTTATCTCCAGGAAAAACAATAACTCTTGCAAGGAATCGGGATTTTTCTCAAAGAAAGAAAAGAATAGCTCTTGCTAGAAGTTGGAGGTTTTCTCCAGGAAGAAGAATTGCGAGATGGCAAATTCGATTGTTACGTGGCGAACATTTTTAGGGCCTATTTTATACAAATCAGGCTACAATAGTGTTTAGGTCTCCTTAAACATATGGTCGCATCCGGGTGGTACCCAATATTTTAAGGGGACCTATTTTATATAAATCAAGCTATCGTATAGTATTTGGGTCCCCTTAAACATGTGGTATCATGTGGATGATACCCAATGCTTAGGGACCCTGTAAAAAGTATCCGATTAAAACGTATTATTTTCACTCCTTGAAGCCGAATTTCCTATTATTTCCTATTAAAACAGATTAATTTTAATCCATTCTAATCGGTTTTAATAGGAAATTCTGCTCCAAGGAGTGGGAGTGGTCCGTTTTAATCGGATATTTTTATCAGGGGAGGCCTAAACATCTTTTAGCATAAGTTGTGTTTGCTCAGCGTGCAAACAAAATAGTATATTGTGTACCAAGGGTGAAAAGTAGACTTTTTTACCCAGGTATAGTTTGCAGAAGGAGTCGAAGCGAGCAAGCACAAGCCGAAGATGAGTGCGTATAGTGAGCCGAAGTCGAGTATTGCAATCACACAAGGGCAAAAAAGCCTCTTCACTCGCGGTACATACATACCGTACTTTATGTCACACATGTCTTGATTTCGCGTTTTTTGTATGCCTCTAAAGCGGACCCAAATTTAGCTGTTCTTCGACTCGGCGTAAACACACGCCCGTTAGACTGCAATATCAGGCTGTTATAGGGTTTATTTTCGAAAATCAGCCTGATAAAGTGTTTGAGCCCTCCTAAAAATATGATATCATCCAGATGGTTCCCCAACTTTAGGGGGCTTAAATTCTCTTAGAGCTTATTATCGAAAATCAGTTTACTAGAGTGTTTAGGCTCCCCTAAACATGTGGTATCATTTGTACATACTTATTTGAAGAGTGAGTGTGAAAGCGGGTGAAAAGTTGTCGCTGAGAGCGAGCGAAGAGTTTTTCCGTTCGTCGGTCGGCAAACAGCCGTATTGTGCTCTCTTTTGATGGATAAAAAGAACGCACAAATCGGACATGTATCTAAAAAAGAAAAGTACTTTTGAGCCGCTTAAACACGCGAAAACTTTAGGTGTGCTATATACGCATATTATCGAAATCTTAATAAACATAAGTAAACCCGACTATCTAAAAACTCTTGAAAGGATTGCTTTTTGCAAGATCGACTGTTTTAAGCTGTCTATTAGAGCCCTCTTTCTCGGTGTGATTCTTAAAAACTTTTATAAGGATCGCTACTTGCAAAAGCTATTGTAAAAGACTATTATTGGGAGAATTTTTTCGGGGTCTTTTTTCAAAACAGTTGTGAGAATCGCTCTTTTCAGGAGTTATTCGAAATCATTTTTACCGAGAGTGCTCTCAGTAAAAGTTTTGAGAAATGCCTCTTTTATAGAGCGCAGGATCGAATTCCCGTCAGTCAGAATTTTTCAAGGACACTTTGAGAAAATGTTTTTCCGGATAATTCGGTAGCGGAAGTTGAGCATGCAACCCCATATATTATATTTATATATGTATATATGACTTTAATTTTTTTTATACATATATGTATAAAATAAATAATAGAGTCATAATGGTGAGTTAATGCATGAATATGTCACTTTATGAGTGAGTCACAATATAAGTTTTCAAGCATATGAGTACAAGCGTGAGTAATTAAGCAAGTGAGTACGTGAGTACGTGAGTGAGTATGTATGCTAGGTAGTGCAAGCGAGAATCAGTCTCTGTAGTGTAGTGAGTCCATGAATAGGTGATCAAGTGAGTTAGTGCTTAAATGAATGAATAAATGACTGAGTGCAAGCGTGAGTAATTAAGTGAGTACAAGAGTGAGTAAGTGTGTAAGTCAGTCCAAGAGAGATTGAGTACCTGGGTGAGTGCGTGGAAGAGTGGACAAATGAGTGGGTACGTTAATGAGTCCATGAGTGAGTCACTGTGTGAATAAGAGATTGGGTGAGTTATGCATGAATATGTCAGCTTGTGAGTGAGTCAGAAGTTCAAAAACGAGTGTAGGAGTTAGTAAGTCTGTGTATTAATAAGTGGAAAGTAAATGAGCGAGTAAGAGAATGAGTTACTAAATGCACAAGTGAGAAAATGAGTGAAAGACTTAGTAAGGTGACTCGAAAAGTGAGAGAAAAAAGTCGAGTAACGCGTGAGTGAGGGCGATAGCGAGTGTGTTAGTGAGTACATGTGTAAATTGGTCAGTAAGCGAGTGTACAGTGAGTAAGCAAGTGCTTGACAGAATGAGAGAGTTAGTAAGAGAGATTTAGAAGCCAGAGAGTTAGTTAGAGAAATTTAGAAGTGAGAGTGTTAGTAAGAGAGGTTTAGAAGTGAGAGAGTTAGTAAGAGATATATACAATTAAGAGAGTTGGGGGGTGCACGACTGAGTGCGAGAGTAATTGGGTAACTAATCAAGTAAATGTGAGAACGTGTAAGTGAGTGCGTAAATGCACAAGTTCTTGGGTTAGTCACTTACTTATCGTAACAATTCGTATTTTTTTTTTAATTTTCTGTAACTTTTTATCTCAGTATTACGAAAAGTTACAAAAAAGTCAGTAAAAGTTATGGAAATTTCCAAAGAGTTACAAAAAATTGTAAAAAGTTAAAATATACATTATATATATAACATTTAAATTTATGAAATAATACCTTTCCGCGCGATTAAAGCGTTTATACCAGTTAGGTACGCTGTTGCAGTACTAATACTACGAATATTTTACTTTACTGTAAGATATCATAAGTCACTGTGTCTCAGTACTGAAGTAAAGGACTCGTGATTAGATGAATACGGGTTCTAGTCCCACTGAATGCAATGTTTTTACTCTTTTTGTTTTCGGCAACAAATTATGCTTAAAAGCATCATATACAGACTACAATAATTAGTTTTTATAAAAATTGATATCACATTTTTTATAAAAACTAATTATTGTAGTCTATATATGATGCTTTTAAGCATGATTTTTTGCTGATATCACATTTTTTATAAAAACTAATTATTGTAGTCTATATCGTCGAAAGCCATTTATCACCAGTAAAAGCACCACGAACGAGGAGCCAGAATAATTAAGACTGCTCAAAATGTCATGAAATATTGATTCAATTGGCTAAATTCTATTTTTTCTTTCATCCACGCAGGCATATATACACGGAACAATAGAAAAATGTACGGACAAAAACCGCAGACAGATGATTCTGATTCTAATAGACCGGACAAATATAAAATTTCTGAGCAGAAATACTGATTCCGATGATACACTTAGTACCATTTACCTCAGAAACCCCAATATCGATACTCTCAACTGATCCAAAATTATTTGTTGCGGTAAAATAGGTTTGGTGGTGGTATAATGTCCGCCATTTTGAATCCGCCATTTTGAATTTCGGAATTCTAATGTTAAAATAAGATTCAGTATCTCCGAAAACTCCTATGTTGATACTTTCAACTAATCTGAAATCATTTTTTGCGGTAAAATGGTTTGGTGGTGGTATATTGTCCGCCATTTTGGATCCACAATTTGAAAATTCGGACTTCTATAAGCATTCTCAATTATAAGTCCGAGCATACGTTTTACATGCTTTCGGGAGGTATATTTTATAAATTAGAACATTTTTACTATTGTCTTTGTTAAATGTCTTATGAAAATGTGGTTTTCAGGCGCTATATTTCATGCGCCATATTGGATTTTAAAAAACGCCAGCATTTTTTTGAAAGCTCTTGACCAGACGAACATTTAGAGACCTCAAACGTTTTGATAGGTTAACCCAAATTTTGGGTGCACTGATGATCCGGTTGACGTGAAACGTCCCATATATATATATTGACTTCACCAATAAGTGAACGCTGTCCAGTGAATGAACACTGTTACAACAGAATGCTTAATTTAACGCTTCTTTCAATTAGATGTATCTATGAAAAGATAGAACAAATTACTTAATTGAAAGAGAATACCACTTACCAAGTTTAAATTTAATTTATAAATGATATACATGAAAATATTGGATATAATATGTCGATTAAAGTTTCATTCAGCATAATAACCTGTACTGAATTTCTTATAATTTAATAATTGTAAATATGTTAATAAATAAGAAAGGGTAATATTCTAGTTTTATATAATTCGGTCTAGAGATTGTTGTTTCTGAGCATGCTTTGTTTCTTTAATATCATTATGATCATCAAGTTATTACCCTAGTGGAAATTAGAAAATGTGAAAAATGTACATACATACATACATACATATATACATACATACGTACATACATACATACGTACATACATAGATACATACATACATACATACGTAAATAGAAACATGCATACAAAGACACATATTTTTTTTTTTTTTAAGGGCAAACAGGCAGGGGATTAGAAAATGAAGGAAGAAAAAAATGCTTCTCCAGCACCGTAGAAGCACGCGTGCTTTTGTTGTGTTGCGCTCCCGTGTGTGAGGCTGGCCAGGGCAACCACCCAGCCGTCCGAGCTTTTCATGCTTACGTACGAGACTCGAAAGGCTTTCCCGGTGGTACCCCCATATATACACCATTCAATTATTTTGGGTCCGACTCACTAAAAAAAACAACCCCTGATGGTAATGCCTGTGTCCATGGCACGCTTGATGTTACGGGCCGTGGTCCCGCCGTTCATTATATTTCATTCCCACACCTATCCCACACCCTCTCGTGCTGCCGAGCGACCGTTGAAAACATACATCATTTGGCTCCAGCGAATCCAATTCATGTAGCTTCCTTGGAGAACTCTCGTCGTTATGCCCGCTAAGAGTCTCTTCGTCAGCCCAAACTCTATCAGAAAGTCAACGGACTTCGCTGACCAGACGCCCCTCCACGAAAGAGTGCACGACGAGAATTTGACAGTCTCATAGGACTTGCGACGCCAAGATTTTAAGGCAGTGACGAGATCTCGGTTGTCCCTGTACTTCACCACTTTATTCTCATGTGCGACATCTAGGGACTGCGAGCCGCTAACAACCTGCGAACCTATCACGCACACGCGATCATTCTTTGTAGCAACCAGATCAGGCTTCCGCAATCCTTCAGATGTTTGGATGCGGGGCTCCTCCGCTACTTCCCACCCTTTCATCCACAGGCCCGAGGCGACGACCCGACACACGGCATCATGTCGCTTGACTCTTCCGTCATATGTCCGGAAACATCCCTGGATGATGTGTGCGTCTGTTTCAGTAGTGTTGCAGCCTGCACGACACCTCACGTCCCTCTGGTCCCTGCGGGGTCCTCTTGATGTTCTTATCCGGGTGGGTAAGCAGTTTACCCGTACGTGATGATAGTGAATATAATCACGCCCGGGTACGCCGAAACTGCCGGGGCGTCGATCCATGAGTTCGAAATTTTGCTCTTCCCACACTCTCGTAACTCATTGCCATCGACAGAGCTGTAGAGACTCCGAGCCCACCATTTGTCTCATTTTAACCTGGTATCGAGAACATCTCCATCTAACGTAAGTGCTTTCCTAGCCCACTCTAGGCGCATGTCAACCCATTTAGAACGGGCGACCTCACGTATCGTAGGGGATGAGGATGTCTCCACTGACTTGAGACGTGACATCATCAAGCCAGGGACAATCGTGGTGAACGAAGGAATGCCTAGACCTCCTCTGTCACACGGAGTGTGGAAGTATGCCGTGGCAGTGTCGGCGGTGAGCCGGAGCCATCTCCTGATGGCCACCCTTACTTGCTTGTCCAACACTCTCAGTTTCCCAAGAGTCGTTCCGGCTAAGACAAGCTTGTTATAACGACGGCTCATGAGGAAGTAGCGCAGTATCAGCAAACGTTGTTGTGGCTTTCAGGGGGCTCTCGTAATCCTATCCAGCTCAATATCGAGCATGCCTCCCGCTTTTTTTGGTCCAATCGCTCTGAAGTCAACTCCGAGATACCGCCACTCTTCCGAGTCATTTCGCCGTATTGAGTGAGAGTCCCTGCTGCGCAGCTTTTCTCTCAGCCGCCTCCAGGAGAAGTTCCATGCCTTTACGGGTTGACGAGACCAGGAAGAGATCGTCGTAATACCCTATTAATAACAAGGCAGAAGACTGCTGTGGAAAGACGATCGCCTTGCCTCACCCCGCTATTAACCTTGATAGGTTCCGAGCGAGAGCCCTGCACCTCCAAAACTGTTGAGCTATTACTGTACACGTTGGTGATATACCTGATGAAACCAGGAGGTAGGCCAGCTTCCTTCATTATGGAGACGATGGCCTCGTGACTTACACTGTCGTATGCCCGGGCAAAGTCGAGAGAAGAAATGTGAATCTCTATCAAGTTGCACCTTGCGTCATCCAACAATGTAGCCAACGCCGTGATGTTCTCGGCGCAGCCGTCGTCCATGCACCGCTGTCGAAGATCGACAAGATTCGCTTTAAGCACTCGCTCCGCGAGGATCTTATGCAAGTGCCGGACGACCACCGAGGCTATGCTGATCGGACGAAACTCAGCTGGTGTTTCACTCGTCTCCTTCTTGGGTATAAGAACTGTCCTGCTAGTCAGCAGTTCTGGGGGGAATCCACCTCTTGCAAGGATTACGTTGAAAAACAGGGCCCTTACGCTCGCAGGAACAGATCTCCATTGCCTTGCTATTATCCCATCTAACTCTGGATGGTTATGGTTATACTCCCATCTAACGCCGATTTGGATGGTAACTTGACAGCTTGCGTTTCTTCGCACGTCACTGCATGTCATACGTACAGAAGGTCAACTCGATGCTCAGGTCTCGATTCCCGAAGAACAGCGGTCGACTCCTGTGTCAACACCGGCCCCCAATACTCTGTCATAGCCTGCATATCGGGGGGAGTGGACTCGTTTTTTCCATCGAGTATTTTCTTGGCAGCTCTTGACATATTCTTTTTAAAGAGTTGCTGTACTCTGGCAAACCCGCGGCGACGTTGCTGCCATCGTGGCACGGGACGCTCAACTGGTAAGTCCCTTCGTGGTTTCCGCGGCTTCGGTGGAGGAGGTGGTGGGAAAACAGTCCTAAGCCACTCACTGCAGGCGGACGACACATCTCTCCCCATCAATATATCCGCGGATATTGCCAGCAAACGATCACATAGATACATACATACATACATACGTACATAGACACATACATACATACATAAATACATACATACATCCATACATAGATACATACATACATACATACATACATACATACATACATACATACATAGATAAACATAGTAAATACATAGAAAAGATAAAAAAGATAATGAAGATAGTGCAGTTAAACCTAAATCACTGCGAGACAGCACAGGACCTACTTAACCAGTACGTTCGAGAGACGAAGGTTGATGTGGCCATCATATGTGAACAATACAGAGACCTGGACCAGCCATCATGGGACACGGACGACACTGGCAAAGCAGCGATCTGGACATGTGGCGACATAGCTTTCCAGGAAAAAATGATGACTCGTGAGGAAGGATTTGTACGGGCGAAGGTAACAGGTATATACGTATACAGCTGCTATGCCCCGCCTAATGCGCCAATTGAACAGTTCGAAAGACTGTTAGATCGACTCGTACAGGATATGGCGGGAAGAAAGCCAGTAATAATAGCAGGCGATTTTAACGCATGGGCCGTAGAGTGGGGCAGCCAAAGGACTAATCAAAGAGGACGGGTGCTGCTGGAAACATTCGCACTCCTAGATTTGGTACTAGTTAATCAGGGTTGTACCAACACTTTTAGAAGAGGGGACACAGGATCTATAGTAGATCTGACATATGTTAGCAGCTGTTTAATTGACTCAGTCGACACGTGGATCGTGAGTGAACACTACACCAATAGTGATCACCAGGCCATAATTATGGAGATAGGAAGATCAAAGCAGGGTTCCAGCGCGAGTACAAGGACCAATAGAATCGGTTGGAAAGTGAAAAACTATGATAAGGAGATGTTTCTGTTGGCACTGGAGGAAATACAACTGTTTGGGACAGCGGACAGCAAGGCTAAACAGGTGATGAAAAATATCACCCGAGGCTGCGACGCAGCTATGCCAAGAAGAGTGCCCAACCAAAGACGACCACCAGTATACTGGTGGAATAGTGTGGCGGATAGCGCTCGTAGCGAGTGTCATCGGACTAGGAGACAGGAGCAGCGGGCAAGAAAGAAATACTATAAAACTGGAAGAGGCCAGGAATTAGTAGATGCCTACCACCAGGAAATGAAAGACGCTAAGCGAAAGCTTAAGAAGACAATCCGTACCAATAAGCGACGGTGCCTGAAGGAATTACAGGACGAGGTTAATAAAGACCCCTGGGGTAGACCTTATAAAATAGTAATGAAGAAGATCAAAGGAAGCTACGCACCCCCTCCCAGGTGCCCGCAATTATTAGATCGAGTAGTGACTAAACTATTCCCCACACAACGGGACGAACCGTGTGTTATAGAATCAGAGGCAAACGAAGAAGCTATTCCTCCAGTCACAATGGAGGAACTGCTAAGCGCTTGCAAGAGGGTTGGAAACAACAAGGCTCCAGGCCTGGATGGCATTCCCAATATAGCATTGAAACATGCTATATTCGCCCAACCAGAGATCTTCATAGACTTGTACAACACATGTCTAAAAGAGGGAATATTTCCCGCCGATTGGAAGAGACAACGACTTGTGCTACTACCAAAGGGAAAGAAGCCACCTGAGGACGCTTCATCATACAGACCGCTCTGCATGCTGGACACCTCAGGCAAGATTCTGGAACGCATAATTTGCGTCAGAATGGATCAGGCAATAGAAGAAAAAGGGGGACTTGCGGAACACCAATACGGCTTTCGGAGGAAACGATCAACTCTAGACACAGTGAACATAGTGATTGACACTGCGCGCGCAGCGATAGAGGGAAAGAGATGGAAAGGAGGATCAAAGGAGTATTGCGCTGTCGTCACTCTGGACGTCAAAAATGCATTCAACTCGGCCAAATGGACCAAAATACACGAGGCATTTCGTAAGCAAGAAGTGCCTTTATATATAAGAAGGATGATATCCGACTACTTGAAGGACAGAATCTTATTATATGACACTGACAATGGCACCAAGACCTATGAAGTAACAGGAGGAGTACCCCAGGGATCAGTGCTTGGTTCACCGACTTGGAACAGCTTGTACGATGGGGTACTAAGGCTACAGTTACCCAAAGGGGCGACAGTGATAGGATTCGCTGACGACATAGCACTAGTCGTGGTAGCGAAAAGCATAGAAGATATAACAGAGATAGCTGACGAGGCTATTCGTATAATACGCGAATGGCTGACAGAGACAGGACTGGAATTGGCCAGTCATAAAACCGAAGTTCTTCTTATTTCTAGTAGGAAGAAAATGGAGAAAATAACGCTAATGGTGGATGGACACGAGATTGTTTCTCAACCAACTATTAAGTACCTGGGCATTACCATTGATGCAAGACTTACATTTAAGCAGCATCTTGAAACAGTAAGTGATAAAGCAGCAAAAGTTGGCGCTGCTTTATCTCGATTGATGCCAAATGTAGGAGGGCCAACAGAAGGTAGAAGGTTGTTCTTAGTCAGTGTAATCACATCGATTATGTTGTACGGGGCTCCTATATGGGCAGATGCCATGTTAGTGAAAACGTACGCAATCAAGCTGTTGACTATATACAGACGAAGTGCACTTAGGGTCGCGTCTGCTTATTGTACGGTATCAGATGAGGCTGCCTGTATTATAGCAGGCATGCCGCCTATTGACCTCCTAGCAATGGAGAGAAAGAATGTCTTCGAGACAAAGCGACAACAAAATGACAACACTCAGAAGGACATCTGGGATTCCGCGAAGAAGCAGACACTGACTGAGTGGCAAAAAAGATGGGACTCCAGTGGCAAGGGGCGATGGACACATTGCCTCATACCAAGGATAGAGGACTGGACCGAAAGAAGACATGGGGAAGTAAATTACTACCTCACACAGTTTTTGACCGGGCACGGATGCTTCCGAGTGTACCTGCACCGATTCAAATTAGAAGACCGTCCGATCTGCACAGTGTGTATGGACGCTGACGAGGATGCGGAGCATGTCTTCTGTGACTGCTCACGATACCAACAGGAAAGAGAAGAACTTGAGAGCTATCTCCAGACCAGAGTAACACCTGAGTCGATTATGGAGGCTATGCTGACTTAGGAGGATGGATGGTGCACAGTAAACAACTATGCAGCAGATATACTTAAGAAGGTCAGAAAAGACGAAGAAGGAAGAAGAAATAGACGAGAGATGCTGAATGAAGCTGGCGACCGGACGATGCGGTAAGATGTAGACGGCACACAACACGGAAGACTACTAATGACGGTAAAGGGAGAACCAGTGATGCCGACCACATTCACAGAAGAGGGCAGGAGCCCAATGACCCCCGCGAAGCATTGCTTGGCGGTAGTACCGCGGGGAGGTCAACTCAGAAGAAAGGGCACGGTTCACTTTACTAAGGGTCAAAAAGTGAACGGAGGGGATCCGGTTGCGGTGGGGCGTAAAAACCCTGGCGTATACTGGAAGGTTTAGTGAGTGCGAGTCTCACACACGGTGGTACTTCACTGTATCATGTCATGGTCCATAATGGATTTGCCTTAAACCTCTCTCTCTATAAGAAAAAAAAAAAAAAAAAAAACATACATACATAGATACATACATACATACATAGATACATACATACATACATAGATACATACATACATACATACATAGATACATACATACATACATACATAGATACATACATACATATATAGATACATTTTTACTTAAGTACGTCATTCAATATCATTTCTTCTTGTTCTCTTGATGAACTATGAATATTTATTAAATATAAGTATTTATTTGGGACTAAAATGCATCTATAATTACTAATGAGGATCCCGTGGCTTAAAGGAGGATCTTGCATCTATTTTTTTTCAGTTTTTAAGGCGTAGATTCGGTAGGAAATTTGTTTGGCATTTACGGTAGGGAAATTTGTGGCATTTGCGGTAGAAACATTTTTTATGTTAATGGTAGGGGGATTAACAATATTCACGGTAAGGTAATGGCGGAACTGGCTGGAAGGTGTTTTGTATGGGCATGATGAAGGTTTGCGATAATGGTAGGGGTAAGCGATATCGGTATTTTACACACCTCTAACGCATGCGTCAATGTGCGGAAAAATTACGATAACTGATTGCCGTGATGCTGCTAGCAGTTTCGATGCAGAGTATACTAATGGCACTCAGACAACTGTTTGCGGGTTATCGGTTGCAATAAGAGATTTTGCGAAGTTTGTAGCGACAACTTCGAATCTTTTAAAAGAATGGTGAAACTTACAAAAAGAATTAGTATTAACGTCCGCGTCTCTCTTCTCAGAACGATAACATAATCGCTTATTACGTGGTTCTTTGCAATCACGATAATAATGTCACGAACAATTTCAATTCCAACGTACTCAGTCAGTTTTATTACGAGTGACTTCCGATTCGGGCTCTGATTTCGGCGACGACTCCGCAGAGGTTTCCCGATCGCTTGTCTTCGAATTTCTCCGATTAGTATTGTTGTTTTTAGGCTTCGGAAATGGTAAACGTTGATCCACAACCCACTCAGGCTTCGGATGCGAAGGCTGAGTTCCCGACGGTTTACTCATGTTTACTGGTGCCGCAATGGTTTTTCTTGCCGGGGAGTGCCCTATATTTATATTTCGAGGTGGATTGCAATTAAGACAGCTGGTAATTATAACTCCTAGGGGGTCATATTTGTAGCATAAAATTCCAGATTTATTAGGGCAGAGCTTTGCCTGGTGTCCGGTAAGGTGACAGGCCCAATAAGCATATAAAAATTTCCTATACGCTGGTTTTCAATATACGGTATAATGGTACAAAGTTAATTCTTCTGCTGGTGAATTCCAGGAAAAGGATTTGACTTCCTGAGTTTTCGAAGTACCATGCGATTGACTCCGTTCGACGTTTTACGATTGGGGGTTTCGAGTGATTCATTTGTCAATGAAACAACAATACGAGGATTTTCAGGCGATGAACAATCCGACCTGCCGTCACTATTCAAAGATCTCGATAAATTTTTCAAAAGTTTAGTTCAATTCGAGTTACGATCGCTCCTTACAGGTTCTTGCGAACGGTTTGTTGCAGATTTACTAAGCAGTAGCTACTATTAGAAAATTTTCCGTAATCCCGTCTGTGATTCCGTGACCTGAGAGTGTAGAAAGATAATTCGACTGAGATTCGTTTAACGCAGTAGTTTTGAGCTTCGAAGTTGTTCATTGCCGATGAACAATGCTCTGTGCAGTTTCCTCCGAGGTGAGAACGGACGATTTCTCTTTGCTCTTTCCTAAAGAATTCGAATTTTCGGGAATCAATGCCGATACAATTGTTGTCTCTAATTCCACAGAAGAATCAATTACGAAAGTCGGGCGACATTCCGACAAATATTCATTCTCCGTCTTATCAACTGGGCTACGAGATACCGATAGATCCGGCGGAGGTGGTTCGATGACTACCGACGACAATGATCCTTGTGCGGGATACGATTCGAGACGATTTTGTAATTCGATGGAAATCTGTTGTCCGGTAATTTGCGATATGGGGGAATATTTGTATGGGTGGATATTAGGGAATGGTATAGCGGTGCCGTAGCTATTCGATGCAATACTGTATATTGGGATTTCATGTAATGGGTTGTATTGTGGTGTATAATCGTTACATTTTTGTGGGGAGAGAAGGCTTTTTGTGTTTCGGTCTTGTGTATGAAGATTTTGTGTAGTAGTGTAGGGTTGGATGTGAAGGTTGTGAGGTTTGTTGCGTAGGGCAAGTTGGTGTTTGTGAAAGTTACGAAATTTGTGCCGTAGGGTAGGTTGGTATTTGTGAGATAAATGTATGTTGTGTGGTGAAACATCTATACGATACCATGAGGTGGATCGGTATTTGGGAGATATTATTAGATTATACAGGAGGTTGTTGTGGAATTGTTTCTCCGATATGATTTTCAATTGCTTTAATCCCACAACTCATGTAATCAACGTAATTTTGAGCTTTTGTCGAGATTTCAACTATTTGGTTAAGTATCTCGTCGTAAGTCCCTTCTATACTAATCTGACAATATTTCACGCTATTCAAAAGAGTATTTAAATCATATATTTCGAATACATACCGTACAATCTCTTGTTTGTTCACGACATTGGACAAATATCCTTGCACCGAATTATTATTAAGACGTAAACAAGGTTTTTCTTTATACGTGATTTGATCATCATTACCCGAAACTCATAGCACTGCATCAGATCCAAAAATCTATATAAGCTGATATCTAACTACTTGATACATCATCTCGTTATTGGATCCATTTGTACTGATTTTGTTCATATTAGTATGCCGCAATATATATTTTTATCAGCGACTTTAGTAAAAGATTTCGAAATTTGCTTTCCTAGCAACGATCGCTTCCTCAAGAAGTTTCAATTGGTCAGCCGTCGCCATTTTAAGGTAAAAGGACGATACGCTTCTTTAATTCAAAGTCAGCATGACTGAATCTAGCTCACTTTTGCTTGCTCACTATAAAGTGCGATTTGATATTACGAAAAGTATATAAGAGGAAAAATAAGAAATCTTCAAACAATTCGTAATTTAGGTCAAGAAAAAAAGAAAGAATGAAAAACAATGAGTTCTCAAAGAAAAATCACGAATACACTATTGCATAGAATACGAAAAAAGTGAATAAGCGAAAGCAATAAAACTAAAATAAATTTTAGCAAGCAAAAGTGAAGCAAACCAAACTAAAATTCAGTATCAATATTTCTGCATGCGTGTAGTAAGTGTACGCAAGATAGGAAAAACCTCAACAACTGGATAATTTGTAGTAGGGTAGCAATCGGTAGCATCGTGGTATTGTTTAAATTCGATATGGGTTGAGGGGTATGATAGGTGGGATATTACTGATTCAGAATATTATGGAAAAATCATATTTTAATGAAGGTGGTTTACAAAAAATATAAAATTGTATTGCAAAATTAGAGGATATTTTAGAAGTAATCAAGGATGGATGACTAATTACAAGATGAAAAAAAAAATTACAATGTGTGATAACGAAAAAATTTCAATATGATCAAAATTTTAATTTAAAGTAAAAATTAATTACCATCAAAGCAGAAAATTTATTTATCTAGGTCCTTTAAGTAAATTAAACTTTTACACGAAATATTTACTCAGTTGAGTAAATTTGTGCCAATTTCAAATAAAACTTTTCTGTAATATTGGATTAAAAATTTTGGAAATTGAAACTTGTATAGTATATTATTTTTAGTAAATATTTGCATTAAAATTCGAATAAATATTTATAATAAATATTTATTCGAATTTTAATGCAAATATTTACTAAAAATAATATACTATACAAGTTTCAATTTCCAAAATTTTTAATCCAATATTACAGAAAAGTTTTATATGAAATTTTATAAAAAATGTACGAAAGTAGATTAGGTAACTTATTTGTAGCAAACGAACAAAAATGATCGAAGAAAAAACTTCTCACTAGTTCGAAGAAAATATTATTCACTTATTTTTGATAAACCCAGTTTGCAACGATTAAATCACTATAGTGATCATAGGATTCATGAAGGATAGGTGTAAAGTGGTATTGATTGGAAGGTGAGAATTTATTGTAGCGGTAGGCGGAGAAAATAAACAATATATATTACGAAATTATGCATAACATACATAAAATATAGGGAAAATGTATGTAAAATATTAAATTATAATCATATAATAGTGATTAAAATGTTACCTTTTATTTTCGAGTGAGTGTGGTTTTTAGACTTTACACTTGTATTGAAGTTCCAGAAAAAAACTTCATAATCTCATGACTATTTACGAATATACCACTCAAAAATGATTAATATTAATTTACTAAATTGTATGTTGTGAATATTCTAATTAAAAGAAAAGTAAAAAAAGTATCTATTCAAGGTCTATTTAATTGAAAATAATTTCCACTGTATGTGTTCATAAAAAAAATGTATTTAAATCTGATTATAATTAATCCAGTTATGTACCATTGCTAATCAAATTTATTAATTTCTGTAAATATTTTGAATTCAAAAACAAAATTTTATTTGTTACATTTGTTACTACTATTTAAAATCGTTAAACAAATGAAATAACAATTCAGTCAAAAAATACTTTTAATTAAACTGATTTTAAAAAAAAATTTGAAGCAGATTGTAGAGTCTATACTGGAAAAATGGCCAGCTACACGCCGTCGCGACGTTATCGATATTTCCTACAGGTGCCACTTTATGTTTAAGAATACCTGCGCTTTCGTATTCTATGAATTTTTAATCACCAATTGCATTTAATTAAATTTTATTTCAATCGAAATTTTACTGAAATTTTTGTCGGCCCCAGGTTGCGCGTCAATTTTATAACAATAATTTTGGATATTAAAACAAAAATCATTGCGTCGCAAATGCACGCTTTAACAATATATTTATTCGAGGCTTTAAATAAAGTACGACACATGAAATTAGGATAAAAACATGAACGCTTGAGATTTATTTAAATTAAATTACAAATGTGTTGAACGCCAGCTGAGCGAACTCGCAGCACGATGTTGCAACTGTTCAATCGACACATAGAATTATTTATAGAAACTAAAACTAATTACGGTGAGCACAACGGTATGGTGGGTAAAGATATGTGTTCGAGAGGGGAAGAAGTTAGTACTCAGCGATGCGAATTCTACAGAATATATGACGGTGAAATACGAATGCTAAAGAAGACATGCGGCGCGTTGCTCTACAAACGCACGCGATGCTAGATTCCCAATAGATATATATTATAACATGGAATTTATTTTGCCTGTCTCTTTAACTACTTAATTAATAAATTTCAACATTCACTCCAAGGGTTGGCTTTGCACTTTACCGAATCTAGTTATAATAAAAGGGCGCCAGGTAAAGTCTTCCCCGAGGAGGTGTCGTGATACAGGAAATCAGGATGAATTCTTTAACTACTAAATAATAATACTATGTCTTAGCAATTTAAGTACCTAGGCATTATTTATATATACACTCAGAAGGTCGCTAATAATTTACAAATTAACGGTCGCTTTCCCCAACATGGCTATGTCAGCCCACACACGCCGCTTATATGACCGAATCACCCTGTTTTCCCAGGCTAATAAAATTTTCTATAAACCCTTAATCCCTCCGTTTTTGCGTCTTTCTCCCCTTTATGAAATTATCCTCTTTCTCGACGTAATCGAACTATCAACTTGTGTCGACGCCATACATCTTCGCGCCACAAATTGTTACGTATCACAAGTCACGCCGCGTACTGATTTTAAGAAATTTGATATCACACCACCACACAATTCATGTATATATGATGATAATAAATAAATAAACATTATACCGACTCTGAAGAACTGCCGAGGGTGGCTCGAGAATTTACAGTCCAACTCACCGCTGATTAAATGTCCTCGTGTGAAATGTAAAGCATCGCTTTGTCGAATTGTCGGCGGCGTGCTCACCCTCGCCAAATCTTTAACAACTAAACTATCAACAAACCCAACCTCTCAATTAACTTTAACCACTACTAAACTCAACAATAACTCTCCCACACTTATGGTGCTCTTGGAGACGCGTGGACAGGCAATGCCGAAAATCGGAGAGACCGGAAATCTTCTCCAAATTCGGTTTCTCTGTTCAACCTTAGCTTCAGCCCACACACTTGTTGCTCCTCTTCTTATCTTGATTTTGATTGGTCTTGATTTCCTTTAAATGCAAAAATTCCATGGCGATATAAGTCGCTATCGTTGATTGGTTCGTAGCGCGAGTGCCTCCCTGTCTCCGGAGCGGGCGTAGTACGAATCACTATTTACGAGCGCGCGATAGCCTGGCGCGTGTATCTCTATTGTGAGCTTTTCTGATTGTCGCCGCTGAACCACCACAGTTGGCAGCATGCGCGCGCTGCCATACGCTATGGTAGACCAGCAGCTTCAGGCGGCTCGCCGATGTTAACTCTCCCAGGAGCTGTCCGCTGCCGCTTCTCTCTCTCTCTCTCTCTCTCTCTCTCTCTCTCTCTCTCTCTCTCTCTCTCTCTCTCTCACGTGGCTACAGCCGGTATTATGTAACTTGAGGGAGCTGCCGCTGCTGCAGTGAATCCTCTCTACTCCCGCGTCTGCGTGCATCGGAAGAGAGGATAGATAGATAGATAGATATACTGTTTATTTATCAAAGACGATAATTCTTACAATTGCATGTACATGTATAGTTATAATAATTAAAATATCAGTCAGTATTATACATTTGTTATCTTACATTTAACATTCAATTATTGCGTTTCTTATATATAAAATAACATTATTCGCTGTAATAGTTCATCAGTTTATAAAATCTAAATATAATGAACTAGTCATAGTCAAATGGCACACCACAGAACACGCTTCGTCAAATACATAAAATAAAATAAATATAATAAAGATAACATAATACGATAAAAATAAAAAGAATACATACACACACTTTACGAAATTTGTACGTATAACTATCACGTCGAAAAAATAAAAACACACCCATTCACGTGGTACGCTTACAATTCACGCTAACAAATATATTCACACTTAACACTTAACATATAAAATAAATAAATTAACAAATAACTAAGTCAAATAAATAAATAAATTAAATAACTAAATAAATAAATTAAATAACTAAATAAATAAATTAAATAACTAAATAAATAAATTAAATAACTAAATAAATAAATTAAATAACTAAATAAATAAATTAAATAACTAAATAAATAAATTAAATAACTAAATAAATAAATTAAATAACTAAATAAATAAATTAAATAACTAAATAAATAAATTAAATAACTAAATAAATAAATTAAATAACTAAATAAATAAATTAAATAACTAAATAAATAAATTAAATAACTAAATAAATAAATTAAATAACTAAATAAATAAATTAAATAACTAAATAAATAAATTAAATAACTAAATAAATAAATTAAATAACTAAATAAATAAATTAAATAACTAAATAAATAAATTAAATAACTAAATAAATAAATTAAATAACTAAATAAATATATTAAATAACTAAATAAATAAATTTAAATAAATAAATAAATTAAATAAATAAATAATTTAAATAAATAAATTTAAATAAATAAATAAATAATTTAAATAAATAAATTTAAATAAATAAATAAATTAAATAAATAAATAATTTAAATAAATAAATAACCTAAATAAATGTCTGTATCAGATTAGGACTACACAGAAATTAACAAAATAATGTATAAACCAATTTTCGAAAAGTTTACTTCTGTGTATTCCCGTCACTATGTAATTGTTCAAGTTGCCTGCCTAACGCCGTTTTAAATTTACAAAAAGATGGCAGGCACCTCACACTGCTTGGGAGCGAATTCCAAAGGTGCGCACCTTGAACTCTAAACGAGAATAGGCCCTTATCGGTGCGCGACCCCGGAACCGAGAGCTATTTCGTACCACCCCTACTTGAAGTCCTGGCCTGGAGGACGGGTCACGCGTGTGTGTGTGTGCGCGTGCAGCAGCTCATCATCCTCGAGATATGGGAGAGAGAGAGAGCAGCAGAGAGAAAGAGTCACGCATATAGCGCGCGACGGGGTATATGTCGTGTGTGTTACTACAACACGGCGTACACACCAACAGTTCCAGCCCGGGCGTCTGCTGCGCGATCAGGGCAGTATTTTGCCTCGGCGCGATTCTCCTTCTTCTCATTCCATCCAACAAATAATAATAATTCTCCCTACGGTAATAACAATGTTAAATAAATATTTTAATGTTCGGCTCTAGTGACGGCGGTGATTCGGTCGCAATTGACTGTCCCTGTTGTAATAAATATTTTGACGCGAAATACGCGTCACAATATATATACACTGGGAGGGGGGTTTCCCCCTGCGTGCGATGCTCACCACCGTTCAACTTTTAAACTTTAATAAACCATGTAGAACTGAGTGTCTGTTGTAATATTTAATATAAGAATCACGCATTTTAATTGTGTACAGTTTAACATTGATCAATATATATATATATTCGACCAATGCTAAATTGTGCACAATTATAATGTGCATGAAGCAGAACTCTATAATTTTTACTTAATATATATTACTAGGTAACTCGTATTCGACTAAACTAGATAAACTCGTATTCGATTTCACCATCCCACCACCGTATGTAGCCCCTGGAGTAGCTAAGATAAACCATCATGAAATGAGTGTAGCAGGCTGTAGTCCGATAAAACAACGTATTCGTCGAATCGCTCCAAAACTCTTAGCCGCTGTCCACGCTAAGGTAGATCGCCTCCAAGCAGAAGGAATCATTGAACCCTCAGATAGCGCTTGGAGTAGTTGTCCCGTAATTATACCGAAATTGGACGGTAAAATAAAATTTTATATCGACTACCGAACACTAAATGGCGTTACAAGGAAAAACGCTTACCCTTTTCCCGCAAGTTTTCAGTCCGCCATGGACGCCCTCTTTGGTCCAGAATGGCAACTCATGTTTTCGTATACATGGACGGTATTATGATAGTCAGAAACACGTTCGAAGAGCATTTATATTGGCTGGAGAAAGTGTTGAAAAAATGCGAGAAATCGATCTAGAAATTAACCGAGAAAAGTCAGAGTTCTGTTGTTCGGAAGTTAAATACCTGGGTTATGTCGTCAACAGGGAAGGACTCCAAACAGATCCAGACAAGATTGCCCCTATTCTAAACTATGCTCTACCTCGAAATCTAAAGCAACTTCGCCGATTCCTCGGTTTGGTATCACGGTATGCTTGCTTTATTACAAACCTTGCTGAAATAAAAATTCCCCTTACCGGACTTTTCAACAAAAGTCTTCCTTGGACATGTAGAGAAGATCAACAACAAGCCTTCGAAAAACTGTTTGATACTTCTAACCAAAGCTCCAGTCTAAGCCGGACCAGATCCCACCCCTCCGTTCAGCCTGCAAACAGATAGCAGAAGTTACGCTTTAATAATTCAGGAAGAAGAGCACCCCATCGCCTACGCCAGTAAGACCTTAAGAAAAGCGGAACGTAACTACACAGTGACAGAACAGGAATGTCTGGCTGTATTATGGGCAATAGATACATTTCGAGGATATCTTCTAGGCGAAAAATTTACTGTCATTACTGACCACAGTAACCTAACTTGGCTGCAAAATTTAAAAGACCCAGCTGGTAGGTTAGCCAGATGGGTAACAGCTCTTCAAGGCTACAATATGGAAATCATACATCGTAAGGGAGCACTTCATAAAGTACCTGATGCACTATTTCGTTCGTTTAATGAGGTTTGCTGCTTAGCAACAACGGGACTGCTAGACGTGGATAACTGTTATCGCATAAAAATGGTAAATAAAAATCCAGAAAAATATCGAGATTGGAAAATTATAATTAATTGTCTATATAAATACCATTCCAACCCTCTTATCGACCCAATCGTAACCGACTTAGACAGTTGGAAACTTGTAGTTCCAGAACTCGATAGAGAGAGAGCTATTTTCGAATGTCATAACACCCTCCAGTCAGGTCATTTGGGAGTCGATAAAACCTATCATCAACTGCTTCAATCGTATTTCTGACCGAGAACGAAAAAATGAAGCTTTCCCTGACTGCCAAATGTATAAAGTCCCACAGCAGGCGCCAATGGGACTTATGATAGAAAAAAATAGACGGATCTTGGGAAATCGTAGCAGCTGATGTCATGGGCCCATTACCAACTAGTACACCCATTTACACCCACTGATTCCACCCCATCGAACAACGAGCTGCCTCCTACCGCCCGGTCATCTATATATAACCTCCTCAATAGATGTGAGAATGGTTTCAATAATAAATTTAGAACTTATTTATACATATATTTTTCATATGCATTCGCGTGTGTATTTGTGCGTGCATTGGAATTTAACTTATATTTCAAATAAAAAAAACCGCTGCCAATTCTTTGGTACTTATCGCGCGCGACTATGAGAAATGTGCGCCGATGAGGCGTCGAGATTTATTGAAATTACACACACACACGACGTTGGGGGGGCACATTTTATTGAAGTCGAATGCAGGTGACATCATAATTGCTGGTTGAAGATACTTGTATATCGTTGTGTTTATATTTTTCTTTACAATTAAAATTATTGTTGTTATAATAAAGAGTCGCGTCGCACGTGTGCTAATCGTAAAAATGATCTTTCTCTTCCAAACTGATATCTCAAAGATACGCAGCGCTGATTTGCCGACTGTTTTCGAAAAATAGTGTCATGTAGGAAAAATAATCTGAATTGAAGTAATGTGTATTTGGTTTTACTTGCCAAAATAGATGAATTGTATAGAGTTTCATGGAATGTGTTTATATATTGCTCAATGAGATTTAATAAAGTATTCACATTCAAGAGAATTCATGTCTGTAAAAAAGAACTCTTTATAAAAGTTAAAAGATATAATAGAAGTAATTTAAAAAGCTATTTTTAATTTTCTAAATGCTTATGTATAATTAAACACGTTATTACTACAAAGATACGTAGAAGTATATAATCTTATCTCTATAAATATTAAAGTTTTCTACAAAATATTCTTCTGAAATGAGAAAGAAATAAGTTCTTATTAAAATGTTATAGTTAGTAGTCATAACTAGTGTCATAACTCGTTTCAATGATCTCCAAAACACCCAACTACCAAGATTCAAGCGAAACAACTGATTTAAAAAAATAATCCACCATATTGAATCATCCAATTTGAATTTTGTATTTTTAAAACTAAATTCGAGATCGGGGACCTTACAATCCTTTAGAGTATCAAATTTTATCAAAATATGTTACCGTAGAAAGAACGTAATAAATGGTGAAGACATGCAACTGCCGTGCAAGCGAAATAAGTGCGATCCGAAGTTTCTGCTAAATAATAAATTGATACGAGGGTAGTTCAATAAGTCTTTAGAATAAAGTATAAAAACAATTTTTTTTGGGTAAATTTTTTTTTATTTTTCAACATAATCTCCTTGGAGCTCTATACACTTGGTCAATCGCTTTTTAAGTTTTTTTAATCCTTCAGAAAAATGCGTTTTCGGAAGTTCCTCAAAATAAGCACTTACTGAGGCAATGACGTCTTCGTTGTCCGTAAATCTCTGTCCACCGAGCCATTTTTTCAAGTTTGGAAATAAGAAAAAGTCACTGGGGGCTAAATCTGGTGAATACGGTGGGTGTTCGACCAATTCGAATTTTAGTTCTTCAATTTTAGCCATTGAAACGAAGCATGTGTGAACTCGGGCGTTGTCGTGATGAAAGAGAATTTTTTTTCTCGCCAAAGTGGTCGTTTTTTTTTAATTTCTTCTTTCAGCTGCTCTAATAATGATGCATAATACTCACCAGTAATTGTTTTACCCTTTTCCAAGTAGTCAATAAGTATAATTCCACGTGCATCCCAAAAAACTGTAGCCATAACCTTACCAGCTGACTTTACGGTCTTTGCCTTCTTTGGAGCTGGTTCGCCTGTGGAAATCCACTGTTTGGATTGTTCCTTTGTCTCAGGAGTGTAGTGGTGTATCCATGTTTCATACACAGTCACAAATCGACGAAAAAATTCCTCAGGATTCCGACTTATGCGCGCCAAAAGAGCCTCAGAGACGACCACTCTATTGCGTTTATTCTCAGCTGAGAGCAAACGCGGCACCCATCTTGCCGATAGCTTTTTCATGCCTAATTTTTCATGTAGAATTGAAACAACTGCACCTATAGATATCCTTGTGGCCTCAGCTAACTCACGCACTTTTAATCTTCTATCCTTCAACACCATATCGTGGATTTTATTGATGATTTCGGGAGTAGTTGCTTCTACGGGCCTTCCTGAACGTGGTTCGTCACTTATTCATGTACGACCACGCTTAAATTCATTTACCCAGTTATAAACCGTTGCTAAGGCAGGGGCAGATGTGCCATGAACTGAGTCCAATTCATTTTTTATCTCATATGGAGTTAAACCCTTTAAATGAAAATGTTTAATTACCGCTCTGAACTCGTTTTTTTCCATTTTTCTTAACAAGCAATTTTTTTTTTCAATTGGTTATAAAAACACGTAAACTCAGAAGATGTGGACTGTGACTGTACCATGTATCTAGTCGGGAGTGGTGCTGACTGAAAACAGATGATTTGGAGCGATTCGCGCGCCATCTGTTGGTCATTCTAAAGACTTATTGAACTACCCTCGTACCATCAAATTATTATAATTAGTAAAACATATATCACCACAAGCAAAAGTATCGATTATAAAAATCGTTATAAACCAAAAACAAATTGACAAAATTTAAAAAGTATTTTTAATTTTGAATCTTTATAAAAAAAACAAAAAAAAGACTTTTAATAGATAAAAATATCATAAAAGTTAAAAATCATCAAATAAAAAACAAGTCGATGAATCTAAAAAAAATATTTCATTTTATAAAAAAAGAGCGATTCTTGAAAAATGACCATGCTATACCCACTAAAAAGGCAACACAAAATCAATAAAAGAAATATAACCTCAAATATCTCGAAAAATAAAAGAATTTATATTCTGGTCATAGAGCTCAGCCAAGACTGCCAAAAGATAGTGGAATCCTTTTCCATCTTCATTTATTTATAAAGATTTTTCATCATATGTTTCGAAAACATCGTCATTTTAAAAAAATGACGTTTTCGTGTATAAAATAAGAAGGAAAATAGAAAATTAAAAATAAATATATAAAATTCTAATTTCTTTTTAAACTGAAAATTTTGTCAGAAAATTTTCAGTTTAACAATAAATTATAATTTTATATATTTATTTTTAATTCTCAAATGTTTTTTATTTTACTCGTTTTTGTTATTTTATTTTTATAAACATATTATTTACAATAATTATTATTAATGTATTCTTACATACTTTCTAACTATTATTATTTTAAGATCCGTCGTCGAAGTTCAAGTGAACGTTGCAGATGTAATTTAATACCTGTACGCATTGGACCTGGCTTTCAATAGTCATGATGTATCCATTACCCCCTCCTACATTTGAAGAATGCAGTAGGTGAAGTACATATGCAGTCATAACTGGCTCTACAGTTTCAAGTGGAATTTGAACTACTAGAACCACGGTAACAAACCCGGGACCTATTAGATAGAAGTCCGAGTTACAAACCACCTAACGGCTCCTTAAATTACTTATAAATAAGTATTTCAAAATTTCTATGTTGATTTAATATAAAAGCATCCTAACATGCTCTTAAATAATTTAAGTTAAGCATTATAAATTATTTATAATTCTGTTAAATTACTTATAAATGTGTAGATATCGGTTTGTAAATTTTTATATACAGATAGTGTATTCAGTTATTCTTGTGCTCAAAGCTGCATATCATTGCCTCACTCATACACACGCCTTATACCCACCCTCGAATATTTATGGAACGCTAAAACGCTTTTGTGCGAGAATTCCCAAAATTAGCGGTCCATTCGAGAACTACACTTTGGCTGGTTGTTTTGTGGTGTTTTATAGTTATCTGCTTCATAAAATTTAAGATTTGACGTTATGTTTTATCAATTATTCGTGCAATTATCCTCATTTCCTCTAATTGTGGATACTTTGAAAAAGTGTACCTTGCAGATATATCGCTTTAGATTAATAGAATTATAGTATCTATCTAATACGTTAAAGGTATTAGATATCATCTTTTAGATTTGCTTATGCCTCACATTTATTAAAGGGTGGTCGGAGCGAACTTTACCATTGTGACATCTACCTCGTGCCATGTATAATACCAATGTCTCATACCTATTCTTTTTGTACTTTTTTCCCATATCTTTATTTTCCCACTTAATCACATCCCGCGTTCATTCACGGTTATGCTTGCGAAGCGAGGAAAAACTGTATCAGGAGAAATCCCGCTGCGAGATGGTCGGTATATTTTGCATGTTCGAATTGGATGTCTATGACACATTCTGCAGGCTTAGACACCGAATGTAATCATGCCATACCTCCCGCTTACTTTGTTGAGTGTGAAACATCACCTCTAATCGATGGGACAAAGTTGAGTAGGGCGCAGGGTTCCCTGACGGTCACCCATTCTATGCAAAGTAGTATAAACCTATTTTTTAATTTACAAGATTATTCTTATTTAAAATTAAATACAAAAAAATACGAGTAATTAGAAAAATTTTAAAAATGTATATAAAATTATCATTTTTCTTCAAGCTGATTTTTTCTTTAAATTGACATAATAGATCATTATATTATCAAGTTTATAAGAAAAATACTTGATGTCAATATACCGTCAAAAATAGGGTGTATTGCGTCATTATTGTCATATTTGACAGAAAATATGTAAAAAATTAATGAAAAATCAACATAAATAAATTCATACTACGATAAAAAAAAAGAATTTGAAGTTAGAAAATGAAATTTAAGATTAATTTTTACATACAAATTGAAAAAAAAAACTTTTATATGTTTTAATTGCGCATACGAGCTTCTATCCCTTATTTTAGTATAAAAATAAAAAAAAACGAAACCTGAAATTTCAATGGCAATGCGATAACTAAAATGTCATCCTTAAAATTCTGTCTTGCAGCAAATGGCTTCTTTCAAAATATAGAAAAAGATTATTGCTGCTCGGTATCGAATAAAAAAAGAAAAAAATTTCGGCCAACCCTACTGCACACGCAGCGCGCTCTGTCTGACTACAGTTGGCACACGCTTCGCTCTACAGTCTACAACCGCCGTGCGCTCTGTCCGACTACCATTGGCATACGCTTCGCTTGACAGTCTGCACACACACAAAACTCAACTGTTAGCACACGGCGCGCGATCTGGCCGACTAGATTGCCTACACACTCCGCCAGCCTACTATTATCACAATCAGTGACTCATTAGTCTGCCATCATCGTCATCATAATTATTGAAATACGGACTTCTTATTGCAAATATTGTACATAATTTTCTGTATGGTATCCGCCCATTATAGCTAAATAGACATGTCTCCCTTACGAAACTTCGAGTTTCCGAAAAACTAACACAGATGCAACATAGATAGATTCTTTCTACAAAAATTCAATTCAGTAATCGATAATTCTATTTACACAATATATTATGTATGCTAAACTATTTCATGAAATAATGTATTGGAAAACAGGACAAAATTTAAACGTATTCATTTATTTTTTTGTAGCGCTATAATAGATCGTATTTTAAGATCTAAATCATAAGATATCTGATTTATAATATAATAATTATCAAGTAATTTATAGAATTAATTGCATGCTAATGATAAATTACCAATTGGACAATAAACTTTAGAAACGGAATTTTGTACGTTTTACACAATGATACTATCACTTGAAATGCCGCTACCTTCTCATTGTATAAATTTTGTTCAATTGTTTACAACTTTTGTGAAAGTGGCTTTGTAACACTGCGGAATTATTAAACATTAATTTAAGTTTATTGAAATGTTTTACCTAATACCCATCTCAGTAAACTTATTTTTATACGTTTAACTGAATATGTTTCACTACCGAACTCATGACCGAGGACGGCCATGAACCGGGGGTAGATGTGATGTTACACAACATCACACTGTTGTTTCTACAAGCAACAGCATGGATTTAAGTAGAATATACAAACGGAAACAAGTCACACATTAAGCAACGTACACGAAGTGTTGACGAGTGAACTCACCCCTTTGTGGGACCGCTGCCTCTGTACGATGCCCGTGGCCTGATTACAACAACAAACGGAATTTGACGGTCATCAGTGTTCTCGCATGAAAATTCCGGGTGTGCTAAATTCAACGCCTTTGTGACAGCGCGTAGCCAGGGGTCGAAAGCACTCCGTATCTTACATGAAGGATTTAGCTACGAGGGTAGTTCAATAAGTCTTTAGAATGACCAACAGATGGCGCGCGAATCGCTCCAAATCATCTGTTTTCAGTCAGCACCACTCCCGACTAGATATATGGCGCAGTCACAGTCCACATCTTCTGAGTTTACGTGTTTTTATAACCAAATGAAAAAAAAAATTGCTTGTTAAGAAAAATGGAAAAAAAACGAGTTCAGAGCGGTAATTAAACATTTTCATTTAAAGGGTTTAACTCCATATGAGATAAAAAATGAATTGGACTCAGTTCATGGCACATCTGCCCCTGCCTTAGCAACGGTTTATAACTGGGTAAATGAATTTAAGCGTGGTCGTACATGAATAAGTGACGAACCACGTTCAGGAAGGCCCGTAGAAGCAACTACTCCCGAAATCATCAATAAAATCCACGATATGGTGTTGAAGGATAGAAGATTAAAAGTGCGTGAGTTAGCTGAGGCCACAAGGATATCTATAGGTGCAGTTGTTTCAATTCTACATGAAAAATTAGGCATGAAAAAGCTATCGGCAAGATGGGTGCCGCGTTTGCTCTCAGCTGAGAATAAACGCAATAGAGTGGTCGCCTCTGAGGCTCTTTTGGCGCGCATAAGTCGGAATCCTGAGGAATTTTTTCGTCGATTTGTGACTGTGGATGAAACATGGATACACCACTACACTCCTGAGACGAAGGAACAATCCAAACAGTGGATTTCCACAGGCGAACCAGCTCCAAAGAAGGCAAAGATCGTAAAGTCAGCTGGTAAGGTTATGGCTACAGTTTTTTGGGATGCACGTGGAATTATACTTATTGACTACTTGGAAAAGGGTAAAACAATTACTGGTGAGTATTATGCATCATTATTAGAGCAGCTGAAAGAAGAAATTAAAAAAAACGACCACATTTGGCGAGAAAAAAAATTCTCTTTCATCACGACAACGCCCGAGTTCACACATGCTTCGTTTCAATGGCTAAAATTGAAGAACTAAAATTCGAATTGGTCGAACACCCACCGTATTCACCAGATTTAGCCCCCAGTGACTTTTTCTTATTTCCAAACTTGAAAAAATGGTTCGGTGGACAGAGATTTACGGACAACGAAGACGTCATTGCCTCAGTAAGTGCTTATTTTGAGGAACTTCCGAAAACGCATTTTTCTGAAGGATTAAAAAAACTTAAAAAGCGATTGACCAAGTGTATAGAGCTCCAAGGAGATTATGTTGAAAAATAAAAAAAAATTTACCCAAAAAAAATTGTTTTTATACTTTATTCTAAAGACTTATTGAACTACCCTCGTATAATCACTGACTTCAATTCATAGCGAGCCCCCACTGGAGCAGAATCCCAGTCCATTCGGCTGCCATGATTGAATGGATCAGCATAGTCACTTCGTCACCTGCACGTCGCGATCGCACCCACAATCAAGGAGAAACTGCGGGTCGTTAAAGACACGACCAGCGATGCGAAATAACCGTTAGTTTGAAAATAGTTATATTACCGAGAACATGGCCGTCATTGTGACCCGTTACGCTTGTAACGTGACCATTCCAAAATTTTAAACGCAAAATGATGATCATTTTCTTTTCGGTCACACGACATGACATTACAAAAGCTGGAAAAATAATTATTTTATTTTAGTATATAGTAGTAGGAGTAGGGCGGTTCTAAATAAACTCGTCGCAGGTGAAAGGATTGTGCGCGCACGCGTTGACCTTATACATATATTCCGTAGTAGTAGTCTCTCTCTCTCTCTCTCTCTCTCTCTCTCTCTCATCACTTCTATTCACTTATTCATTCAATCTCTCATTCTCTCTCTTATTCACTTATTCACCCGCTAAACCGATCTCGCCGTCATTCGATCACTCGCTCGTTTCATGCCTTATACCCACCTACTCACCTACCTATCCATACCCACCTAGCGTACTACACAGCCGAGTAGAGGCGCGCCGCCGTCTCCACCGCCGCTCCGATCGAGCTACACAACAGTAGTATCAGTAGTAATGACCTACAGATTTTTTCATTTTTATGGTTACATACATGATAATAATAACAATGCCCTTGCTTCCTTATACCTGATCTACTTCTTTGTCAGCGTCTTCATTATCATCTTCACCTCTATCGTCATCATCTTTCTCTTGATGCAGGCAATCTGGTTAGCAGATTGCCTGCCCTATTGCCTTACTATGAGCTCTCTCTATCCATCAACCTCTCGTTCCCTTCTACTTTTTCTTGTACTCACTCTTCATACTGCTCGAACGATTTCATAGCATAGCTTTTGCTGATATTGTTTGTGTATGTGTGTTGATGTGTGTATGTAGATGTGTATCTGTCTGTGTGAAGTCAGTATACTTTAATAGCTACGTAGTTATTATTCAACATCCTACACACGTACATTAGAAGTTTGAAAAATATTCTAGCTTTCTCTTTGTAATTTTGTCAAAGATTTATCTCACCTTTACTGTTTGTAAAAATACAATTTTGCAATGTAAAGTCGAGTCGCGCAATTCTAGCCTCACACAGTTCCAAGTTTGAAGTTTTGCAATAAACATCCATATTAGCATTGCTATCAGCGTCTTCATTATTATTATTGAGTAGTTTTATTCATTTTCTCTATCAACATTTTATTTTTTAAGAAAAGAAAATTGTGCATTGTCGTTGATTCCTTGACCACTGCTTCTACTACTACTGCTACTACAGCTACTACTACTACTACTGCTGATCTACTACTATTTCTGCTTGAGTACTATACTGATACAAAGCCTTATCAAAATTCTCAACCCGCACTTCGTACAGTCTCCTTGTCAGTACAATCATCTCTAAATTTACTAACTACTACTTACTATTAATATTATTAGCAAATAAATTAAACGAGTATATTTATTTATTTTTTAATTATTTCGATTCAACATACAAATTATATTATAAATGTTTAGTTTTATACGACATTTTCTATCTTGTTTATTCGAAACATTTTTATATTATTTTACTCTACATGAATCACAATACTTTTGTATTTATAAATACCGTTATATTTAGCCATTTGTAAGTCATTTATCAAATAACTGCTAAAATAGTTTATTTTTATAATGTATAAGAATATACATAACAAACAGAAATGTTATATTTCTTAAAACGTTACTGTGAATTACATCACGTCAACTTACTACTGATTATCTTAAAACAAAAATTTTTTTTTACTTTTTCTACAGTAACGTTTTCTTATTTTATATACAATTTATGTTTATGTAATAAAACCTAATTGTATAATTAAAAAATGATTAGTTATAATAACAAATATTAATAGAATATTGATTTGAAAAATTTGTATCAAGGGGCACGATTGCACCCGATGGCAAGTATAAGTGTAAAGCGGTACGAAGCTGAGTGGGCGCTACGACGTCCTAATATACGTCTTATTCTGCTTTTTCAACCTCTTCAAAATTTTCAAATATCAATATCTATACTCTGATTAAAAAATGTGCAATATATTGGCACTTGTTCAAGAGATAATAATTTAGTCTATCACGTAAAAATAATTTCTGTTAAAAAATCATTCATCTAATAACGATCTACAGCATTGAGTATTTGCTGAGTTTTTTTCATTTCGTTTTGTTCTCTACACTTCCGCTTTCTTTTCTCTGATATATATATATATATATATATATATATATATATATATATATATATATATATATATATATATAAAATGGCGACGCAAGTAAAGAAGCCTCCTTATCGTGGAGGAGGAAAAGTTTATAAATGTCATAACGATACAAAAGTAAACACTGTAGTGTGTCTTATATGCGAAGAAGTGTATCATCCAAATGACTTTATAAGAAGTAATAGTGGTGTACAAATAAGTGAAACACTTGTGATATGCTAAGAACACATAGAGGTTAACCTAACCTCAATCAACAGTGAACACGTGCTAACAACTGAAATGAAAATCATAGTTGCACAAATAAAAAATGCTGCCAGACTGGAAATATCAAATAGAGAGAAAAATTAGGAAAAAATTAAGCAAACCTTAGAAAATAAAATAGCTGTACAGGAGAACAACATACTGGAACTGGAAGATACAGTACAACAGCTGGAACAAGAAAGCATAATAGAAACGCAAAAAATAAAAATGCAACAAATACAAAGTGATAACGATAAAATGGATTTAGATCATACAGTACACGATGAAACGGTCTTTTTAAAAGCAGATTATGAATACATGAAAAAAGAAAATGAACTATTGAAAGAGATGAATTTTGAATTAAAAGACAAGAATAAAGAAATACAAGAAAAAAATCAAATGCTACAGGTAATGCTGAAAGGTAAAGAAAATATAGTGTTTAACCATAACAAGGGAACTTATGCAGAAATAACTACTGGAAATACACAAAAGACAACTAAAACCTCCAAGAATTATGATAAAAAAACTAAGAAAAATGGAACTTTAAATGAACTTACAAAAAAAGTAAGTCATTATTTAATTTTAAATAAAACCATCCAAATAAACAAGATAACTGAAAGAGAAAAAACCGATGAAATATTTATAATGTTCAGTGATAAAAAAAGTGTTGACGAAGTATTAGATGTATTGAAAACTAAAATAGATGCAAACATAGCTATTAAAGAGAAAAATAAACCGAAAATGAAGATAGTAGGAATACACAATCTTGGAAATTTGAGTGACACTAAACTTCAAGAAGATATAAACGAAAGAAATTTCTCCATTTTTGAGGATCAAAAATGTGAAATACTATACACGTATTCTAATAACAGTAAGGGAGCTCAATCTATTTTAGTAGAACTAACAGCTGATTTATACAAATACGTAAGAGTGAATAGTAATAGAATATATGTGGGACATGAAAAATGCAGGGCATATGATGTTATAGACGTCAAGCCGTGTCATAAGTCCGGCCGATTTGGACATTAAGAAAAAAAATGCAGAAACAGTGCCACGTGCATTAAATGCGCAGGCGAGCACGAATCAAGTAAGTGTGAAGAAGAAGACATAAAGTGTACAAACTGCATGTATAGCAATAGCAAATACAAAACAACTTTCGACTTACGTCATGAAGCAACCGAATATGACAGATGTGAAATCTACAAAGCCAGGATAAAGAAGTACATAGAATCAACTGAATACAGCGTCAGACCTGTAATATCCGAAGGTTTAGGTAAAGTAGGGAACTACATTAACAATCCAATGTCAGCGCGACATGCGGGAATATCTGCAACATCTTTGAATTCATTGAATGAAGTAATAACAAATAAAAAATAAAAAAATAAAACATAATATATAGCAATAGTACTGAATTTGATGAATTAATACGTAAGGAATATGAATTCAAAGACACTGCAGAATTAAATAAAAAAATTGGAAAGACAAATTTTATAATTTTACACGTAAATATTAGAAGTATAAATGAAAATTTTAATAAACTAGAAGTCTTTGTAAAGAGTCTAAATAATAAGCCTAATAATAGTATGTTCCGAAACATGGACAATACAACATGCGGAATTTGATCAGTTATCGGGATATAAAATTTATCATAATAATAAAAAAGTAAATAGAGCAGATGGAGTAGATATATACATAAGAAATGATTTTGAACATGATGCTAAAATTATAGAAATTGATAGCAAAGACTGAATTTGTTCTCTCAACAAAAAAACATCTATTAGAAAATAAAAAAATAAAAAATCGTTGTATAATCGGAGATTTTAACATTGATATAATGTATAACGATATACATAAACACGAAAACTTTATCAATCAAGAATTTCTAAATAACTTATTCGAACACGAATATATTCCAGGTTTTCTAGATGTAACAAGACCATCTCCAACTGGGCAAGGTGGCACCTGTATTGATAACTTTTATATAAAAACAAAGTCAATAAGTACAAAGGCATACAAAATTACAAACTCATTTAATGATCATTTCCCTCTTTTTGTGCAACTTAATAATATAAAATTTATTCGCGAAAATAAGAAATTAAATAGAATAGTTAATTATAAAAATCTGAAAATATTGCACAAAATGTGGATTGGAATACAATATTATCACTGCAGGAGCCAAATTGTGCAACGGACGAAATAATAATACGAATAAATTATTGCGTAGAAAGAGCAACTACAGAAAAAAAACATAAAAAGTGTAATAGAGACAAAATACCTAGGAAAAAATGGATAACCAAAGCAATAATGGTCTCATGCAAAAAGAAAGAATTTCTGTATAACTTATGGCAAAAACATAAAGAGTCTTTTAGCTTAAAAAAAGAATACATGGACTATTGTAAGGTACTTAATGGGGAATTAAGGATGCGAAAATTATGTATAAAAGAGACAGAATTAATGAGAATGTAAATGATAAAAAAAAAACTATGGAAAATAATAAATGAAAAAATGAGACCAATCTCACTTATATCAAATATAGCAAAAATTTATGAAAATATTATTTATAATCGGTTATACAATTTTTTACAAGAATTTTAAAATACTATCAGAGTATCAATATGGTTTTATTAAAAATATTGGGACCAAGGATGCACTTTATAAAATAACCGATATAATATATCAAAAATTAGACAAAAATAAACCCATAATAGTTTCATTTTTAGACCTTGCAAAAGCTTTCGACACAGTCGATCATGCTATATTGTTAGAGAAATTGGAGAGATATGGGATAAGAGGGTGTGCACATAAACTAATAAATAACTATCTGACTGATAGAAAACAAAAAGTTAAAATTAATGACAAAACTAGCACAGAGAGAACTCTAGATACAGGAGTACCTCAAGGGACTATCCTTGGTCCTCTTTTCTTATACATAAATATATTTTATCATATACATAAACGATCTACTGTCAGATATGCAAAAGAACTCCATATTGTCTTATGCCGATGACACTGTTATCATTGCTGATGACGACATGTAGACATACAATCAAAAATATTAAGAATTGTTAATAAAAATTATTTTATACAAAATAATCCTTTGAATATCAAACAAATATTTACGTTAGAATCAATAGTTTATCACTACAATAATCTTAAGCAAAAATATATAGATAGTAAATCCAAAACTAGGAATAAGAATATAATACTACCAAAAACGAATAAAGCTATAAGTGATAAAAACAGCTATATAATGGCAATCAAAACATATAACTCACTACCAGAGGAGTTAAAGTGTTTAAATCCAATAGAAAGAAAAAATAATAAAAATATTATAAAAAATAAACTTAAAAGGTGGATAAAAAATAATAATGGCTGATAAAATATAATATGTAAAAAAGAAATTTAAATTTCTATAAGCGGTACTGTTTCTCTGTTTACCTATTCTTTGTTTATATACTTAAAATTTTTATTGATTGTTTTTCTTTACTTATTAACTATAAAGTATATCTCTTAAATTTTGGGATACTTAGTCTTTTAAGTTAGTTTATAAGTCTTATTATATTACTACGGAAGTTATCAAGTATATCAATCCTATATTGGAAGTCAATGAGGATATTGTATTACTTGATACAAGAATACATAATATAGACTATATTTCTGGTTAGTTTAAAAAAATTATTATTGTGAATTTTCTCCTAGTTTTTAAGTTTTGGTTTTTAAGTTTTAGTATTAAGTCTTTATTTAGTTTTTAATTTTACTGACTCTACGTACAGGTAACTTTATTTACCTCTGTAGGAATTACTGATGTAACCTATAGCGATATAGGACGTCATGTATGTAATTTTGTACTGGTTTAAATAAATAAAAATAAAATGAATATATATATATATATATATATATATATATATATATATATATATATATATATATATATATATATATATATATATATATATGTATGAATATATTGCTAGTATACCTACCTATATATATATATAATATTTTTAACATTGCATATATATATGAGCAATGCTAATGTTTTTAGCTGTATCTCGGGTTTTGGAGCATATGAGATCAAACTATTATCATTAGTATCTATATATATATATATAGATAGATATTAATGAGACACGTATCTTCTGCACAGTATTTGATGCGATCAAACTGGGTACTGATGGAGGATCATATTTAGGTACAAAAAAACACCTAGCACAGCTTCATCAAAATTCGTGATCTGCAGCTATGATCCTTTTCTTGTCAGTATCAACAATATTAAATACTGCATATAATTGCAATATAAACATTATTTGCTTTTTCTAGAATCTAGATTGAAATATGCATTTACAAATTTTGATTGTTTTTAGGTTAATAACAATGGGGAGTGTTACGTCCTGGTTGCCGTACAGTGCTAAATAATAAAAGTTAATGAGTCCAATTTTAAATACTTGACGACCAGGGCCATCCTACCTACGGACGGGCGGCGAATACGCGTAGATGCACAATGACAGTCACAACAGCAGGGATAGACGAAAGCACAAGCAAGCAGTTATAAAAACATAATGAGTTCCTGTAGCTTACCTTTTGTGCAGTACCCTTAGAGTTAACCCGCGATCAGTGGGCGGCGGCGCTCGGCTCGGCGTGACGCGTTCTCTGCTTGAATGACGTTGCCGACAATGTATATTAAATTGTACTGGTACTTTTATTGATCTGAACTAATCAGTATAAGTATACGATTACACAATACAAGTCTCAATCTGAGTTACGGATACAAATTACAATATTCTGAAATCGGATTTACAAGTTCAGTCTTCCGTCAGGCAGAGGTTCGTCCTGTTGAGAAAACTAGATTACAATAGCGCAGCGCTTGGTCGGTTTGTCAGCTTATATAGGCTGATTTCTGGGCTTAGTGACGTGGGAAGGAAGGTTCGAGAAAACGTCCTAAGGGATTTGTTAGAGGATGATATTTTTAAAGGGCGGCCTGAATGGGATTGCTTCTGTAATGTGTATGTTCGGTGTTCGTGCTGTATATATATATATATATATATATATATATATATATATATATATATATATATATATATATATATATATATATATATATATATATATATATATATATATTTTTTTTTTTTTTTTTTGTGTGATTTTTTTCTGTTTTGTATTTTTGTGTTTTTAGGTATATGCATTTTTTCAACGGTATCTGCTCACCACCATATGTTACATATTTATTAATATTTAAACATATACATATATTTGGAAGGAAGAAGGGATATGAGGTGAAGTACGTGGGTGTATCATTCCTGAAAGAATTTATTTTCGTCCCCATCCCAGTCCAGCTCGTAGTCGAGTGAGTGGGGCATGTCTTCGAGCTCCGGTAGGTTGTACTCGCTGTAGATTGAAATGCTGTCATCTTCCTGCATGAAGTTTCCTTCGTCTCAATTCTCCACGGTGAACATGTTGAGGTAGGTCGGCCCTATGAAGACCTCCCCTTCGCAATCATTGCAGCAGAACTCGTGATGCTACCCGCGGGTCCTTTTGCAGAAATAATTAAGCCCCTGCACTTCATCTATCCTCGGTTTGCATGGGCACAGCCGTGTGACATCTACCAATGCAGTTTTGCAGTGGAAGCAGTGGCACCTTCGTGATTCCGGGAAGCCCTGTCCTCCGTAGTTGTGTAGAAACAAGGCCAGTAGATGGAGACTCTAGAAATGGTTCTCCAGATGGTTGGTATGGCGAGCTGCGTAGTCGCCTTTGTTTGCCCTGGCCCAGCAGATCTCCTCGCTCTGCTTCAGAATCTCCTCTACGTGATGCTCCAGTATCCTGCAGCGGTAGAGGTATCCGCCCATGAGTACTTCTGTGCTGGACGTATAGAACCGGTACACCCGGCTCGTATCCCGAAGCGCGGGTTTGTCAATACCGCCGGGGTAAATGGTTCATGCGCAGCCCAGTGCGCTACCATACGTATAAGCACTTTTGCGAATCTCTGTGCTTCGTTGACCATTTTGATTGGTATAATCGGTTGGTGTGGTGATTAGTGGCGATGAGGTCGATGGATGGTTGCCTGCGGCAGGTAGATGTTGGTCGGTTGCGGTAGTGCGGTGCAGCTACTAGTGGTGGTGCAATCGGTAGAGAAGGGTCATTGGTGACAGGTAAGAGTCGGTGGTGAAGGAGCTGAAATTGTCGTCGGTGGATCGAGGTAGAATGATTCTTCCGATTGCCCAACTTTCATCCTTGCTACTTTGTATTCAGTGACACCGCCCCTTGACTCGGCGAGACCTCTGCGTGGAGGTAAATGAGGGTACTGGAGAGGGAAGGAAGGAATGGTGGGACACATTGGTGAGGGAGAGAGGGAATTTTCTTGTAAGTGTTTTTGTGTGAAATGTGAAAATATCGATGTTGATTTAATTGCGCCCTGGATCAATCTTTACCTAATATTTAGTAGTCTTTTTTTATAACAAAAGTTCCGTGTCTCGGTTAAGTTTTGTGCTTCTTTAATGTGCAGGCAATGGTATAATTCCCACTTTTTTTTCGAGATTGTACGCTGTTACATGCGTTTATCCTCGATTTATTTTTCAGGTGATTACAAGGTACATTTGCTGATATCATAGATTTATTTCCTACTTAATTTCTAGCAGTTCTGAAAGTATATATGTTAGTACAGTGAAATCGGTCCTTGCCTATATTACCTTATGTGTAAGAGTCTATAGAGTATAAATGCGAGTACCGAAAACTCAACACCTGTACGCATTTACGTTCCCCTTATGTGCAAGAGTTTAAACAGTATATATATTAATATAAGAGGGCTGAAATCTTCAATATCTCTTACCTATCCGTACTGTAAATATCTCGGTATACACTTCTAATTGTTCTTATTTGCTCTCTTGTACGTGGTTCGTGTTTTGCAACAGTGTCACAAAGTTACCGGGACTCAGTGTTTTACATCTCATTTTATTCAATATTTTCGCCCGCTTCTGGACTAATCATCCCTTAATTAACGTCGGTAAATGGTGGCACATTTGCATACATAGTTGTACACCCTTATACCTGGGGTGGTTCAGTTCGACAACATGGTGAGTAATGCTATATAAGTAACGTCCTAACCATAGTAGTAAGTAATTAGGTAGCGTACTCGTTATTCTAATTCGGAATAGCATCGTATTTTACCGCTACATGTGAGTTAATTAATTTTTTTTGCGTTTTTTTTTTGCTTGTAATTCTTTTGACACACCTCTTATGTTAATTTATAGTTTTGCTTATAGTTTTGGCACACCCTTATAAAATTGTCAATCTTAACACGCATCTTATGTTAATTTACAAATTTTTGCTTAATAATTTTTTACACACATCTTATAATTATTTTTACTTTATAATTTTCATACACATCTTATAGTAATTTTTTTGTTACACACTTCTTACATTTTTTGCTTTATAATTTGTTACACACATCTTATAACATTTTTTGCTTTATAATTTATTGCACATGCCTTATATTGGTTCATAAGTTTGAAACACATGTTAGAGTTGCTACGTTACTTTTATGGGAATTACTAATCTACGAGTAGTATTACATTAAAAGTGACGTATTTTCAGCTAAGTTCGAAAAGATACAAACGGATTTGCTAATATGATATTTGTATTATAGTCTAAATCTTAACTTTTAACTAATGTTATCGCATTAGTTGATATTTGAGCTTAATTCTATCCTAGATAAAGGTACGCATATGGTTATTAATTGTAATTCTTAAACAAGTATTTTTATACGCAGTCCGATAACGGCGGCGGTGGTGGTGGTGCTAGATCGGCGAGTGTTGGCTGGCTCGCGCGTCTCGGGGAGATTCGCACTCACTGCGGCGGCTGGCGCGGATTTGCGTATATGCGCTCTGGCGTTCTAAAGTTCCACACGATGCGGGGGTCTAACGGCCGCATTGGTACATAGGTTGGCTGTTGTGTACCTGTCGGCGCGATTCTTCGTGCGCGATTTATTACCCAATACATAAGTGCACAGGTTATGCAAATTACGATTCCTACAAGGAACCTGTACCAATAGACCGGGGAATTGTTATCGATCTTTACAATGTTCGTCGTCCCGTTCGCCTGGAGTTGCGTGAAAACCGTACTAATCACGTTAAGGTGAACTTTTGGTAGGAAATAAATAATTAGTAATACGCGGTCGCGTTTACAGTATCGTATGTTGTATAAATCCAGCGCGATGGATCCGAAGTCTTTACCATATAGAAATTAGCTTCAGTAATTATTTCTATTTTACATGAGTAGAGCGGGCGATCAGAAGGTTTTCTGAGTAGAGTGCTCTCACACTCGCTGGATTTGATAAAGGAAACTTGTGCATTACATAGTCTTACGTTCCGAACTTTTTTGCACTCGTTTCTTTCGCTGCCGCTTAAAAATGTGTGAATTCCAACCCGGATAGATTTTTATAAACTCGCCTGAAGGGCGTATGAGTAATGCTGTATTGCTTGCTAATTCTAAGGAATCGAAGACCGGTACATGCGTTAGTCTGTATACAGTAAAATTAGTTTGGTCGAGTAATGGCATTTGAATTTGTATTATTAAATTTTCCTGTACTAATAAAAGCTCTACTGTGGCCAACTCCATTAAAACGGCCGCGTTGATATACTCTGTGTGTATCGGTCATTGCTTTCGCCGGCTTTTCGACTGAAAACATTCGGGCGTATATATTCCGCTCCAAACTAACTCTACCGGGTCCTTATAATTCCAACGAGGTTTTGTGTTGGGTTTTAAAATAGTAGGTGATTGCCCTACTGTTGTGACTCGCGGTTGTATGGAAAACCAGTCTGTCCCCAAGAGAAATATAGGAGGTATTAATTGATTACACGGAATCTCGGTGACGTAGCTGTTCAATATATGTATACGCGAAAATAAGAAAAGTGTTTTGCCGTCTTTTGTCACCGGTAATTCCTGATAACAAGTACTATCCTCCCTTCTCTGTACACCTACATGAATGCATTTCATTAGATATACTACCTCGACGGCCACTTCTCCCTTATATCCCGCTCCCTTCGTGATTTGGTACGCGAATAGGTCGGGAGCCGTCGAGGCTATACTTAATGCATTTGCTATTGTCCTTTTTTAGAGCTCGCACTTTTGCAAAAAAAAGTCTTGATACAAGGCTTTAATTTGTCCCTTGATGTGTTTTTCGACATATACAAATTTAGAATTCACATACGCAAAAATATCCAAATTGTTTATTGAAGGTACCTTTATTGTTTTGAAATTCTCCGTAGAGGGTCCTTCGAGGAAGACTAATTCTGGATGCTCTGCGCGTACTAATTCATAAGAATAGACCGGAACTGTCCCTATTGATGTGAATGCGAATTTCATTTCGCTGGATTCCATCAAATATAACGGGAATGTTTCATTGCCTTTTTCCACTATCTTACTTACATATCCCGAGTATAACTCAGCGTATTTTTCATGATCACAAGATGTTACCGGCACGGGGTCCCCAAATGCGTATCCGTTCTCTACGTCTATATACTGGTCCTGATTGAGCGCGCATCGCATTCCCGATTTTAAAATAACTTCGTTTGTATTTACATTGACCGACGCTTCATATTCTTTCAATGTTATATTTGCGTAGCCCGTTACTTCCGCGTCGTCGCAAACGCCTTAAGGGTCTGAGTATGTGCCCGCGTTACTGCAATCCCCCAATTGATCGATTTTTCCTACAAATGTCATTGGATGTACAGTAATTGAGTTTATTTTTAAATTGCTTATTAATTCATCACGAATTTTATGTGCTCGATATATATGTGCATTCTTTTACATTCTTCCACCGTTATCTCGTCTAAAAACCTAACTCCACCCCGTGGCTTGTCCTTTCTATGTGAAAATGCACCGCAATACTTAACATTTCTTTCAATTTTCGCTTTACAAAGTCTTACGCACGCACTCGAAAATTCGTTTAACTGTGGTAACCGCACGTATACTTTCGATGTATTCACTTCGGGGACCTGTATGTCGCATTCTCCGATGTTAATTAATGAAAAGGTGGTTAAGTTCGAGACTTGTTGAGAACAATCATATGCGATAATCGTGTAGCTAACTCTTGAATAAAGTAGAGTGTATGCTGTGACATGTGTATGAAAGTTATGTTTCAGAATTGTGATCCTTGTGCGTTTGCAACCACATCAGTGGTGTATGGTCGGTAACTGAGGTAAATTTTTCTCCGAAGAGATTTGGTCGAAAATGGTTTATACTATATATATATGGTTTATACTACGGCTAAACCTTCTTTGTTAAACGTGTCCCACCCTTGTTCAACGTCCGTGAGAACTCGCAACACGTACGTGATTACGTTATTGTGGCTATTAGTTCTCGTCGTAAGCACGCTGGCCACTACGTAGCCGCTCGCATCTGTTATTAAGTTAAAGTTTTTTGTGAAATCTGGAAATACAACAATCGGATGCTCGCACAATTTATTGCGTAAAAATTCAAAAGCCCCCTGGGTTTCCTTGGTCCAGTTAAATTCAACATCGTCTTATAACAAATGCGTCATCAATTGAGCAACCTTAGCGAAATTATGAATGAAATGTCTTTAATATCCTGCTAAACACAAAAATTCTTTGACTGCCTCTAATTTTCACGGATTTGGACGCACGCCACTTCGCGAAAATAAATGTCCCAAGTAAGTTATTTCCAGCTTAAATAATTCGCATTTTTCCGGATGTAATTTTAGGATCGCATCTCTCAATTGTGCAAAAAAATTATTTAATCTGCTGACACGTTCAACTAATGTTTTCGAATACACAATTATATCATCGATGAAACAGAATAGTTCTTGATTTAGCGTTTTTACCAGTGGAATTGAGAGCATTCTAGAGAAAGTCGCCGGCATTGTGCGTAAATCGAAGCTCCCTCTATTGAAATGATAAAGACCCCCACATATTGCGAACACTGTTTTGTATCGATATTGTTCGTCTATTTCAATTTGATGATAGCCAGATTTAAGATCAAAAACTGAAAAATATTGGGCTCCACCTAATTCGTCTAAAATTTATGTTATATAGTGAGGGTAGCGGATATTGATCGTCTAACATTTTGCTATTAAGCTTACGATAACCTATTACCATACGATATTGCTTATTCCCTTGCAAGTCGTCCTTTTTGGTACTGAAAACACGGGTTAGAATAGGAAGAGGTTGAAGGTTCAATTATTCCGTTTTTAAGGAGATCGGCGACCTGCTTTTGGATTTCTTCCTTATGCATGGGTGGCAATCGGTATTGTTTGGTGGTTACTGGGATTTCATCGGTGGTAGGTATTGTGAATTTAAGGATAGAGGTAGTGGAAAGTTGTTCTCCCTCCAAATAAAATATGTCACTAAAACTATCTATAAGCCTTTCAATCTCGGCCTTTTCCTCCCGTAATAAATGGTCCATACGAAACGTTCCATTTACTGCATTTGCGCGCCCGGGGATTCCTTGCCTCACCTGCAAAACTCTAGTATCCGCTGCTGGGCTTCCTATTTTCTTACCCTTTAAAATACCTTTCCTTGCTTTAATACTTTTATTACACTTTCGACAGCTGTATGAAAATATGTATCATTTATGCGTTGCCTTTCTAAATGAAAGCAAAAGTTATTTAAAGTCTTTCTCAATTCTGTTTTAATTACATCAAACTTTGCATGTGTTGCAGTGAATCTAAGTATTGACGTAGTTATATTTTCAATTTCTTGTTTATGCTCCAATAAGATGCCATTGTTTGTAAAATTGTCGTTTAGTAGTTTTTGCAAAGCACAAATTCTGTCAAATATTGTTTCTACCTCGATCTCGTTCCCGTCGCTGGGGTTTTGCGAGTGTGAGAGAGAGGAGTTTGGGATGTTAAACATATGACGATTAGGATTAGGGATAGTAGGATTAGTATCCGTCTTTATTTTATCAAGGTGAGTATGTAAATGAGAGCTCAAGAATTGCGACATTGAATTTTTACCTTAAAAAATTTGTTCACGATATTATTTGGCTTTTTTGGCAAGTAAAGTTTTTTCTCAGTTCTATTTTCATTTACTTTAATTTTACCAGGGAAAGAGGTTTGTATTGGACTTTCGTCTTTTATATTTATTCGAACACTCTCTGGGTTATTTTTATTACTAAAAATTCTGCTTTGTTAATTACAAAATTCTTCGGGTTAGGGTTGGATAGAGAATTGTTTGGATTCTCTGCTTGGGAATTTGATTACAAATTCTGTGAATCTTCAATTTACTGAAAATTCTGTGAATTTTAGATTTGAAACGAGTTTAATTGAAAATTCTGTGGATTTTCAATTTGCTGAAAATTCTGTGGATTTTCGATTTGATACGAGTTTAATGGAAAATTCTGTGGATTTTCAATTTGCTGAAAATTCTGCGGATTTTTGATTTTATATGGGTTTAATTGAGAATTCTGTGGATTTTAGATTTGATTAGCATAAGAACTAGGGTAAAAACTCTTTGAATTCGCCTGTAAATTCTGCGAGGCTATATCTTGGTTAGAATTGTATTGAAAATTCTGTGGATTTTCAATTTGTTTAGAAGAACTTGCATTGGATTGAAAATTCTGTGGATTTTCAATTTGTTTAGTAGAATTAGAATTGGATTGAATATTCTGTGGATTTTCGATGTGTTTGGTAGAGTTGGAATAAGATTGAAAATCCTTTGGATTCTCTGTTTTAGAATTTGTCAAAAAACTCTTTTGATTTTTGAGTTGGTTTTCATGAGACTCATTTACCTCATATGTTAGACGTGGGGTGCGGTTAATTGACCGAATGTGTATTTTTCTATCCCTCTTAGTCCCGTCGGATTGTGGTAATTTTGCGCCGTCGCGTGCGGGCTCCTTGATTTTACCTGACGCTTTTATCGGTAGATTTTTGTGACATAAACCTTTTACTACCAAATCTCTTTCTTCTAGCTTAACGAACGGCATATTATGCTCGCCCACTACTAGCCTGCTATTTTTATAGTCAATATTCGCTCCTAATTCATAAAATATCACTTCCGAATAACCCAGCTTCTGCTATTGGAAAGTTATCATCGACCAAATGAAATTGTACTTTGAAATACGGTAAGTAAAGCGTTATCTTGCCGTTATTTTGTTAGTATCGATCAAACATTTTATTTTGACAATTGATTGCTTTTAATAGATTGAACAAAATTCTGACTTCAGAATCGGAAAGAGCGGACAATTTTACTTCAGAAAAGTGCTATTGGTTATTATTATTTTTTTTCTACAATTTTTTAGGCAAAAAACCAATCGACTATAAAATGGCCGCTCGGGAAGAAATGGGTTAATTTAATATTTCTGCTAGTCAAGGGGTTATTCAATGTGATAATGGGCGAGATGCCGTTAGTATTTAAATTTACTTCTTTTACTGAGTATTTCTTTTTTTCGAATTGTGTCGGCAGACGCGACTTGTACTGAGTCTTCTGTCTCGCGTCCTGCTGCTGAAGACTCTGCGCGTGTCCCTGCTGCGTTTCATTACTATTCCTATATTTCCTTTTTCTACACTCCTCTATTGAATGCTCTTTATTTTTACAAAATCTAGAGATAATTGGCTCGGTATTAGTATTTGAAAATGTAACCTTTTATCTCTGGAGATAATGATTATCCTGCGGCCTATCTGTCCTATATGGCGCACGCTGCTGCCATTGCGTAGGCCGTGTATTACGCCCCTCGGCGCGCGGCCCCGCCCAAATGTCCTCATGCCGTCCGATGGGCGACCGCTCGGCTTCTTGCTTCATTGCTTGCTGGATATGCCAACACCTGAGTGCCATATATCTCCTTCTATTACATATTTGGCACGTTTCTACCTGATTACTATCAATAAATTTTACACTTGCAACCTGGTCCTCTTTCTGTTTACTATCCGCAATTATTTTCATAGTGCTTGAGTCTTCTTCGTGTTCATAGCATGCAAAGTCTCTTTCTATCTCGATTGCCTCCGATGCTGCGACCTCTAAATTGCGAACCGCGCCCATTCGCGCCTTGATAACCCATCGTAGTCCCCTTTAAAAAAACTTAACTAAATCCTGTTCCAAGCTAAAATGAAATTCTTGCTCGACCGCGCGTACTCTATTTGAAAACTGCATCACGATTTCGCTGCGCCCTTGTTTCAGATTAGCTAATTCATCGATTGAATGGAAGGTCTTTTTTGGCGCGGCTTTATGTGCAAGGCTGTGCCGGTGGCAAGATATTTTCTCCTTCTCTGCACCCTTCTATGAATACCGTTAATGAAACATTTGATCCATTATAATTCGGTATAAGTTCCAAAGCACCTTTTATTGATAGGGGTCTAACCTGCCCGAGTGCCGAATTAATTGTCGAAATGTTGTCTGTCCCTATGGCTACCTTTTCTAAGTGAATTTATCATTGCACTATGTGGCATGCTATTACTGAAACTGGGTATCGTTGGTGTGCACAATGGTTTTTTCTGGACGCCGACAGAGTTAGTCGCGTCCTCGACCGGGCATTTCTAGACTAACGTTTTATCTTGATCCTCCAGTATAGAAAGGTATTGAGTACTATCGTTCATCATATTCTCTTTAAACGTTAAATTCGGAATGTTGTCATCCGAGGCTGAAAATTGACCGGTTTGAATTCCCTTTACGGCGAAACGCTGGTGTATCCGTTGTTTTACGAACTCCCCCAAGATATTGACAAAAGTCGACTCATTACAAAAATCCTCTATCTCCAATCCGCTAACAATTTCGCAATCCCCTTAATATTTTGTTTGTCCTTTTTAGTAAGCTTGACCGCTCCATCAGTATGTACTCTAATAAAGTATTTAAATAAATCTGGTAGTGAAGGATTCGATATGTCTTTGAAACTTGCTTGATCAATCTCTAACGCCCGTTTTAATAAAATTCCCGCTACGTCATCGTTTCGTGTATCCTGCATATTTACTCAGCCTCCTCTTTTTTTTACACATCTTTGTTCGCTCTAATCCTTTTAAAGAGGGGCCCCCAAGTATGTTACATCCGGGTTGTCGTACAGCGCTAAATAATAAAGGTTAATGAGCCCAATTTTAGGTACTTGACGACCAGGACCACCCTACCTACGGACGGGCGGCGAACACGCGTATACGCACAATGACAATCACAACAACAGCAGGGATAGACGGAAGCACAAGCAAGCAGTTATAAAAACGTAATGGGTTCCCGTGGCTTACCTTTTGTGCAGTACCTTTTGAATTAACCCGCGGTCAGTGGGCGGCAGCGCTCGGCTCGGCGTGACGCGTTGTCTGCTTGGTCCTCTCGTGCTGACTCGAGGGCAGGGGGATTAAGGTGTTGCGGGAAGTTTGAATGACGTTGCCGACAACGTATATTAAATTGTACTGGTACTTTTATTTATCTGAATTAATTAGTATAAGTATACAATTACACAATACATGTCTCAATCAGAGTTACGGATACAAATTACAATATTCTTAAGTCGGATTTACAAGTTCAGTCTTCCGTCAGGCAGAGGTTCGTCCTCTGGAGAAAACTAGATCAGAACAGCGCAGCGCTTGGTAGGTTGGTCAGCTTATATAGGCAGATTTCTGGGCTTTGGTGACGTGAGAAGGAAGCTTCGAGAACGTCCTGAGGGACTGGTTAGGGGATGATATTTTTAGAGGACGATCTAAATGGGATTGCTTCTGTAATGTGTATGTTCAGTGTTCGTGTAGGCTTTAATTAGGATATGTACGTGGAGGCGGAGGGAAATAGTGCTGTATGTATGAAGGGTGTGTGGCTTAGACTTTTTCTGGGAAACCGTACGTTGGTTTTACTGCATCTATTGTCCTAATTGTGGCAATTCGGTCAAGTAACGGTTTTCCGTCATCATGGCTGCGGCTCCCAGGGGGGTGCGTAGAGAGAGTCGTTGTTCGCCCGTGCCGTGCATTGGCGCTGATGGCCGTAGCGATTCGGATGACTCGGTGGGGTGTGTGAGCGGTCGGTCAATCGTCTGGTTAACCGGTGTATTCACGCCGGACGGCATAGTAGATGGCATCTATCCGAGCGGCAGATGGCATCTATCCGAGCGGCCACGCGCATCAGGTGAGAATTGCTGTGTTGCAGTGTGTATTGGTAGAGGGCAGAATGCAACATGTAAGTGTGAGAATTTGTACCTTCGACTGTGCATAATATTCAAATTTACTAAAAATATTGTTTACGCTCATTTTATACACGACTTATTCTAATTTTCTAAGTTCTCGATCAACACGGACAACGTTCTAACAAAAGTTTAATTCCGATATTTGATAGTAATTCATTTAAAACTTTTCACACAAAGTACACTTTTTTATTCTGCTAATTAAAATGTGTTGTAACTTACTAACAATAATTTTTAATCTGGGAATGGAAACTGAAAATATTCATATTCACATCTCCATTATCATGATCATGAATACAATGACGAATTATTGTATTAAGTTCTAAACAATATTTGAGTGGCACGCTGATTACGACGATCAACGTATAAATAATATGGTTAGCTTGAATTTCTAGAAAGAAGATTCAAATAAATTATTAGTCAATTTTGATTGTTTGTAGAATAATAAAAGTGCAATATTTTACTGTATCAGGATGATTACCTACATTGACTACTATCGTAATATATCCAAATTAGACGTAAAATATTGTAGCATATTGATCAAAAGTTCAGTAGACGGATCATCATTTTAACATTTACTAAATATATTCTTATCTCTTAAGTACAATCCAAATCTGTAAAAATGTATTTCAATCTGAATTCTAAAAAGAAAATTTAATCAAAAATTGTATATTTCACTACTTTATAATGTTTTGATATTATTTTAAACTTCGTGCAGAACTTGCACAATCCATTTTTGTCATTTGTATATGTATCATGAAAAAAAAACTAAAATCAGACATTTAAATTGTTACGTTAAGACAGTTTAGTATATGAAACATTGTATAATGTTTGTTACCCTATTGTTTAATAAATACTACAATTCAAAATAACTTTTTTTATTCCACACTCGATCGATATGGCCACTTTTTGAGCCTAAAAATCGTGGCAAAAATAGCATATGTTTCCCAGAACCCAATTGCGGGGCGAAAGTAAAATTTGCGGTGAGAAAGTAAAATTTGCGGGGAGAAAGTAAAATTTAAAATTTTTTTGAGTAGAATAAAGTAACTGCCTTCGAGAGAAGATTTTTCGCTCGAACAGTAAACCCACACGCGCGAAAAATCTGCAAATTTCGCCCCTTCTTGCATAATGTATTATTCTTTATTATTAAATATTAAAAATGATAAATAAATGATTTTATCAATGGTGAATAATTTACAAATAAAGTTTTCTGAACAATTTCGTTTAGATTAACTTATTTACACTTTTAAATCCCAATATTTTTGCATGCATTAACTACTGAATATTGTTGATTATTTCAGTTTTATTATTATAATTACTTTCACGATGTAAACTCATTTCCTTATTAATGACAAGTCGCAACAAACCAGCATTGTATATTTATTTTTAAAACTTACTGTAACATTTTGTAACTCTTTGTACATGTTTGAAATTCTTTGCAACTTTTAGTAATTATTTGCAAGTTTTCGTAGGTTTTTGTAGTTTCCTTGTAAGTTTATGACTGTATTTAGACGATGTCACAAAAAATTATCAAAAAATGCCAAGAAATTATGCAAATTTATAAATACGTACAAAAAGTACAAAAAGTTGCAGAATTACAATATGGCAAATGTAATTTAAGTTTATATGGATAATCAGGTAATGGGCGTATCAAACTCAATTTTTATCTTCCCTACTTTACCAACCTGAGAATTGTAAAATATTGCCTATTGCTAAAAAATGAACCGATTTATGAAAAACTAGATCATTGTCCTTCGTTTCGTAATTATCTACTACTGTGCAAAGTTTAAAGTCAAAATTTTATGGTTCATGTTGTTGTGTGAGTGGACAGACTCGTGGGACGCTCGAAAACAGCCGGAGGTTGTCACCGAACACAACTGGAAGCTTTTTGGGACGCCGAAAGAAAAACGCAAGGATTGGCGGTGATGGATCTCTTTATTGTGCGAAAAACAGAGAGAGGACAGAAGGTGTATTTCACTCCAACGCGACCGGGGAACTACCTGTGCTCATCGCCTGTGCGGTGCGCTCAGGTGCGCTGCTCGAGCAGCGCGAGGTGTGAAGCGCTGCATCAGCGATTCACAGGTTGCTTGGCCGGATGTAAATGTCTGGTGGTCGAAAATCAACAGCGGCAATTCTGCTGTTGTGACAGTGTCAATGGCATTTCAACAAAATTTGGTGATAAAACAGAGATCTATGAAAGATGATCCAAATTTTCATTCAAATGCCATTTATATATGCAATGATACTGTTACTTTAACTTAACACAGTGGTAGAATGATACAAAAGAAAGAGCAATGATATTTTAATTTTTCATAATTCGATTTATTTATAAATTATTGTAATCAGTTGTTCATATCTCAGTTAAACATTTGAGGTTATGGATTTCGGCGGGAAATTCGAATGACCTAACACTACTGCTTGGTTGAGTAGTCGATCTTTTTCTTGAAATTCATAATTGAACGACTTATTTTAGTAATAACTTATTTTTTTTAATTTATACTGTGGATAATAATGAAACACACTTGCCAAATGTTACTTTTTGGAAAGTTTACTGTACGTGAATCATAATACTTTTTTAATTATGAATAATAACATATTTAAACATTTGAAACATTATTCTATTATTTCTTAAAGTGCTGCGAATTACTTAGTAAAAAACTTGCGAGTTGTTTTTCATTAAACAAAATTGTTTTTCTCCTACTATAGTAATATTTTCATAATAGACATTTAAAAGATTTAACATTTAAGTAATAAACTTAAATTAAATATGAGAAGTCTCGAATAACTGTTCTAATTATTAGAACAATATAGAAATAAATAACATTCTATGAAAATGTAGAATTACAATTGTATAAATATTAATATATTATTTTTTAAATCATTAATGTTTACTCTCCATAAATCATTATACTATTCAAATTATAAAACACGAAGTACTTAACCATTTGAAATATATCAATTGATTATTCCTTAATAAAATGTAATCTAATAATATATAACTAAATTTTATATTTCTTAAAATGTTGCTGCTAGTAGTATCATGAAGAATATGAGATACAATGCATTTACAGTAGCGCGTGCGCGATTTAAATGCTCACATGCACCTTGGTCTACGAGTATCGCGAGTGTAACCTGGGAGGTGAACTCCGCGCGTCAACCTTGCCACAAGAACAGGTGTATTTCTGAAATCTCGCGTCGAAGGGGTCATGTGCGTGCGTTAGCCCTTGTATATGCCCGCCCGCACGCACGCATGAGCGTAACTAGCGGGTGCGAGTAAAAATTCCGAAATATACGTGCTCTTTTAACAAGGCTGACGCACATGGTTATCTTCAAGGATGCTCTCGCGATACCCATGCGAAGGGGTGAATTCGAGTATTTTGTTCGCACACTCGCGAACAGCGACGTCTGTTTGATCATTTTTAAAGGTCGCTCGCGCCCTCCGGCTCATTCTTGAACGTCGGCGAACTCGCCGTTGCTAAGGCTACGGTCGATCGGGATTCAAGTGCTGTCGGGACACAGAGAGAACAGCAGAAGTGAAACTCGATCGATGCGAGGTTGCTTGCATCTCCGTGTTCCATCCGGTACACGAGACGAGTCGAAGCAAACCGCTCTCTATAACGCAGGGCCCCCTTTCTTCGTCCCTCCTGTGCGAGATACAGAAGGGATAGCGAGATACCCATCATAATCCTGCTCATACCCGCTAGGCATCTATCGGGGTTCGCTCGCCTGCTAGGGATCTCCCGGGGTTCACTCGCGCGCGATGGAATCGCATGCGCTTCGCTTGAGCACTAGGGAAATGCTGGCGCTTCGATCGCTTGCAAACTAGACGAACATTCAAACACTGGGGAAATGCAAAAATATTAATATTAATAATTGTAATAATAATAATAATTTTTTTCGAGGGGAGTAGAAAATGCCATCTACGACACTCGACGGGGCCGCATAGCCGGATAGTGTGCGGCTGGTTGGGGATGCATCCACCATGTGTATAATATTGGATGAAAAATAAAATAAACAAACACGCGGAAAAAATACACAGCCGTTGCATTGCAAACAGACCCACTAAAACCTTCCTACCGTTCCTCTTCTGTCGGACCGCCACCCTAGTACCTGGAATAATTTGTCAGTGTTTAACTTGACTAGGTTCCATTGGGGTGGCTTTACCGCGACTCTTGCCTGCGATTGAGATTTATCGCGCATCTGAAAGGTGATGTATTGGTGGTAGCTTCCGTTGTAATCCTCTAGTACCCTCCAATCCGACGCTTATGTGCGAGATTTTCGGATACGAAAGACACGTCCGGAATCGTCCCAACATAATCTACCCTTCTGAATGTTGGCATGTTTCCAACGTTGAGAACAATCAGTCTTTTTGATGTCATTATTAATACCAGGCTGCCTCTTTAGCTCTTCTTCCATTTTTTTAAGGAGTTCGTCTACCACCTCAACGAATTCCTCGACTGTTCTTATAGGGCGGCTTGACTGTTGTGTGCCGCCCGACAGTGATTGTGGGGCAAGCTGCTCCACAACCATTTCGTCATCGCAGGTTTGGTGTTTACCTGCCTCCTCGTTTATTTCATGGTTTTGTAGGGACATTTTCTTTCTTGTTTGTTAACCGGCGCATCGTGCGTAGGGGGCGTGCCCAAATAGCTAGGAGCAGACACACCCTCGGATACTTTGATCCTACCCCAGATCCCTGAGGCCCAGCCTTAGTTGTCCTGGGAAACACGGACGGACCGGGGATCGCCCGGAGCAACAGAAGTTCCGATCCCCCTGCTTAATACGCACTTCCTGATCAGGGTCCGAAGCGGCCGGGTTCTGATCTCCCGCTAAGACTAACCGCCTCGACAGAGCTAGACTCACATTAGCCCTTCGCCTATGCCGACAGGAATAACCGACAGGGATCCGGGCACATGGCACATGGCGCAAGCTCTCTGCATTCCTCAACAGCGCTTGCTGCATGCGAAGAAAAGAAGAAAAAAAAAAGACGAAGAATACAAGACAGAAAAGAGGAGGTCTACTAAAGTAAGGTAGCGTCACCCCGAAGTAATGCCGAAAGGCGGTGCCGGGGTGAGTTACAACGTCACAGGATAGGGTTATGCAGGTTTAGTCAGTAAGAATCTCACATTCCCCGGAAGCGCGGACCCATCCGCGCATCTCCTCGCGGACTTTCCATCCGCGAGGCGGCCGAGCGTGTCGGCAGCGCCCGGGTCCGGGCACAGAGGTGGATCCGAACTATTATTCTTATTGTTGTCGTCGTCGTCGTCGTCGTCGTCGTCGTCGTCGTCATCGTTATCATTATCATTATTATTATCATTATCATTATTATTATCATTATCATTATTATTATCATTATTATTATCATTATCATTATTATTATCATTATCATTATTATTATCATTATTATTATCATTATCATTATTATTATCATTATCATTATTATTATCATTATCATTATTATTATCATAATTATTATTATTATTTTTTTTTTTTAACTTGCAAAAATCATTATGGACACCATCCCCTGAGTTCCTGCACTCTGGGGTGGTAGTGTGGGACTCCACTGGCGCGCTGTTCATCCTCAACTGATGTCCGTGCTCAATGCCGGATTACAGCCGAGGCGAGCTCGCCGCCGTGTCCTACCCACTAAAAACGAGTGTGCTGCGAACGCCCCCCACCCGGTACCACTTTCGCATTACTTCGAGTGGGGGGCCACCTGTCTTTTTCTTCTTTCGCCCTCAGTCAGTCCTGCCAAGTTTCGTTTGTCTTGTCTTTTCGTCAGCCTGGCCCGTCGGCCAAGCATCCGTCTTCCCGTTTCGCGCGGAGGACCTTTTTGATATACAATGCTACCGCGTCCCACTTGTCTTTACTCTCCAACATCGTTGCAACAATGTTGGCGGGCGCTGTCGGCCCCGTAATGGTCTCCAGTCTTCGTCGTTCTTCGGTCCAGTGCGGGCACACGAAAAACGTGTGTTCCGCGTCGTCTTTGTTGTGCCCGCAGTAAGTACACGCCGGCGTTCTAACCTTCCCCATTCTGTGTAAGTACCCGTGCCCAGACAAGAACTGGGTGAGGTAAAAGCTCACCTCCCCGAATTGCCTGCCCAGCCACGGAGCCAGTTCCGGTATTAGTTCGTAGGTCCATCGTGCCTGTTGCTGCCGACATGATTGTGGTCGTTGCCTCTCACCCAGCCATTCGTCCTGCCACGCCGTCATTGTCCGTTCCCGTTCTTCTGTCGCTGCGCGGGCCCTCCCGAACTCGTGGCTCCGCTCGTATATCCGCTTTCGCTCTTGCGCAAGCAGATATACGGGGATAACTCCGGCGATAACGAATATCGCTGCCCTTGAAACCGTTCTGTACGCGCTTGCTATTCGAAGTGCTCCCTTGCGCTGCACCGCCGCTATGCACTTTCTATACTTTTCCTTTCTCATGGCATCGACCCAGACCTCCGCTCCGTAGAGGAGAATGGAGTTCGTGGTTGACATGAGCAGTCTGCGCGTTACAGGTCGTGGCCCGCGCACGTTGGCCATGAGCCTGCTTAATTCGGCTACCCGTTTCGCCGCCCTATTCGCCGTGTTTCGGAAGTGAAGAGCGAAGGTCAGCTTATTGTCTAGGGTCACCCCCAGATACTTAGCCGCCGGACGCGTCCTCACCACCGCGTCACCTACCGTTATGTCCATTGCTGTCTGGATTCCTAGTCAGCAATACTACTTCCGTCTTATCTAAAGCTAGCCGTAGTCCGTGCTCACGCATCCAGCGAAGTATGCGCCGCATGGCCACGGTCAGCTGGAACTGGGCAGTATCTACGTCGCGCGCAACTATTACCACCGCTACATCGTCCGCGCATCCTATCAGCGACACCCCGATCGGCATCTGGAGTCTCAGCATTGCGTCATATAATACTAACCAGAAATCCGAACCCAAAATCGACCCTTGCGCCTCGCCGGCCGTGACAGGTCTGACTTTGAGTCCTTCGTCCGTTTCGTACAAAAGCTTTCTGTCACTCAGATAGTCCTTAATCCATCGCAAGGCATAGTCTGGCACCCCAAAGGCTCGAAGAGCCGCCATGATGTCGATCCATCTCGCGGAATTGAAGGCGTTCTTAACATCAAGCGTTGCCAGCACGACTATCGGTCTAGCGGCATGACATGCCTTATCAGTTCTAGCGACCGACGCTGTTACTTCGCGCACCGCGCCTATCACCGATCGACCCTTCCTGAAACCGTGCTGGTTATCGGAAAGATCGCCTGCTTCCCGAATCGCTCCCTGGATCCTTGGCCTAAGAAGCAGCTCAGCTGTTTTCCCCATCGTATCGAGCAAACTAAGAGGTCTGTAAGCGGATGGAGAATTTGGGTCCCCTTTATTTTTATCGATGAGAACCAATCGCGCCCCCTTCCAGCGGTAGCTGAATACCCCCTCTACCAAACATGTATTGTACATTTCAAGGAGTATCTGTGGCCTACGCTTCGCGATTATCTTTATTGCTTCTACTGGTATTCCGTCCGGTCCTGGTGCCTTTCCGCCCTTCAGGGAGGAGGTAGCTGCCAAAAGCTCCCCCTCCGTGAACAGCGGGATATCGTCCGCTCGTATGTCGGTGTATTCCGCGTGGTCCCTAAGTGGATGGGTTAGAAAGAGCCCGTCAATTACCGTTTCGATTTTTCGCGTGCTCATCACCGAATTGGCCGCTCGTGCTTTCAGTTTTTGGGTTACTATCTTATAGCCCATCCCCCAGGGGTCGCCGTCGACGTCCTCCCAAAGTTGTCTCCAGCAACGAAGCTTGCTGTGCTTGATCGCGTAGCGAAGCTGCTTCCGTGCCACCCTATACTGCTGCATGAGATCGTCGCTTCCTTCCCGGAGTCGCGCACGCTGTGCTGCCCGTTTGCGCGCATGGCACTCTTTCCTGAGTGTCGCGATCTCGTTGGTCCACCAGTATACCGGTTGTCGTCTGTTTCTCGTGCACGTCCGTGGCATAGCGGCGTTGCACGCTTTCGCTATCACTCTCGTCGTTCTTTCTACGAGCACTTCCGCTCTTTCACGGCCTACTGGTACACGCGGAATTCTCGCAGAGGGAGGTTCCGCATCCATTACCACCTCTACCAATTTCTCGCGGTCCATACGTCTGACGTTCCATCGCGGAAAGTGCTCGCTTCGTCTTGACGTGTTTGTCCTTTCGTCCGCGCCCCCTATCTCGAATCGGATGTACTGATGGTCACTACCGTTCTCGTCGTCAGTTACGGATCGGTCAAATCCAGGCCTAACATACGTTGGTGTCGAGCCTACATTTAGCGTCGTCAGTCCAAGCCTTGCCGTTGCGTCGAGTATGAGCTGTCCCCGTCCGTTCGTCATGGGCATCCCCCATTCAATCGTTCTGGCGTTGAAATCCCCGCCAACCACGAGACTGCCAGTTATTCCCCGTAGCGCGTCTTCTAACGTGTCAAGTTTGCGCGTAAATTCGTCAGCTGTCAAACTGGGTGAGAGGTATACGCTCACAAACGTAACGGTCCCAACTCTTGCCCACGCGAAGTCCTCTCCGGCCCCCTGTCCGAGGTCACGTGGTCCGCGCGTACCCAAATCGCGGCTGTACCACTGTCGCTTGGCACCCACGACAGGGTATTCTCGTGTTTGTACAATTCCGACAAAAGCATGACGTCCACATCCCACTCCGCGATGAACTGCGGGAGGAGGTCATGGGCGAGTCTGCTTCTGTGCATATTCCCTTGGAGTACGCATCATTATCATTATTATTATCATTATCATTATTATTATAATTATCATTATTATTATCATTATCATTGGAGTGGAGGATCATGGGCGCGGCCAAGGATACGTATGGGTGAGACACAAAGACGTGACCTACGTCAGTGTATACCTCACACCAAACCAATCCAACAACGAATACCAGGACAAGCTACAACGCCTGGAGGACGCTGTTCGGGACATCAAAGAAGGGCTGATAATCGCAGGAGATTTCAATGCCAAATCCCCAGAATGGGGGGAAACAGGGTCTGACCCAAGAGGCCAGATGGTGATGGAAACGGCCAGCCGTCTTAGCCTAATAGTGCTAAACAACGGCAATACGACAACCTTTAGGCGACCGGGCTACCGAGAGACTATCATTGATATCTCTTTGGCAACGGAACGACTTGCAGCTCGAATCGAGAACTGGCGGGTGATTGAAGACTACACAGGAAGCGATCACCAATACATCACCTTTCGGATTAGAGATGCTAGACCAGCCCCGGCGGTCCCGACGCGCGCTAATCCCCGGTGGAACATTGACAAAATGAACACCGAGAAATTTACCGATGCGATTAAATGTGGCCAGGAGTCCCTAGAAGAGATCCCGGACAACATGACGCCAGAAGCACAGGCCAACAGGGCGACTGAAGATACCATGAAGATTATCCTTCAGGCCTCCGCGGAGGCGGTGCCCAAGACGTACCCCAGTCGGAGGAGGCACCCTGCATACTGGTGGACAAATGAGATAGCGGAACTCCGGAATCGCTGTAAATACCTACGGCGCAGAGAGCAGAGAACACGGAGACGTGGTTACGACGCAGCCCCACTGGCCGCCGAATTCTAGACGGCCAAAAAAGCACTGAAGCGGGCCATCAAAACCAGCCAGCAGCGCTGCTGGAGGCAGTTGGTAAAAGAGGTAGACGAAGATCCGTGGGGTCTTGGGTACAAGATCGTAACCCGCAAACTGGCGGCTTTTGCCACAAAGGGCCCCGGTAACGCGGGAACGATCCAAAACATCGTCGATGCTCTCTTCTCCGAACACCCGAAGAGGCCAGATCCGCCAGCATCATCTGGCCCAATTGAGACTCCGGTTTTCACGAAGGAGGAGCTCTCATTTGCAGTCAGGTCAATGCCGAATAAGAGAGCCCCCGGACCAGACGGCCTACCCGTAGAGCTGCTGAAAGTCATAGTCTCAAGTCACCCTAGCCTATTGCTGATAGCCTGAAGGCGGGCATCTTCCCCAACCGCTGGAAGATAGCGAGGCTCGTTCTCATCAGCAAGAGCAAGGGTCCAGTAGACAACCCGTCGGCTTACCGCCCGCTGTGCATACTAGACACGGCAGGCAAACTCCTGGAGAAGTTAATGAAGCCTCGTATACAGGCAGCCATCAAAGCTGCAGGGGATCTGGCACCCCGTCAGTTCGGCTTTAGGCGAGGTATGTCCACCATAGACGCAGTCCAGGAGGTCGTCAAGGCTGCAGCATCGACGGAGTAGGGCAACCACTATTCTCGCCCTGTTTGTCTGGTGGCCACCTTGGATGTGAAAAATGCCTTCAATTCTGTAAGGTGGGATAAAGCGCTGGAAGCTTTCGAGCGGGAATTTCGGATCCCCGAGTATCTTCTTCGTATACTTGGGGACTACCTAAAGAACCGCTCAATAATATATGATACGGAGGATGGCACAAAAACAAAAGAGATAACATCAGGGGCTGCTCAGGGATCCATGCTATGATCCGACATCTGGAACGTCTTCTATGATAGTATCCTACGCATGGATCTTCCCGAGCGCACGCTGCTGATAGCGTACGCGGACGACATAGCGCCCATCATTATCGCCAGAACAGTGGAAGCCGCTCAGATGCTGCTCAACCAGGTCATGCGCCGCATCTTCTCCTGGATGAGAAATCACGGGCTCGAGATAGCCACAACTAAGACTGAGATCACCCTTCTAACTAAGAAGCACAACAACACCGAGTGCCTCTTTCAAGTTGGAGACGCGGCGGTCCAGGCCAAGCACGCTGTAAAGTACCTGGGGGTGACGCTCAACAACAAACTCACCTTCAGGGAACATATAAGAATAGCTGCCAATAAAGCAGCAAAGGTGACGGAAGCGCTGAGTAGGTTAATGGCCAACACAAATGGTCCACAGCCCAGCAAAAGGCGCCTGCTCATGCGAACTGTCGAGGCAATAATGTTGTACGGAGCGGAGATCTGGGCCGACGCACTGAAGAAAGAGTGCCACAAAAAGAGGTTAGCAGCAGTACAACGGAGAGCGGCTCTTCGGATATCGTGCTCGTACCGAACGGTCTCTGAACCAGCGGCCTTGGTAATCGCCGGGGTCATACCCATCGACCTGCTGGCACAGGAGAAGAAATTTATCTATCAACAGAAGTCTGCCCTGGGCAACAGAGAAGCTCACCGCATTGCGACAGCCAACACCATACAGGCCTGGCAAGATAAATGGGAAGTAGAGACCAGAGGCAGATGGACAGCAATACTCATTGGCCAGCTGGATCCCTGGCTCAATAGAACGGAGGGCGAGGTAAACTATTACCTTACCCAGTTATTGACGGGGCATGGCTTGTTTCGGGCCTACCTACACTTAATGGGCAAGGTCGCCGATCCCGGCTGTGTCCATTGCGGTCATCCCTACGACGATGCGCTCCACACATTCTTTGCTTGCGAGAAGTGGAGCACAGAAAGGGGAGTCTTGGAGAGAGACCTTGGTAGAATCACACCAGACAACATCATCGAGCGAATCCTGCAAGGACGGAAGAGCTGGGCAAAGGCAGCTACCTCCGCCCACAGCATCCTAGAGAGAAAGAAGAGGGAGGAAGATGCGCTACCGCAAGGTACAATCCCCCCACCTTCCTAAAATAGGAAAAAAAAGTCTAGAGCGCTATTAGCGCACAGTAAAAAGAATAGAAAAAAAAAAAAAAAAAGTTGGTGCCTGCGAAGGCAAAAAAGGTGGCGTCACCTCCGAAGTAATGCCGAAAGGTGATGCCGGGGTGAGCGCAAACGCCACAGGATAGGGTTATGCAGGTTTAGTGAGTAAGAATCTCGCACTGCCCGGAAGTGCGGACCCTTCCGGACGTCTCCTTGCGGCCACATTAGCTGCGAGGCGGTCGGGGCTGTCGCCTGCACGCGGATCTGGGCACAGAAATGGACCCGGGCCCACGCGTTGGTGATGACCTCGGCTGATGCAAGATTACTGCTAAATTTCCCACGTAAAAAAAAAAAAATTATCATTATCATTATCATTATCATTATTATTATCATTATCATCATTATTATCATTATCATTATTATTATCATTATCATTATCATTATTATTATCATTATTATTATCATTATCATTATTATTATCATTATCATTATCATTATCATTATCATTATCATTATCATTATCATTATCATTATCATTATCATTATCATTATCATTATCATTATCATTATCATTATCATTATCATTATCATTATCATTATCATTATCATTATCATTATCATTATTATTATCATTATCATTATTATTATCATTATCATTATTATTATCATTATAATTATTATTATTATTATTATTATTATTCCCCTTCTAGGAACTGAAAGACCTTGTCGAAGCACAGTACCTTTTATCTTACAGGATTGTCGCGGGTGAGGGGGCTTATTCAAACCAAGAAGCAGTTCACCCAAACTCACATTTACACACCAGCACACTACCACGCATAATACTATTCACGCAACCAAGCTCTACACTCACCACCACACAGACATTTTCTTCTACATTCATTGCACTGCACTCATAACACGCACTACACTGGACAACTACACAAACATCTCCTTTCGGGCGGTACGTTTTGCGTGAGGCTGATGCACAGAAAACCGTCCGGACCGATTGTTCTCGCGCTGGGATACGCTGGGAGTGCCCGGATCCCTGTCGGTTTTTCCCATCGGCATGGTCGAAGGGCTGATGTGAGCCTCGCTCTGTCAAGGCGGTTAGTCTTAGCGCGAGATCAGAAGCCGGCCGCTTTGGACCCTGATCAGGAAGTGCGTATTGGACAGGGTGATCGGAACCCCTGTGGCTCCGGGCGGGCCCTGGACAAACAAGAAAGAAAATGTCCCTACAAAACGATGAGATAAATGAGGAGGCAGGTAAGCACCAAACCTGCGATGACGAAATGGTTGTGGAGCAGCTTGCTCCATAATCACCTCCCGGGCGGCACACAACAGCCAAGCCGCACCATAAGAACAGTCGAGGACTTCGTCGAGGTGGTAGACGAACTCCTTAAAAAAATGGAAGAAGGGCTAAAGAGGCAGCCTGGTGTCAATAACGACAACAAAAAGTCCATCCCAACGCTCGTCGAAGTTTTCGACAAGTGGAGGGACCTCCTACTCACCAACACCGAAGAGCAAGGCCCAACAGAGACTCTAGGAGTCGCGGCTATCTCCACTCAGCGGCCTCAAAATAAGAGGAGACGACCACAGGACAGAGACTCTGATAGTGCCGAGGCAGCAGTCATCGACAAGAAGGGCCACCGGACCTTCGGAGGTCGTCGATTTTGTGACGGTCCTGTCAAAGAAGGAGAAAGCTGCAGCAAAGAAACTGCAGCAGCAGCAGAGGCAACCGGAGCAGCTGACAAAAGGACAACTGCGGCTCCAACAAGAAAAACGCCAGGACCTGCGAAAACAACTGCAGCAGAAACCGCAACAACAGAAGCCCCTAACAGCCAGAACACCGGCTAACAAGACGGGGAAGGCTGCTCAAAAGCCTCCAAAGAAGAAGAAGAGGAGGACGATTAGGAAGCGACCCAAGGCTGTCCTAATCCAATCTGGAAACGGAGTCAGCTACGCGGAGATCCTTACAAATGTCCGCGAAAAGGTTACCACCGAGTGCCCAACCACTGACATTTATGTCAAAAAAACCAGGGCTAGCGAGTTCCTTGTGGAGCTGAACAAAAACAGCAATGACCAGGATTTGGGGACTGTAGGAGACTCCATCAGGAAGGCCATGGGCCAGTCGGGGGTCGTAAAGAACCTCACACCCAAGACGAATGTGGAAGTCAGAGACCTGGACAGCCTCACCACCAAAGAAGAGATGGAGACGGCGATCAAAAAGGTCTTTGATGAAGCAGGAGACACAACGGGTGAGGTCAGTGTCTCTCTGACAAAGCCGAACACCAGGGAGCAGCGTCTGGCCATCGTAGAGATGGACCAGGAAAAGTCAGACTTCCTCCTTGCGAAGCACCGCCTAAAAGTCGGGTACATGAACTGCCGACTGAGGAGACGGCAGCGGCTTCAAGGGTGCTTTAGATGTCTGGGCTACGGACATCAAGCGCGCGATTGCCGTGGACCGGACCGAACCAAGGCCTGCTACAAATGTGGCGCAGAGGGCCACTAAGGAGCAACCTGCAAGGCTACCGAGGCGAAGTGCGTCCTGTGCACTGACCTGAAAGTAGACCAAACACAGCTGGGCCACACGCCGGGCTCAAAGCAGTGTATAGCGTTTCGCGAAACGCTTAATAAGACCAAAGCCAAGCGTTAATGATGGACCGGATAACCTCATTATACATGTGAGAAGAAGGCTGATATGCTACTAATCAGCGAGCAGTACTGTAACTGGAACAAGCCCACCTGGTACCCAGATACACTTGGCACAGCAGCAATCTTCGTGAACCCACAAACCATCAGAGTGGACGAACACGGAGCCGGGAGAGGCTTCGTTTGGGTGAGAAGCAGAGACGTAACCTACGTGAGCTGCTATTATACCTCAAACATTCCCATCGATGACTTCAGATGGAGCATGGACGAGCTGGAAGATGCGATTCGCGAGATGCAAGGCGAAATTGTGGTCGCCGACGACTTCAATGCGCGAGCATTGGAGTGGGGCATGCCAGAGTCAGACATCAGAGGAAACGCCATCATGCAGATGGTATCCACGCTCGGCCTGATAGTTCTCAACGTTGGGAAAACGCCGACATTCAGAAGGGAAGGGTATGTTGGGACGATTCCGGACGTGGCTTTCGTATCCGAAAATTTAGCGCATAGAGCGTCGGATTGGAGGGTATTGGAGGATTACAACTGAAGCGACCACCAATACATCACCTTTCAGCTGCGCGATAAATCCCAATCGTAGGCAAGAGTCGCGGTAAAGCCAAGCAGATGGAACCTAGCCAAGTTGAACACCGACGTATAAATGAGACAGGTTGGATCTAGCGCCCCCTCAGGAAATTTAAAATTATAAATTTTTAAATTTGTTTCAGATCAAGTCAGCAGCGGTTGTCGAAAGGATACTAGAATAGCACCACCCTGAGGTAATGTGATAAACGGTACCAGGTTGGGTTCCGCCAGAAGAGGAAAGGGAGGTAAATTTTAGTGGGACGGTTTGCGATGCAATGGCTGTGTAGTTTTCCGCGTTTTCGTTTATTTTATTTTTCGTCCTATATTATACACACGGAGTATGCATCACCAACCAGCCCAACACCATCCGGCTGTGTGAACCCAGTCGGATGTGTCTTAGCTGGCATCCTCATCATCGTAATCATCATCATCATGAAAAGAAATTATTCGACCCTATAGTGATATATTGAGATATTAAGATTCTAGAAAAACGCCAGAATTTTTTTCAAACTAAGAAATCTTAAGATTTAGTTTTTCATATTTCCTTTAATTCTAGACTAGTTAGAATATGGTCTCAAACTTAATATCATTTTTGTAGAATTTTTAATTACCGCATTTTTTTCAGTATTTGTTCTTCATATACCGATGCATTGTGACGTATTATTCAAATTCTAGCTGATCGCCATCACCTCTCTCAAAGCAAAAAATCTTAAAATTTAATATTTCATGTCAGCTTTCATTCTAGAGCATGTGCAAAATGATCTCAAGCTAAACATAATTCCTGCACAGCTATTAATTGGTGATATTTTATTACAGTCACAAAATGGAAATATCGAAGATAAGTGCGCTATTTAAAAATTCCGCAAAAATTATATTAAGCTTGAGACCATATTCTAACCAGTCTATAATTTAAGAAAATATGAAAAACTAAATTTTAAGATACTTTATTTTGAAAAACATTGTCGCGTTTTTATAGAATCTTAATATCACAATATATCACAATGCATGAGATCACAAAATATCACAATAAGGTCTAATATTTTTTTTTTGTATTATTACCTTATTTTGACTAAAAAATGTTTCTACACTTTTTTCTCCAAAGTCGCTAGTTTTTGAGTTAAAAATCAAACAATGTTAGCAAAATTTGAAAATATTAAAACAAACGCATTTTTCAACCTATAATTGCCCTTGGCATATAACAACTTAGGATCTGCAAATTTTGTTACATACTCTGGGTATATATACCAACATTTTTGTAGAGTTTGAGATATTTTTATTTTTGGACATTCTCACTTGACATGGAACCACCTATATGTATATATTATAATATAATTATAATATGTGCACATATATAATATATTATATACATACATATAACATATATGTTTGTAAATAGATATAGAAGATACACATATGTTCTTTAACAAATTTTTACATTCCCACCAAAAAACAGAGGGAATCTGAAAACATTGAACAAGCATATCTTCAAGCCTAGTCCTTTCTAATAATATATACTTTATCTGCTATGGGTACATTGTCAGCGATGGATAATTGATACAAGATTTTCCGTTATTCTTTTAAATATATATGTCACATAAATATAGGACAAAATAATAAATCATCTAAAATATTAAATTATATTTAAAAATAATATTATGATATTGTTTTAATAAAGTATATTTACTTTTCATGAATCATAGTACAGTTTTAATTATAAATAATATATCTAAGCATTTCAAAGATTAATTTAATATCTCTGCACATAATTTAATCTAATATAATAAAATGTATTAATACTTGAAACGTCATTTACTTCATAACAAGCGAATTACTTCATAACAAGCAAGTTGTTTTTCTTTAAGTATAATTGTTTTGCTTCTACTATAGTAGTATTTTCATATGAAACATGAAACCATTTTGCGTTTATGAATTGAACTCTAATTCAATATTTATGAAAAGTTTTGAATAATTGTTTTAATTGTAATACGTCAATATGGGATAAAGAAATTATTCCACAAATAATGTAATATTGTTTTTTTTAATGATTGGTTATTTACTCTTCATAAATCATAATATTTTTTAAATATAAATAATGATGAATTTAATTATTCAAAATAGAGAGACTAGAGAATAACGGAGAGAATGAGTTAGGAATAACGGAGCAGTTGCAAAAATTTGCTTTAGAAGCGACACTACCTATTGGGTTGCATCTCTTCTTATTCATATTTTTTCTGCGAGTTTATTTACAGCATTTCATTAACCATCACTATGCAAAAGAAATTTTAAAAATAAATATAGTTTAAGAGAATAAAAAAATATTAAATTTTTATGAATGACTTTTTTAAATTGTCAACGTTCCTACTTGTTAAGAAAATCCTTTTAGACGATTTCTATTGGCTTTATCAACTTTAATTTACTGTTTGGAATATTAAAATTGCTTGAATGGTTACGAAGTTAGGATATAGAACGTAAAACATGGAACAGAAAAATAACGATATATTTGTGTTTAGGTAAAATAAATAGGTTAAAAAAACATAGGAGAAATTCAGGTATAACGGAGCACTAAAATAAATTTTGTCGTAAACTACGTAAAAAAAGAATGTTATTCAATACAAAAATTCATTATCTTCTTCAACAGAAGTTGATAATTATAATAATAATTATTATTCAAATAAATCGAAAATCATGTTGACTAAAATCGTTGGATTCTAATTAGAACGAGCAATTGAAGTATAATGAAATGGTACGTTAATATTATAATAGTGATACATAGAGCACGTTATTAATTTTTTAATTATTATTATCATTATAACTTACAAAAATTGCTACCTAAATAAATTATACTAATTTCTATTACACATAGAAAACTGAAACCATAATACTAGATTTTTCAAGTTTTGATAAAAGTCATTTTTATAAAATTTACTCTTGTTATCTATCTCAAACTAAGTTTTATTTTTAAATTTTGTTTTGCATTGTACCGGTTAATTGAACAGGAAAAATTAATTCGCATAATCTCTACGATTAAACTAACATGTGATTAAATAGATGACGCTACTTCTGAAGCAAAATCATCACAACTGCTTTCTTATACACCTGTCTTTACTGATAAAAGTTCAATTTGCAAACGAAAAGTATTTTTTTTTACATCAATAAATCAAATAGCAATGGGAAAACGTATATTAAAAATTAGATGACATATTGTACCTATCAAAAATATATGTTAATTATTAATTATAATCAAAGGAAAAAAATGTTCTGTTTTAAATCTTTTAAAAAGTGTTGTATAAGTTATTTAGATAGTAATTTCTATATGTTATAATGATAACAATAATTGAAAAAATGGATAATGTGTTGGATAATAATTTGAGGATAACAATTTTTAAGTACTATTATATTACATTCATTTCAGTGGTAACATATGAAATCATTCTTTGCATAGCAAAGAACTGAAAGATAAATTGTTAATTTTAGCGCATCGTTAGACCTAAGTCTCCCTATATTAATTAATTATCTCTCAAGAGGGTAGTATACCTATAAATCATGAAAAAAAACAATTTTTTTTATAATCTATTTTTGATTTACAAGCTATAAATAACTTGAAAATAAAGTTTTAGTTATGAATAAAACCATAAAAAATGTTTACATCCTTTAAGTGATTATTTTTAAATTAATATCTTTTTAAAATTTGCGCATTTTTTTGGTAGTTGCACAGATCGCAGCGCCATATTGCGTTGAAAAGACGTAACCTAATCATATGTTCTTGTGAGTGTTTATTTCCAAAGCTGTCAAGAAGTATAAGTGTTTAGAAGATCATGAAAAATACTAAAAATGTCAAATGGATTACTACAATACACTTATTGAATCAGATAAGTTATCTTATTTTATCAGTAGCTAATGTAATATTTTAATGTATTACTTTGTGATATTTCTTTTTCAGTATATCAGCATACCATACTAAGGAAAAAAATCTTAGTCAGCTGCATATAAGGAAAAAATAAGTTGGACTGAAAGGGATCACATCTATAAAGATATTGAAATCTATTGCTGGTATATGAACTATTTTTACTTCTAAACATATGATTTTTCTATTTGATACTGAAGTAAGATTAACTTCTTTCAGGTTACAAATGGCATGCACTGCATGATTGAGACGATGACATCATGTTATGTATTTGAGAATAGCTGCTGAAGTGGATCAAAATGTTATAATATAGACTGAGGTGTAATGATTGAAGAAATTGTTATATTAGTGAAGTGTAACTTTAAATTCAATTTTCTCATAAGTGTGTTTTCAGAGCTTGCGCGACACCTGCAGAGTGAATCGATGAATGGATTTTGATTATCCAGGTCTTAAAATGTTCCTTTTGAATCCTATTTTGAAATTAAGCTATTTCGAAACCTCCAAGAATTGACTATCATGTGAGTATTCTAGTAAGTCTAGATGTGAAAAAATGACAATATTAATAATAATTATAATTATTTTGACTTCCATGTCATCAAGACATTTAAATAAATTGAAATTAATTTCTCCAACTAGCTCCAGTCCAAAACGATATACAAGAGGAACAATTTAAGACCAGCATGACTAAAATCCATGTATCGCTTCAGTCTGTAGGTTACGTGCAAGCAAAAAATGTTCATAGACTGACATCTCCCCCTGTAAGGAAGGAAGGATCTCATGAAGGATGATTTTTGTAAGAAATGTATTCAACTTTAAGGATCTATTCATACTAATATTATAATTATTTTCCTATTATTTTTACAGATGGAAATCTTCAAAAAAATGCTATAGGTATTCTACTCCCTTAATATAGTTTATCGTTTTAACGTATAAGAAAATATCATATGTTTTAAAATGTCTTTTTTCTTTTTGTGGGTATGTAGGAAATGCAACCTAAGGCACACCCGACTGTGTCCCTACAGCTGGATAGTGAGGCGCTGGTTTGGGATGTATCCGCCGTGTGTATAATATAGGATGAAAAACAAAATAAATAAAAACGCGAAAAAACTACACAGCCGTTACATGTTACATCGCAAACCGCCCACGCAAATTTACCACCCTTTCCTCTTTTGGTGGAACCCTCCCTGGAACCATTTATCACATTACCTCAGAGTGGTGCCATTCTAGTACCATCTCGACAACCGCTGCTGCCTTGACCTGAACCAAATTTAAAAATTTATAATTTTAATTCCTCCGAAAGTGCGACAGATCTAACCCGTCTAATTTATACGCGTTTCGAACCTACGCATTTATAAAATGAGGGAAAATGAGCGTCTTCCGGTTAAGAAAGCGTCCCATCTTCTCCCTCCAAATCCATTTTCATGGAGTCGTCCGTTGTCCCTGAGTTATATTTGGATGTTGGAGCATCTCTGAGCGCTTCATTCATACCGTCGTCGGTTGCCCTGTCTAGATACCGTTTCTTTTGTCGTAGGACCGTTTCGTCGAATTTTGCCGTGGCGACCCACTTATTCTCGATGGACAGTATTTCGCCAACGATGTTCTCAAGCGTGAATTGTCCGACTGAGCCGAGATATGCTGTTCTTTCTTCGTTCCACTTTTCGCGGATGAAAAACGTGTAAAACGCATAGTCATAATCAGCGGAACAAAATATGAAACTCAATCTCTGAACCTTCCCCATGCGAGTAAGGTATGAGCAGAAGTACCCATGGTCACTCAGGAATTGGGTTAGGTAGTAATTTACCTCCCAAGGTCTCTGTTAATCCAAGGGGCCAGCTGGTCTATCAGCCTTGCTGTTCATTTACACTTGGTTGTCGTAGTCCAGGAGCGTTGCCACGCTTCTATGGTGCGTTCCCGATCCTCTCTACGGACTGCTGTTATGTCCTCTCCTGTTTTCTTCCGTTCGTAGATTCGCTTGCGCTCTCTCACGTGTAGGTCGATCGGGACGATTCCCACAATAACGAGCACTGCGGGTCCCGAGACCGAGGGATAGGCGCTGGTGACTCTTAGAGCTCCTCTACGCTGAACGGAAGTGAGTCGAATCCGGTATGAGTCCTTCTCCATTGTATCGGTCCATATTTCAGAACCGTACAATAAGATGGATGTAATGACTGACATAAGGAGTCGACGCTTGTACGCTTTCGGTCCACTCGTGTTCGCCACGAGTCGGCATAACTGTGCCGTCTTTTTCACCGCTTTATCCGCTGCATACGCTAGGTGACGAACGAATGTACGCTTAGTGTCTAGTTTGAGTCCCAGATACATAGCCTCCCTTCTTGTCGAAACCTCCGCATCATCCACATACATCGGGAAGATGGTCTCAATCCATTGGCCAGTGAAGAGCACTATCTCTGGCTTAGCGACTGCCAAGTCGAGACCGTGTTCCCCCATCCAGCGCGAGATCTTGCTCATCGCCTTGTTAAGCAGGTATTGTGCTTTATCAAAGTCCAGTGGGATGATGACTAAAGCGACATCATCAGCGTAGGCTATCATGTATACCCCTTTCGGTCGCCCGAATAGTAATAAGGCATCGTAAAGGATGTTCCAAAAATCAGGGCCAAGTCCCGTATAACCCGCATGAGATACTCTGGGACTCCGAACTCGTTCAACGCGTCCAAGATGTCTGGCCACCTGGCCAAGTTGAAGACGTTTTTAACGTCCAGTATAACGAGAAGTACGATATTCCTGGAAAAATGATTTCCTGTCTATGCTCCCCTTCCAAGTCGAACTACCTCTCGTATCGCGTCCACCGTGGATTGCCGTTTCCTGAAGCCGTACTGGTTGTCGGCTAAATCGCTGGCAGTCTACACAGCTGCCTGTAGCCGTTGTTTAAGCAACCTTTCATGGAGCTTCCCTGCGTCGTCCAACATGCACAGTGGCTTATTAGACGACGGAAACCGGGGATCACCTCCCTTTCCTTTGCTGATTAACACGAGACGCGCATTCTTCCAGGGAGTGCCAAAGATAGACACCTTCAGGCACGCATTGTACATGTTCAGCAATAGAGAAGGTGCTTTCACCGCGATGATCTTCAATATCTCAGCTGGTATCCCGTCGGGCCCAGACGACTTTCGCTCCGCATCATTTTGGCGGCGACCCGGAATCTTGTATCCTTAGCCCCACACGTCCCGATTGACTTCATCCGTCAGGTTCTTTCAGCTCTGTGCGTTCCTCCGGGTGATCTTGCGTCGGAGTCGCTTGCACGCTGCTTTATGCTTGCGCCGACAACAGTGCTGCCTCTGCTTCGTCTCTCGTTCTTTGCCGTCTTCTTCTGAGGCGTTTCGCTTCCCCTCTCAGTTACGCGATTTCGTCCGACCACCAGTAAGCAAGGCGTTATCCATGTCGCGATCCCTTGGGCGGCATGGATACGCCGCAGGTTCGGTCAATCAGACTCATATTCTCCCTCACGAGGGCCTCCGCTTCATCCCTGTCTTCGGTGGCGTTCGTCATCGGTAAGTTTCCCTGTCCTTCAAGCAGTACCTCGACTAGCTTTTCGGTGTTCAGTCTCGCCAGATTCCATCGGGGTGGCTTTGCCGCGACTCTTTGCGATTGGGATTTATTGCGTAGCTGAAAGGTGATGTATTGGTGGTCGTTTCCATTGTAATCCTCCATTACCCTCAAATCCGACGCTATACAAGCTATATTTTCGGATGCGAAAGACGCGTCCGGAATCATCTAAATATACCCTGCCCTTCTGAATGTCGACGTTTTCCCATCGGTTAGAACTATCGGGCCGAGTCTAGATACCATCTGCATAACGGACTTTCCTCTGCTGTACAGCACGGGCATGCCCCACTCCAATGCTCGCGCATTAAAGTCGCCGGCGACTGCGATCTCGCGTTCAGCTCTCTTAAGTTACGTCTCTGCTTCTCACCCACACAAAGCCGCTTCCGGCCCCGTGTTCGTCGACTCTGATGATTCGTGAGTCCACGTACATTGCTGCTGTGCCAAGTGTGTCTTCGTACCACGTAGGTACGTTGCAGTCACAGCACTGCTAAGGGCTCGTTGATAACATAAGCCAATATCTTTTATTTTTTTCTCCTAACTGAGTTATAGTACCATTCTAAATCTTATTTCATCATAAAATATACATCTAAAACTATCATTGAAATTTTTTTCACCCAAATTGCTTGCGGCGCTCAGCTTAAAATTTCATCGGTGTCTTGGCAGAAATTTGGACCAATCAAAAACATCATCTTCTGTGATGCAAAAAATACTATCATTTTCTGCATCAAATTCTCTTTCCAAAACATACGGGCTAAAGTACTTTATCTTTTATAGGGTCTGATTTTTTTACATATTTTGGGTATAAAATACATCATATTCTTAAAGTTTCAGAGTTTTAAAATTTTGTACTTGCTCACTTGACGTGGCAGTATCCATATAAATTATTTAATGCTTTTTCATGTATGTAACATAGCAAATAAAAATATTAATGGGAATATAATTGTTTATATAGATAATATTTCGATTGTTATAATACTGTCGCGCAAATAAAGAAACTTTTTATTTGAATTTAAAATGTATTCCAAAAATTTCATAATATTTTCATAAAAGAATATTTCATAAAATTCATTTTAATTTGAATATATTTTGCGTAAAATATTTTTTGACAAAATTAGTATCGTTTTCCACGAAAAGCGGACTTGATTTAGTTCTTTTTTTATAAAAGAAGAATAATGGTTCTAATTATAGGATACATGACATCAAACATTTCTAACAATCACATATATATTACATCGTTATAGAGAAAATGAATAATTATTAAAAATATATATAAATATAAGTTAAGAAATATTAATTTGTTATTGTTTTAAATGAATTAAATTAACTCTTTATGAATAATAACACTTTTTAATAAATAAAGATGTATTATAAACATTTTAAATGCATTATTTCATAAAACGATACTCTAAATCAAAAGAAGTATTCAATACTTTTCATAATTTTACAATTATGATTAATTACATTAACGTAAAATGCTTTATATACTTAATAAGAGAAAGTAACGTTAGGAAAACTAAATACGTAATATTTAACGAAAAACAATAAATAATATTACTTATATAAGTTGTTGTCAGTAATATTACTTGTTGTTTTTCTTTAAATATAACGTTCTTAGTTTTCCTAATGTTACATTTTTTTATTAAACGTTGTGATATAGGATTTTGTCACTCTGGTCTCTTTAGCTTTAATTAATTATTTAAATATTAACTCCAATGGTTCACTCTACTCTTTACCGAATTTATTTATAACAACTGAGCGCCAGGTAAAGCGCGGCTAGCCTAGCATGAACTCTATTTCCGAGGAGGTTCCGTGATACAGGAAGTCAGGATGAATTATTTAACTACTAAATAATGACACTATGATTTAAGCAATTTAGGTACCTAGGCTTTATTTATTTAACCTTCAAGAGTGGTCGATATTTATACAAAGTAGGAAGGAAGGAAGGAAGGAAGGAAGGAAGGAAGGAAGGAAGGAAGGAAGGAAGGAAGGAAGGAAGGAAGGAAGAATAAGCAAACAAAAAAATAAATAAAATAAATAAAATAAATGAAATAAATGAAATAAATGAAATAAATGAAATAAATGAAATAAATGAAATAAATGAAATAAATGAAATAAATGAAATAGATGAAATAGATGAAATAGATGAAATAGATGAAATAGATGAAATAGATGAAATAGATGAAATAGATGAAATAGATGAAATAGATGAAGTAGATGAAGTAGATGAAGTAGATGAAGTAGATGAAGTAGATGAAGTAGATGAAGTAGATGAAGTAGATGAAGTAGATGAAGTAGATGAAGTAGATGAAGTAGATGAAGTAGATGAAGTAGATGAAGTAGATGAAGTAGATGAAGTAGATGAAGTAGATGAAGTAGATGAAGTAGATGAAGTAGATGAAGTAGATGAAGTAGATGAAGTAGATGAAGTAGATGAAGTAGATGAAGTAGATGAAATAGATGAAATAGATGAAATAGATGAAATAGATGAAATAGATGAAATAGATGAAATAGATGAAATAGATGAAATAGATGAAATAGATGAAATAGATGAAATAGATGAAATAGATGAAATAGATGAAATAGATGAAATAGATGAAATAGATGAAATAGATGAAATAGATGAAATAGATGAAATAGATGAAATAGATGAAATAGATGAAATAGATGAAATAGATGAAATAGATGAAATAGATGAAATAGATGAAATAGATGAAATAGATGAAATAGATGAAATAGATGAAATAGATGAAATAGATGAAATAGATGAAATAGATGAAATAGATGAAATAGATGAAATAGATGAAATAGATGAAATAGATGAAATAGATGAAATAGATGAAATAGATGAAATAGATGAAATAGATGAAATAGATGAAATAGATGAAATAGATGAAATAGATGAAATAGATGAAATAGATGAAATACATGAAATAGATGAAATAGATGAAATAGATGAAATAGATGAAATAGATGAAATAAATGAAATAAATGAAATACATGAAATAAATGAAATAAATGAAATAAATGAAATAAATGAAATAAATGAAATAAATGAAATAAATGAAATAAATGAAATAAATGAAATAAATGAAATAAATGAAATAAATGAAATAAATGAAATAAATGAAATAAATGAAATAAATGAAATAAATGAAATAAATGAAATAAATGAAATAAATGAAATAAATGAAATAAATGAAATAAATGAAATAAATGAAATAAATGAAATAAATGAAATAAATGAAATAAATGAAATAAATGAAATAAATGAAATAAATGAAATAAATGAAATAAATGAAATAAATGAAATAAATGAAATAAATGAAATAAATGAAATAAATGAAATAAATGAAATAAATGAAATAAATGTAATAAATGAAAATAACTACCCATGTATTCCTTCTGTCATCATAAAAAATGTCAAATTAATCACCGTGCGGTTGTCTGAGGTGCCTGCCTAACGCCGTTTTAAATTTACATACGGACGGCAGATATCTCACACTGCTGGGAAGGGAGTTCCAGAATCGCGAGCCTTGGTCTCTAAACGTGTAGAAAACCTTATCAGTCCGCTATCCCGGAACCGAGAGCTCTTTCACACCACTCCTACTGGAAGTCCTAGCTGTGTTTTTGCCAAAGAAAACCGCAAGATAAGGAGGTTGTCCCATATTTATTGCTTTATACAATAATAACCCCGCAAAGTACGCTCTTCTTTCCTTTATGGTAAGCCAACGAAGATATTTTCTGTGAGGAGTGATGTGCTCGTCCCTTCTAACACCACATATGTATCTCATACATGAATTTTGAAGTCGTTGCAACTTCGTCTCAAGCTCAGCAGGCACATCAAGGTGAACCACGGAACAATAATTTAAATGTGGCACTACCAGCGCACAAGCAAGCGGTTTTCTCAACGCCTGAGTTGTGCATGAACTAAACAATCGTAGGCTGTAAAGAGCACGATTTACCTTTTTTCCAACTGCATCAACCTGCAGTTTGCACGTGAGTTTAGAGTCCATGACAACACCAAGGTTTGTGACCGAGTCAGAGAAAGGCACATGTACACCTTCCTGAAACTCTATGTCGGGCAAACCAAGATCCTGCAGCCGATTGATGTTGTGCTCGGAGCCAAAAATGATCGCTTTTGTTTTACCGACATTGAGTCGTAGTCTAGATGCTTCGGCCCACTCCGACACTGCCCGCGCAACAGCCGACATGCGTCTGATACCCACATGAAGATCTCGCCATGTCACTTGAGTGTAAGTTTGCAAGTCGTCCGCGTATAGCAAGTGTTCAACATCACCACCAGTCAGTACGTCTTGTAAGTCATTGATATAAAGACTGAATAGCAAGGACCCCAAGACTGAACCCTGTGGTACACCAAGATTGGTGGTTAGCCAATCAGATTCTCCATTGTTGTCAGTTATGACTTTTTGCCTGCGGCTGAAAATGTATGATTTTATCCACAGAAGAACACTCCTGGAAAAACCCATGCGTATCAGCTTACGAAGTAATTTAGATGGTGATATAGTGTCAAACGCCTTACTAAAGTCGAACAGTAGCAGTATAGTCATTAGTTTCTTATTTTCGTTTATCCCAGTTCGTATGTCCTCGGTTAGTTTTAGTAGAGCTGTCTGGGTGCTGTGATGCTGTCTAAAATCGGTTTGCAGAGGATCCAAGATATTTTTGGACCTTAAGAAATCGGTAATCTGGTCGTGTCCTGTATTCTCCAGTACCCAATAGTGCTATTGGGCGAAAATCTTACAGAGAAGATGGCACTGAACCCTTTTTGAGAGGCACCAAATGAGCCCCCCTCAAAGCTCCAGGGAAGACACCACAAGACAAAGAGGAGTTGAAAACCCTCGCTATATGATGACTTACATACGGGAGAGCCTTAGCTACAACGCTTTGGGGAATAGCGTTCTCAACCCTAGCCTACGACGAGAAATGAGCAACAGCCAGAACTACGTCCGTCACTGTAACGTCTTTGAAAATAAAGTCGTCATCACTGGCCGAGTCCAAGATGCTACCCAAATCAACGTCATCTTCACTCTGGGAGACCGATACCCCCGCAACGTGCGAGTTCAGCTCACCCGGCGAGAAGCCATGCAACCCCCCTTCCCGTGCCCTTGGCAAGAGCCCCAAGCCCTTTAGTTCTTTCTAAATATACTTCTTATTTTCTAGGGCTTCAAAAATCTTATTCTGCATGTAAGTCTCCCGCGCGGTTTTCATGCGTTGTTCTATTTCGGCTGCGAGAGATTGGTACTCCTGCCAGAAATTACCGTTTTTTGTGAGTTTAAGTCGTCTGCGTACGGCGTCACGTTTTTTATTATGTGAGCCAGATCAGCGTCAATCCATGAGGGATTTGCTTTATTTTTTGGTGTAAATTGCTTCAGTGGGGCGAGGTCATCTATTGCCCCCATGAGATTGGCGCTGAGCTGTCCCAATAAATTGTCCATATCGTTGTTGTTCAAGCAATGAAACGCCGCCCAGTCACATTTACTCAGGTAAGATAAAAGATCTTCATGTTCTATTGTTTTAAAATCTCTATAACTAAAAGTGTCGGTGATGGGGCTATTGTTTAATTTAAAATCACTAATTTAATACACTATTTTTCTTATAATTCTATTTCTATTTTTAATACTGTGTGGTTAAAGAGTTGTATTTTCCTTACTGGTAGGCAGGCCATTTCGGTAATTTTCAATTTTACTTATAAATTCTTGATTTTTTTGTTGAATAATTTTCAAAGTTTTCTCTATTATATTTATTGCAGTTTCGTGATTGCTGCTTGTAGTCTCGTGTGCAATAATTTTTCATATGTCCTTTAATATGTCAGAGTCACTTGTCACTTTCAATTTTATTAATTTTTTCAATTATTATTTTAAAGTCATGATCGTATTTCTTTGTCTCACTATTGTTTTCGACTAGATTTTTCATTTCAAAATTAGACTGCTCACTTTTATCTACTTTGTCTATAATTGCATTATAATTAACTTCAATCTTATTCAACACATTATTTGTTATATTTTGACACGTTTCGTGTAGCTGTTTGTTTTGAATCTGCTGCGCGATCAGCTGTTATCGTCGGTGTGTGTGTGTGTGTGTGTGTGTGTGTGTGTGTGTGTGTGTGTGTGCGTGTGCGTGTACGTGCGCGTGCGCGTGTGCCTGTGCGTGCGTGCGTGCGTGCGTGCGTGCGCGCGTTTGTGTGTGTGTGTGTGTGAGTGTGTGTGTGTGTGAGTGTGTGTGTGTGTGTGTGTGTATTTTCCCTTGGTCGCGATTCTTCATCTCCCTTTGAAGAAGAAGCCTGTCCCATCTACGGTGTCAGATTTCCGACCAATTGCCCTACTGAGTTTCCTTTCTAAGGTCCTTGAAAAAATCGTACACGACCAAATAACTGACTTCTTACGAGAGAATAATACTTTGGACCCGATGCAGACTGGTTTTCGACAGAATCACAGTACACAGACAGCACTACTGAAACTGACGGAGGACATAAGATCAGGCATTAACAACAACAAAAAACTATTGACTATTTTGTTAATGTTTGATTTTAGCAAAGCATTCGACACCATCTCACACACTAAACTGCTGCGTAAGCTGATGCACATGGGATTCTCCAGGAGTGTTCTCCTGTGGCTTAAGTCATATATCATGGGGAGACGACAGAAAGTCGTCACAATCACAAACGGGGATTCAGGTTGGCTAACCACCAATCTTGGCGTTCCACAGGGCTCAGTCCAGGTTCAGAGCCTTGACTTGCAAGGCATTGAGATACAGACCGGCGTACACGTTCCCTTTGTTGATACAGTCACCAACCTCGGCGTGGTGATGGACGGAGGGTTGACATGGAAGCCGCAACTGAATGCGGTCAGTAGAAAGGTAAATAGGGCTCTGTATAGCTTAAAACTTTTCCGTTCAAGCACCACAGAGATACTGAGGAAGCAGCTGGCATGTGCACTGGTACTACCTCACTTAGATTATTGCTCAGTGGTTCTTCTTGATGTGTCAGGGGAGCTCCAGACACGACTACAACGTCTACAGAATGCATGTGTGAGATACATATGTGGTGTTAGGCGGGATGAGCATATCACCGCCTACAGGAAAAAACTGGACTGGTTAGATTTGAAGGTGAGGAGGGAGTATTTTATGGGGCTGCTGCTTTACAAAGCGGTTGTCATGCGGCAGCCACCGTATCTTACTGCCCTCTTTGAAAAAAACCAGGCCAGGACTTCAAGTAGGGGTGGTATGAAAGAGCTCTCGGTTCCGGGGTCGCGCACCGATAAGGGCCTTTTCTCATTCAGAGTTCAAGCTGCGCACCTCTGGAATTCGCTCCCGAGCAGTGTGAGGTGCCTGCCATCTTTTTGTAAATTTAAAACGGCGTTTAGCAGGCACCTTAAGCAATTACATGGTGAAAAGTATGTTCAGAAATAAAAAATGAGTCGAGTATTTATTTAGGCTTTTTATTTATTTAAATTATTTATTTATTTAATTTATTTATTTATTAAAACTTATTTATTTAATTTATTTATTTATTAAAACTTATTTATTTAATTTATTTATTTATTAAAACTTATTTATATATTTATTTAATTTATTTATTTATTTAAATTTATTTATTTATTTATTTAATTTAATTATTTATCTTGTTTATTTATTTATTCGACGTATTTATTTGTTAATTTATTTATTTATTTATTAAATATGTTTAGTGTTAGTTAATTAGGTGTGAATGTATTTATTAGCGTGATTGTTAAAGTGTTATGAATGAGTGTGTTTTATATTTAGACGTGATAGTGTACGCAAAGATTTAGCAAAGTATGTGTATGTATTCTTTTATATTTATATGTTATCTTTATTGTATTTATTTTTTATTCTACGTATTATTATTTTTTTTTGACGAAGCGTTTTCTGTGATATTTGACTGTGACTAGTTCATTACTTTTAAATTTTATAAACTGACGAACTGATAAAGTGAATTATTATTTTAATAAGAAATATGCAATAAGTGAAAGTTAAGATAACAATTATATTAAATCGACTGATATTTTTTTTTTTTTTTTTTTTTAATTATAATTATAACTACATGTACATGAAATTGTAAGATTTTGTCTTCTGACGAATAAAAAGTATATCTATCTATCTATCTATTCCTTTAAACAAATAATAACAATTCCTCCCTCGTTAATAATAATTTAAATAAATATTTTAATGCTCGGCTCTGATGACGGCGGTTGTTCGGTCGTGATTGACTGACCCGTTTTTAAATAAATATTTTGACGCGAACTACGCATCACAACATATTAAGCATTTTACGTTGATTTAATTAATCATAATTGTATAATTTTGAAAAGTATTGAATATTTTTTTTAGTTATATATTTTATTCATATAGAGTATATATAATATTTTAATTATAAAATGATATTTTTAATGTTCATAAAATATGTGTTCATACTTTACTTGTTTCATTTTATATATTTTTTGATCATTGATAATTTTACTTTTTTAGCATTCTCTTAACTATAATATGATAATTAGAGAAAGAAGTTGATAAGTAAACTAATATTAATGTTTCTTTATGTATATCTGGAGTAGTAAGATTATTAATATTTCTATTACTTTTATTTTATGTTATGACTATTGAGGAAAAAATCAATTGCATATATTGAAAAGGATATAATTTTTTAATCGTGATATAATTATTAGAAATTAATGCTGATGTATATAGCATATAGTAAGTGCAATAATAGTAAGTGAACAAACTTGTACGGATACTGTTTCATCTATATTAACATAAAATCTATACTATCATAACTTTTTCTCCGCGCATGAGAACTTTCTTTTCAACTTATAATAACATTCGAAACATGTAATGAAATTGACTAAAATTTGTGTACGTTACTAAAATTAAACAATTTCTTGTATGCGTTTCCAGTTTTATGAACCTTTGATAAAGCTAAAATTTGCATTAATATACTAAAGATATAAATAGTACGTTTTTCAAATCGACATACGCCGTTTTTGGCAACTTGATACAAATCGCTAGACAATAATTATACATTCTTTTATAATAAATAATGGAATTTACATCTAAAACTAATAAAAATGTATGATATATTTCCTACCGTTTGAAACACTCATGTAATATTTTAACTTATATTTGGTCGATCAAACTGGCTTACCTGTAAGTGAAGTTCGAACGTAATTATATGAAGTCATAGCTCGAATACATTGCACCCACTTCTACTTCTACTACTTCTTACCACTCTTGTATGTAATCTTCGATACGATCGTGGCTGATAAGCCAGCGATGCTGTTTATCGTCCTCCTGGGGATTCTCAATAGATTCATGACTCCTATCAATCTTCCTTGGAGGACAAAACGTGTCATACGTACCGGTGCCTCGTGCCTCGATCTGCTTGCTGGTGTTTGGCTTGAGGGACTGTACATATCCCTTCGCCTTATCAGCATCGGGCTTCTTACGCCTTCGAGTCTTCTGTGACATTGTGGCATCAGATACAGCGGTGTACATTTTCTTCTTAGTCGCTTTGGATGTCGGTGCTCTTCTGTCTAGATGATCAGTTTCGGATGCGTGCATTTACGTATCATCGGTTTTGAAATATTCCCCCTCCTTGTAGAATTGAAGATTTCGTACGTGTATCTTTTACTTTACTTGCATCTTTTAAGTCTAAAATGACCGGCGACCTTTTTTTATGTACTATATACAATCCACTGATTTTTTTCATAACTTTGTGTTACAGTCATCCACTTTATTTGATAGTACATCTAATTTCTTTAAAACTTCTCACCGGTGTTTGGTGCCCAGTCTCATCGTCTTCAATTATAATGTCGACTAAGCTTTTGGAAGCTGATTGCTAAACTTTTTTTAGCGAGTTCAAGTGCGTTTTTCGCTCGCTTTAAACATATTTCCATACTGGTGGATGACCGGCTACCTACTTCCTGGTGTAGGCTACCTGGAGACGCTAGTTCTCGGCAATAATTTAAATAGGCCGGTGAATATTCCGTAGACTCACTCGTTGCAGTGTTATATGTGAATCTAATCTCGAGCAGGTACTGATCCCATATTTTCTGGGATTTTTAATGTACTGTCGCGCCATGACTTTGATTACCCTGTTTGTTAACTATACTGGATTACATTGCGGTGTATATGGTGGAGTCTCCCTATGTTCTATTTTAAAATCAGCAAGAAATTGTTGGAATTCTTTTCCCACGAATTGTTTGTCGTTGTCACTCACCAGTGTTCGAGGGAAACCATGACGTAACATGACTTGCTCTTTGACAGTCAGGCAAATGGTGTGTCCTATGGCTTTTCGTAAGAGTTTTTATTCAACCCATTTTGTGAGGCGGTGCTGTATTACGAGTAACATTACGTTTCCTGTGTTTGATCTTAGTTGTGGTCCCACAAGATCGATAGAGACCTGTTCACAGGGTTGTTCGACGTAAGTTGAGTACATGACTCCAGCGGGGGCTGTGGATCTTTAGCTTTTTTGGAGTTGTCGCAACTGCGCACATAGCTAAGTCCCTGTATGAGCATTCCAGGCCAGTAATACGAGGGTAGTTCAATAAGTCTTTAGAATGACCAACAGATGGCGCGCGAATCGCTCCAAATCATCTGTTTTCAGTCAGCACCACTCCCGACTAGATATATGGTGCAGTCACAGTCCACATCTTCTGAGTTTACGTGTTTTTATAACCAATTGAAAAAAAAAAATTGCTTGTTAAGAAAAATGGAAAAAAACGAGTTCAGAGCGGTAATTAAACATTTTCATTTAAAGGGTTTAACTCCATATGAGATAAAAAATTAATTGGACTCAGTTCATGGCACATCTGCCCCTGCCTTAGCAACGGTTTATAACTGGGTAAATGAATTTAAGCGTGGTCGTACATCAATAAGTGACGAACCACGTTCAAGAAGGCCCGTAGAAGCAACTACTCCCGAAATCATCAATAAAATCCACGATATGGTGTTGAAGGATAGAAGATTAAAAGTGCGTGAGTTAGCTGAGGCCACAAGGATATCTATAGGTGCAGTTGTTTCAATTCTACATGAAAAATTAGGCATGAAAAAGCTATCGGCAAGATGGGTGCCGCGTTTGCTCTCAGCTGAGAATAAACGCAATAGAGTGGTCGCCTCTGAGGCTCTTTTGGCGCGCATAAGTCGGAATCCTGAGGAATTTTTTCGTCGATTTGTGACTGTGGATGAAACATGGATACACCACTACACTCCTGAGACAAAGGAACAATCCAAACAGTGGATTTCCACAGGCGAACCAGCTCCAAAGAAGGCAAAGACCGTAAAGTCAGCTGGTAAGGTTATGGCTACAGTTTTTTGGGATGCACGTGGAATTATACTTATTGACTACTTGGAAAAGGGTAAAACAATTACTGGTGAGTATTATGCATCATTATTAGAGCAGCTGAAAGAAGAAATTAAAAAAAAAACGACCACATTTGGCGAGAAAAAAAATTCTCTTTCATCACGACAACGCCCGAGTTCACACATGCTTCGTTTCAATGGCTAAAATTGAAGAACTAAAATTCGAATTGGTCGAACACCCACCGTATTCACCAGATTTAGCCCCCAGTGACTTTTTCTTATTTCCAAACTTGAAAAAATGGCTCGGTGGACAAAGATTTACGGACAACGAAGACGTCATTGCCTCTGTAAGTGCTTATTTTGAGGAACTTCCGAAAACGCACTTTTCTGAAGGATTAAAAAAATTTAAAAAGCGATTGACCAAGTGTATAGAGCTCCAAGGAGATTATGTTGAAAAATAAAAAAAAATTTACCCAAAAAAAATTGTTTTTATACTTTATTCTAAAGACTTATTGAACTACCCTCGTAGTAACGTAACAAGCGTGTCAATGTTTTAGCTATACCCAGATTCCCCCATGTTTGATCGTCGTGTGACTCTGGGAGTACTCGTTTTCGTTCTTCGGTTGGTATGCAGAGTTTCCATTCCTTATTCGGATCAGTATCATTAAAATCCAAGGTGTGAAGAATATGTTGGAATAACTGGCCGTTTCTCAAACAATATTCTGGATTTGCTTCTGGTTTCTGTTGTACTGCTTTGAGCAATCGTCGATACCAAGTGCATTTGATGGCTGTTCCGATCTCTCCCACATGCAATGGTACTCTAAATAATGAATTAACTACGGTGTTGTCAGGGCCTCTATGGTAGTGAATCTTGTAATCCCATTGTGCGAGTTCCATCGCCACCGAGCTAATCTACCTGAAGGATTTCGTCTTATCTAACCATTATAGGGATTGATGGTCGGTAATGACTTTCAAATGATAGCCCTCTAGATAATCCCACATCTTCGAAATGCCCTATATCATTGCGATACATTTAGAGTTCGGTGATGGTGTAATTATTTTCCGCTTTGTTGAGCGTTCTCGGGGAGTAAGCTATGACGTGTTCTTGACCGTCAATTTCCTTTGTCAGCACTGTCCCAAGACCCTCCAAACTTGCGTCACTTTGTAATGTGTAGGTTTGCATTCAGTCTGGGCATGCAAGGATGGGAGCTTGCGTTAACCTACATTTGAATTCCTCGAACGCGGTTTGCTGAGCCTCACGCCATTCCCACCTTCTCATTTTCTTTAATAGAAGGTTGAGTGTATCAGCTAATTGCTAGATACTCTTTATGAAACGCTAGTGCCAGGAAAGTAGTCGTAAGAATTGCCTGACCTCTTTGACATTCATCCGAGGCGTCAGATTAAGGATGGCTGCCACCAGTTCCGGGTCTGTGTGCAGGCCTTCTCAATCTACAATGTAACCTACGTATTTAAGACGTTTTTAAGCAAAACGGCATTTTTCTGGATTTGGTTTCAGGTTGGCATTTCGTAGACGTCTAAACTCTTCGGTCAAAATCTGTAGGTGCTCCTCAAAGGTGGTGCTAAGAATCATAATGTCGTCCAGATAGACGAAAATGTACGCGGCCAAATCAGGTGTAATTATTTGGTCCAGCAATCTCTGAAAGGTAGAGGGCGCTATGTGGAAGCCATACGGTCGGACAGTAGATTCGAATAAACCTCTTCGAGCTACTGTAAAAGCTGTAAGTGGTCGGCTTTCATCTGTCAGGTATGACTTGACAATAACCGTCTTTTTAGTCGATAGTTGAGAGGATCTTGCTCCATTCAGCTAATCGAGGGTAGAATTGATATATGGCTGTGGATATATGTCTTTATCGCTCACCGCATTCAGAGGACGAAAATCCAGACAAAAATGATATTTTCCGTTTTTCTTTTTCACCATCACAACGAGTGAGCTCCAAGAACTCTTCGAAGATCGAAAAATTCCTTCTGCCAACATTTTATCGACTTCTTCGTCGATGAGACTCTGTACAGACAGGTTATACGGCCTGTATCGTTGTTTTATAGGTGTTATGTTACCTTTAAACTTTACTTCATGCTTTGTGAGCTGAGTAGCTCCATTTATTTTCTCGAAACTCGACATGTCGCGCTCTAGAAAAACGTCAAGGATTTTTTGCTCATTATCTCTGAGGTCGTTTAAATCCATTGGTATATCAACTTTGTTTAATTCTACTGGACACTCGTTGTATCCAGGATATACTCTTTAGCAATTAAGATATAATTCCAGGCATTTATATCAACACGGCCGTGCTCAGGACCATGTCGTGCGCCAAGTTGTCCATAACCATGAATTTGTGGCCGATATCGCCGCCGTATATACACGCTTTACCTGCGGCACTTTGTTTCAGAGTTGTCTCTATACCATCCGTCATCGCTGCAACTCGGTAGTCACCTACGATAAACCAACTTTTCTGTAACCGATGTAACAGGACCATTTATAAATCATCTGACTGACCCTGGTTCGACGAAAGCTTGTGTGTGGTAGGACCTTAGTCTTATGTTGACGTAGAGCCTGTTGTCGTGGCTTCTCCAGGCCGGCATCTCGATTTTGACTGCCTGGCCCGGGCGTTGTTTTCCGAAGCATGGCAGGGACAATCTCTGCTGGTAACTCCGTCCTTACCGCAGTAACAGCAGAATTTTTTTGTTTGTTTCCACACTGAAAACGGTCATGTACACGCTGCATACATAACAAACAATAGATTTTACGATCGTACCCTGGTGTCACTGCCATAACTCCGCTTCCCGATGCCGGGTTACATTCGAAGCGCAGGAACTAAGGTTCCTGTTATTTGTGCACATTTTTTAAGACCTCTTCTTTTTCCTCCACTCGCTATTCTAGACCGTTTATCGAGCGAATTTCTGAACGGATTATGTGTTGCTGCAGTTCCTCTTGTAAATTATAATGAGGTGATCAGCTGCATTTTTGCTATTATCCCACTTCTCCGACGCATCAACGACGTGAGAGCCGTAGAATAAGCGCGGATCGATTCTCTTGATCCTTAAGAGGAGGCCGTAGCCACCGACGAACTCCGGCGTGACTCCAGCGCCAATAGCCGCCAAATACTGGCAGCAAAATTATAAACTAAATAATAGGATATTGAATATACTGTTTTACCGACCGTTTACTTTTGTCGAAAAAGTTCGTGGCGCCATCTGGCAGCCGGTCAGTTTGATAGGCTGATTCTTAAAAAGTGTTATGCTAGATTTCCAGCATTTTAACACGTTTTTTGTATTGAGTGCAATTCAAGCACACATTTTTCATGATAAATATATATTATTTTCTTTTTAAATAAACCTATTTGGTTTTTCTTTGTACAAAAAATACATTCAATGTATATGTATTTTTGAACACATTAACCATATGTTAAACAATAGGTATGCCTTTTTTAATACATTTACTATATTTATATGCACCTGTATAGACTTGTAATATATATATATATATATATATATATATATATATATATATATATATATATATATATATATATATATATATATATATATATATATATATATAAATAAATATGTGAATAATTATGTATATGTATTTTTGAAATACATTTACCATAATAATAGATATGCATTTTTCGAATGCATTTACTATATTTATATGCACCTGTATAGACTTATAAACTAATATAATTATATACATAAATATGTGAATAATTATGTATATATGTATTTTTGAAATACATTTACCATAATAATAGATATGCATTTTTAAAATGCATTTACTATATTTATATATACCTCTATAAACTTATAAACTAATATGATTATATATATAAATATGTGAATAATTATGTATATCTATTTTTGAAATACATTTACCATAACAATAGATATGCATTTTTCGAATGCATTTATTATATGTATATGCAGCTGTATAGACTTATAAACTGATATGATTGTATATATATATATATATATATATATATATATATATATATATATATATATATATATATAAATATGAGAATAATTATGGATGAGTATTTTTCTAATACTTTAACATATATTAAACGATAGGTGTTAGGTTGTAAAAAAAATGTTTTTGTTACTCGAAAACATGATTTTCTAGCTTTTTGATACAAATAAAGAGGGCCCAAAGATGCAGTTTTCCGACCGGCGGGAAAAATATTTGATTGTGTATAAAGGGCGAGAACTGCCCACTCGCCTGTGGCGCACACTATATTTTTTGTAACGTAAGTATTGATTTTTAGTTCCAAGTTTAGGACAGTTTTATTCTAATTTTTATTGGCTTTTGAACAAGCGGCGTAAAGTACTCACTTTACGCCTGGTCGGAATCGATCAATTTTGGTCCCGATTTTGAGGGCGAAGAAACGCAAAAGTTGTGCATGCATAACAAAAGAAAATCTTTTCAACATACCTTGGCCGAAAGTACCACATTTCGGTGGCTATCCCATAGCTCTTGTATACCACCCTCGCCTTCTGATCGGGTGGCAATTTACACGTGCTATGGACTAGCCAATACTTTTCCTCCCTAGATGCATAATATACTGATTTTGTCCGCTAACCAAATTTTTTGAAAATACGCTCTCAAAGTGGGGGCCAACCATGGCTAAACATAGGGTACCACCCGGATGACACCACAATGGAGGGGCACTTAAAAACTGTAATAGTCTGATTTTGTGTATATGATTATTATCATATATGATTATATGATAACAGTCAATTGGTACAGGATACACGACAAGTGTTAATCAATCACCAGCGATACACTAAAAATAGAGCACAGATTAGCCAAAACAGTTAAATAGTAAAAAATATTTATATTCTTGTAAGATACTATTGCTATTAGAGCAAGGTACATAAAGAAATATTAGGATCATTTAATAAACTGAAACGTTTTTCAACACGAACACGGTGGCTAAAGGAAAATTTGATGAATGAAGATTCTATTGATTAAAGTAAGTACATGCAAAACCTATAAAATATAAGTACTAATTAACTGACAGAAATTTGATATTTTTTATGCAGATCTGCATTTAAACAGCGAAAATAAAATCATATCCTAAGCTTAGAAATATTTGTAGTCTCTTATTGTAACCTTAATCATGACGGATCTTAAATTGGTATTCATTATTCACAAACTATTTATCATAACTAATTTTGAATATTTTATTATACTTCACCCACGTCTTCACAACTGCTTACTTAGCAATTCTTGACTAAATTTTATTAGGAAGCACCTGGCTAAGCTGGCTTCACTGTGATTCTTGGCAAATAGACTCTTTGTACTTGCGACTGTAACCAGCATTTTAAATAATTCTATGATTTGTACCTATAATGGGCTTTCTACACATTGCTCTGCTCTAAAGTCATTTATCGTTCTTACTGGATCCTATGTGCTGAACAAGACCCTGGTGCATTGGTCCTGTTTCGTTACATACCTAAGTAAATGAAGGCTAGATTACACTGCTGTATGAATAATAGTTTAATAAAAAAGGTTTAAATGTTTAAATGATTATCTGAGAAATTATTCATTTTATCTTGTAACTTTCTGTATCGTCTCACTAAGTTTAAGAGAAAGGTAAATAGGTTATGGAGATGATGTTGTCGATTATAATTTGGCACAAATAAAGCAGCAAAAATATATAAAAGATAGTTGAAAAAGTAGATGAATATAAGATAATACTTATTCCTTGCGTTCTCCTGCTACCGTCCTGTACTGCACCTGCACTGCACGTGCAAAATATCTCTGAAGTCTTTCTTGACGCGTAGAGGTTAGGTGTAACAAGCGGACGATTGCCGGGAACCGGGACTCGGGAGCCGAGACTCGGGCAGTCGGCACGAGTCGCGCGAACCTGTTGTAACCAGCGTTGGACCTCGAAAGATTCAGAAAGTCCAAACGCTACGTTCAGTTCGTTGACTATACTATTAGTCTAATAGTATAGTCAACGACCAGAACATAGCGTTTGGACTTTCTCAACGAGATCCAACGCTGGTAACGTGCGTAAGGGTATGTCTAGATATATATATATATATATATATATATATATATATATATATATATATATATATATATATATATATATATATATATATATTACATTTTAAAAGATACGAGTTCTGGAATAAAACAGGAAGGTGAAATAATGTTTTGGGTAAGTGTGGATATTACTGCAAATGGTCCTTTGCGGAATGTATACAGCCTAACTAATAAAAAAATTCGACCACAGTAATAGAAACATTTACCCTATTTCGAAATTTCATTGATACAATAACATAATTGTAATATAATACTCAATGTCTAGGGGTCATTCACAAATTACGTCACACCGTTTTTGAGAATTTCCGCCCATCTCCCCGAACGCTGATGAAAAATCACTAATTTTCCTGTGTCTTTAGTACACACTATCACTATAATGAAGAACCCCTCTTTCCTCAAGCATGATATTAGTTATGAATGACCCCTAATGAATTATTAACCCTTTCCGACCTGAATTAAATCTACCCATGATGTACCATTATTTCAAATGTCTTTTGACACAAATATTTTCACATTATTGTGTGTGCGTGCGTGGGTGTATGTGTGTTCATTTTAATGGTCGGGGTATTGGAAAGGGTTAATTTTTTGGATGGGCTCCTCCAACGCCCATTCCTGTGAGATTCAACCAATTGAAAATTAATTCATCTCCCCATATAATTCATTTTCTATATATGTTTTACACGTTTTTAAAACATGTATTAGTGTTTTACACGTTTTTTAAACATGTTTTAGTGTTTTACACGTTTTTTAAACATGTTTTAATGTTTTATACACGCTTTTCAAACGTGTTTTAATGTTTTATACACATATTTAAACGTGTTTTTTTTGTTTGATACACATTTTTCAAACGTGTTTTTATATTTTATACACATTTTTTAAACGTGTTTTAATTTTTTTATACACTTTTTTCAAATGATTTTCACGCAATGCTGGCGTAATAATGTTCTACATATTTTTCACATACCTTCTATTTTCGAATACAAATATTTTATAGTGCTTATAAATTTTAGCTGGATTTTCGTCTAATACAACAGTTTGTGCAAATGCGGCTGCATATACTCCACAAATATAAGGATCTGACTGCACCACATTCATTTGTTCAAGTATTATATTATTACTATTTAACGTAGGAAAGCGTTTTCTAATATAATGCATCTCACTTTGTGACAATTGTTTACCAGCGAACAGGCTATCGTATACATATAAATTAGTGCATTCAGAATAAACAGTTTTCCAATGTCTAGATGAGTTTCGTCCGAGAATCTGAATACTAGGAGAATAAACGGGATTGACGCAAGCTATTCTATCCACATATAAAACACTTTGCATTTCAAAACTATCTGTTTTACTTTGTAACAAACGTATAAAATAATCTAATGCGTCGTCGTTTAATTCACTATCTACAGGTAAAACATTGTTAATCACTGTTTGCAAGTCAATTTCTCTATAATTAGCATAGAATTTAAAGTTCTGTATGTCCTCTAGAGTTATTTCTTTTACATAACTGGCTACATAACTTACATCATTATCATTTGATACAATATAAGTTTCATCTACATTGTTTTTTTGTACCTTTTTTGTGAGTCTTAATGTTTTATCTTCATTGTCTTTTTGCGTTTTTTTTATGCTTTTTAATGTTTTATTTTCTTGTTTCATTTGTGTTTGTTTATTGTTTTTCAATGTCTTATTTATCTGGTTCTCTGTAATATCAGTTTTTGCATTTTTTTGCCTTCTTTCTGTGATTGTTAACTCTGTATAAGCCGGATTTCTAATAGGCATTCTCCTATTGTGACGGCTGTCAAGTATTTCAGGTAGCATACAGTCCATGTAAAATTGAACTAGTTGTTGCTCCATTTTACAATACCAAAATTTATCATCTTTATCCACTCAGATGTGTTCTATACTTTGTGGGGTATAAATAACGTACAAGTAATACTGCCTATTGGTAATGTGTAATTGACCTTGTAATTGGTAATAATGGTCATGGGTCTTATTTAATTTTTTTAAGTTACTCTTGGCAAACGCTTTTCTTACGCTTTGAATGCTTTTAATAGCATCTAGTGCCGTCAGATAAGCAACATTGTAAGGGCATTTAATTTCTACCAAATCATCATCATCAATCGTACCATCTGGTGATGCGCCTAAATACGGATACGTAGAGTCTATAAACAATCCACAGCTATCAATGTTGATACTCAGTAACTTTGCCAGTTTCTCTTTTGCAACTTTCTCGTGCAGAACACCATAATTCATGGCATTTGCTTCATCAAGTTGCTTTATTGGTGGATAAAGTATTGATTCCACAACTCGTGCATAATTCGTACTCCGTTTCCAGCGGCACGCTTTTCCAAAATTTGAACCTGTTAACATTTTCTTTCGGAGACTTTTCCATTTTTCACAATTGCTTTGATGAACCGTTTCACGTTCAACATCTTTACGATTCATTTGCTCTGTATATAACTCAGTAAGTAATCTCCCTCGCTCATCGTCCAGAACTTTCTCCGATTTGTCAGATTTTTCACAATTTGGACCATAGAACTTATCTGTAGATCTAATAAGTTGTCGCTTTCTTTTTCTGCCATTTGTATGTCTTGATACTTTCGTTCTTAATACTTTTGATTGTCTTTTTTTTTCAACTCGGGTAATGAGCGTAGGAACTTTTGTACCAGTAGCTTTATAAACTTCTGTTAGAGCTTGTTGAGTGTTGCTTTGTACAACGCCTGCCATGACTCTTGTGTCGTATGAACTTCTCATACTAATATTTAAACGCTTAGAACATGCTTGAGCACATATTATAGCATTGAATGATTCAGCTGCATTATTTGTAACCCTGTGTAATAAACTATCGCTATATAAACTTAAATATCTTATAGCATCTTGTACCATATCGTAGAGACCATGCACTTTTAGAAACGGTACATTATTTTGTTCTTTTTTGCCAATCCTTTCTCCTATTTCACATGTCATGCCATATTGTTGGCATCGTTTATGCTCACCAAAAACATGACTTGGAATATTTAAAATATCATTTGTTAACGCTCTTACTTTTTCATCCCATGAAAGTGGTTCGGCAATACGACGAGCTACAGCTTCTTTCACACAGTCTCGAATTGGTTTAATATGTGTTTGCACTTCATTTCGCATATTTACGAAGCCAACAACTCTTTCACCCTTCCGCTGTGTGGTATGAGCAACCCCACGAAGCTTTTTGCACAAATTGCGCAATAAGTGGTTTGTACAAAAAATTTTGTCGACAACAACTCCTTGATCGGCGTATACATTGTTATCCGAAATGGCTTTAAAAACAGAGATATCGCCATCTGCGATTAGTGTTTTATAAATTAGTCCATGCATTTCCATACTGCACTTAAAACGTTCGAGAATTGCATCAGTTTACATAGCTGTTGAAGGAGCATTCATATCCCAATTTTTGAAACATCTATGCTTCTTAGGTTCTACATTATTAGATGCAGCTCTTTCACATACTGTGCAATATTTATTGCGAATGCCGACAAACAACACTTTGCCTGTATAATATCCGACTATAGCACCCATACCAGAAAGTGAGTTATAGTTTGTTCCATATGTTCTTTTTATCCAACTCGCATCTGATACTACTTTTGTAAAAGGTATACCATCTTTAGTAACGTCGCCTCTTTCAATAGCTAGTTTTTTTTCTTCTTCAGCCGCCTGCTTCATATGAATCAAAGCTGTTTGTAGAAAATCGTCGTATACCTCCTGCTGATTTTTAATATAAGTTTTATCAGTCATACAATGAATGTTAATGCCCGTTAATAATTCCATCATTTGAGTATAACCAATTCCAGTTACTATAGTTGCTGTCACAATAGCTTTATTAATATTTTTGTGCACTGGGTCATTTACAGGCTCGGACCATATAGAAGTTTTATAATTACACATATTACATTTGTAAAAAAATTGTTTTAGTAATCCAATTCGCCTCTTCTTTACCAAAATCCAATCTCTAAATAAACATTCTATCCCTTGCGCATGATTGTCAAAAGTCCTATGGATTTCTTTGGTAATGTAATCAAAATCAACTATAGCACGAAAAGATTTATTGTCTGTCTCTTCATCTTCTTTTACGGTTACTTCATCTATAACCAGCTCTGACTCAATTTTTGATTCCCCTTTTTCATTATTACTAAACATATCAACTTGTTTGTTTTCAGCAACATTTTGATTACCATTATTCTGATAACAATGTTCCGACACAATTTTATCGCAGTCATTTATTTTATTCGTAACAGTGAATACCTCTTCCTTATCGATATGTTCAGAAACACCTTTATAGTTACTATCCTTACCTGTATTTTTATTTATATTATCAAACTCAACGCTTGATGTTTGTTCAAAAGTATGTTTTTGGGCATTTTGTTCTTCAAAACAACATTTGGAATCATTATTTAAAACTTCACGTTCATTAATAGTTACGCGTACATAGCTCATGTTACAATTGTTAATAGTATTGACATTGTTTACATCACAATGTTGAGGAATACCTGTAACACAATCCTTTATTTCCTTTGCGATAGTGCATGATTCTTTCGCGTCTATACTTTCAATAGTATCTATACTATTCTTATATAACGTTGCATTGGAATCATTATTTGAAACTTCACGTTCATTAATAGTTACGTGTACAGAGCTCATGTTACTGTTGTTAATAGTATTGACATTGTTTATATCGCAGTGTTGAGGAATACCTATTACAAAATCATTTATTTCCTTTGCGATAGTGCATGATTCTTTCGTGTCTATACTTTCAAGAGTATGTATGCCATTCTGAAATAAAGTTCCATTGGAATCAATATTTAAAACTTCACGTTCATTAATAGTTACGTGTACGAAGCTAATGTTACTGTTGTTAATAGTATTGTCATTGTTTACATCGCAATGTTGAGAAATACCTGTTGCACAATCATTTATTTCCTTTGAAATAGTGCATGATTCTTTCGTGTATATACTTTCAAAAGTATCTATACCATTCTTATATAAAGTTGCATTATTATTTACAATTTCGAATTTAGAAATATTATCACTAATATTACTATTATCGTTTCTATATACATTATGATAATCAGAGATACTGGAGGTAACGCATTTAGTACATTTAAGTACGCTAACTGAGTTATTAAAAGGAATATTATTCAACGGGATCGAGTCACCTGAAACATCCTGTTTCATAGAACCACAGCTGGATGTCTCATCCGTAGACACAGCTATCTTTTGATCACGAAGCAAATCCTTTTCCAAGCATCTATAATGAATAATTATTATTATTACATAAAACTATTATGAAATCATGGGTTTTATAATTTTAAACCAAAAATAATTTTTAATATTTTTAAGGCGACGTAATATAATAATATTAATAATTTGTACACGCTACATGGCCAATTATGCACTGCAAGAGTTATTTGCTATAAGCAACTTCACAGCGTTCCGTAATGAAAATAACGCCCGCTCCAGCATTTTCTGCGTACTAAAGATAAAAAAAAATTCTGTAAAACAAGTGAGATTATAGTTGCCAATAGCACCGTTTGGGCCTCATGTGATATCACGGCATGTCAACACGCCCGCGCTCGCTATTGTCAACTATACCACACTTTTTACACAATGTACTATTGTAACGTATATCCGCATTTAGTCTTTAAAACATTGACATCCAAGAAAATAAATAATACACTATACTATATATACAAAAAAAAATTCATAACATTGGACAATTATTGTATAATATATTCAACAACCGACATATGCTCTATTTGTGTATTCCTCTACAACTACTTTTATTGCGTTCACAAATACTTTGAATGCACAAAATAATTTATTGAATAGACACTAAATGTTTTTGAATATCGTTCGTTATATTTTGTCGCAGGAGCCTAGTAATTATTAATTAAAAGTTTGATATAAATAACACACCTATCTCGGATTCTTCCTGCCGAGCCTCAAGCCTCAAGAAAGTACACGATTCATCGACTACAGCTAATTTAAATGTTATCAAAACCATTTTTGTAGAGACTCTACGTATTTTTAAATAATCTCGAAATTTGTTACGTGCCAGCAAATGAGTAATGTGTAATTACACCGTATAATACTACCGACACACATATTTCGTACTCTTCCTGCCGAGCCCCTAACACAAGAAAGTATACGATTCATCTACTACAGCTAATTTAAATGTTATTAAAACAATTTTTGTAGAGACACTGCGTATTTTGAAATAATCTCGGAATTTTTTCGGGCAAGCAAAAAAAGTAATATATAGTTACATCGTATGATGTAATAAACGCACCTATTTCATACTAATCCTGCCAAGCCTCTATCCAAAAAAGTTCGCTATCCCCCTCTACACCCATTTTAATGCTTTCATAGGTTTTATTGCACAGACCTTCATATATTTAAGTAAACTCGATATCTATTGGTGACTGGAAGCGAATAATTTACCCTTAAATCGTATGATAGAATTAACGCACGTTCTGCTTACTCTTCCCGCGGAGCCTCCGACCCAGAGAACTTTGCGTTCCCCCTCTACAACCCGTTTTAACGCTTTCAAAATAATTTCTTGTATACAACTGCGTATTTTGGAATATGTCTTCTTATTTCATTTCGGAAGAGCCTAGTAATTTTAAGTTACATCGTATAATTCGATGAATGCACTGTTTTCGTACTCTTCCTGCCGATCCTCTAACCCAAACCAGCTCACGGTTCCTCCTCTACAACTGCTTTTAATGTTTTCAATATTTTTTATTGTATTGACACTGCACATTTTTAAGGAATCTCGGTATTCTTTATGTGCCAGCAAATGAGTAATGTGTAATTACACCGTATAATACTACCGACACACATATTTCGTACTCTTCCTGCCGAGCCCCTAACACAAGAAAGTACACGATTCCCTCCCCTCCCCCTCCCCCTACAACTACGTTTATCGCTTTTATAATGGTGTTTTGCATAGACACTGCATATTTTTAAGTAAACTCGATATTGTTTGGTAACTAAAAACGAATAATTTATACTTAAATTGTATGATACAATTGACGTGGTTATTTAGTGTAATTTCGTATGTAAAAGGCCCTGTCCCATCCGCTTGCAAATCGAATGAAAAATTGGGCATTCCGACACTATAATTTTTAAAAGCAGGTTACGTACATTAGTGCTATTTTTTAAAACAAATCCAGGGTCCAAAACTCAAAATTCGATTAAACGGCACTCTTCGCAGACGTAAGGTAGGTAAAAATAATCCCTATGTGTACATAGAAAACTATAGAGTTAATAATATCTGTGACGAACCGGAAAAACAACTAAAGTCCATTTTTTGCGTTTTCTAGATATTAAGGTTTTACTGTTTGTACTGATATGCCAAATAGAATCACAATAGATTTGCAGTGAAATTATATCAGTGGGAATTAATAATTTTGCGAGTATAAACAGTTTTCTAATTTCAGATTTCAGTAAAAAGCTGTAGAGGTCAGTTCCGTAACACTTATCTAGATACTGTTTATTAGATCTTTTAGTACAAGTAAAAAGTATTTTTCGTTACTTAATAGAAAATATAACTTATTTGCAAAATAGTCCTCATGTTAAGTCTAAGAATTATGAGAGCAGTTTCAAAGTAAAATTTCAGTTTCGTATCAGGTCTGTTCCGTAACACCCTCTGAAAAGTATTATTAAAATAAAAGGCATTTTCAATCTTTTCATCTAATAATACTACGTGATTCTACGGCTACAAATACATAAACAGTCATGCAAAGTTAACTCTTGCAAATTCAGAAGAATCAATGCAATCTGGGGGTAAAAATCAACAATTACTAACTAGCAAAACTGCAAATATATATATATATATATATATATATATATATATATATATATATATATATATATATATATATATATATATATATATGCACATTAAATATATAGCACATTTGTATTAGTTTTGTATTCAAGAATGTCAGGATATGTATAGTATACATGCATGTAGTGGCCTGTCGCCATCAAACAATTAAGATGATTCTGAAATTAGTAGACACAACATTTATGATTAAATTATATCTAACCTATTTTACTTTGAAGTACATTATATGTACAATATGATCTTATGTTTTCAGTATTTATTTAACTTCTCTGTCTGCACGAGTGCTAATTTTGTCGCCAACTCTTGCTTTTTTCTCCTAGAAATAATAATAAAAAATAAAATAAAAGTAAAAAATAGAAATATATAGTAAAGTAACAGTTATTTACCTTTCTTAACTTAATTGCTGCACTTTTTTCTTTTTTCAATACAGATGTTTCTACTATTTCAAGGTCAGATTTACTCAATCGTGGTACCTGAGGCCTCTGTTTCTCTAACGTTTCTTCAATTTTAGCTTTCTTATCTGAAATATAAAACGAAACAAATTCAACATTTATCAATGTATGACAAGTTAGTTATACTGATATATGCTGTTCGATAATAACGTCTAAGCATAAAACCTAATTAGAAATTATTGTTTTCAGTGTTAAAATTGCATATATATAAAATACTTAAGTAATTTTTCTGTAGAAAAACTTAATGTATGCAGTTGTAAAATTTAATTAATTTATTTTTAATTAGTTTTTATGTTTAATAAGTTATTATATATAGCAAATCTCTGTAATATAATACAAAGTATGTAAGTAATACTGTACTAATCTGTACTGTACTGTATCTAATACATTTAAAAAGGTTTGATTACATTTTTTGTATCAGATATATCTGTCCCTAACCAATAGAATAATTCGGTACATATTTATTTATTTATTTATTTAAATAATAAATAAATAATAATTTGTGTAATATTAAAGTAAAAGTTGGCCTCACATCGTCTAAAAATAATAAATATTTTGATAGATAGCTAACTATTATTCATCGTTATTTCGATTTCCGGAACAATTTCAAATACAAAAAGAGGAGGTTATGTTTGGCAATGATAGGTAATTTTGCACTCAAAATTTTCTTTATTCTGAAACGAAGCGGGGATATTTACCGAAATCAACATTTAGTGTATTAATATATAAAATATATACTTTACCTGCTACAATCAGAGTTTGGCATGTTTTCTTTGTTTTCCTGTCATCACATATACATTTGAACGGTTTTGATGCAACGGTTCTATTCTGGTGACCTTGCTGCTCACACTAAAAATTATCAATTGCTGAAGCTTTTAATGCGTGATATTTGTTTGTACTTTTAACGTACACATAAGCGTACATCTTCGTTGTCTTTTTTCTTATAAGAACCAACTTACGATATTAGTTATCTCAAAGACGAAATTTTAGATTTAGATATGTGATAAAAGCTCTGTTTAAAATATATACCTATTCAAGGGGGTGTCAAAGTCAATTTAGGAATTCAAATTTCCCGCCTTAAATGTTACCGAACGAACAATGAATAATTTGATATAACTCGATATATGTACCTTATTATCCAAAACGAAGAGGTCATCGCCCTCCGTAATACAATTATCTATCACTGTACGATGCTTCAAACAAAAACTTCAAAACTTCTACGAATAGCATTGGAACGAAATTTATATTAGTCCAGACTTGAACCTTTCAAATTTCGTTCCATATATATATATATATATATATATATATATATATATATATATATATATATATATATATATTCATAATAAAATCTCTCATTTTTGTTAGTGTTTAATAAAAAATGTGATGTTACCTATGAGCTCGGCAGGAAGAGTACAAAATATAACCGATGGGATTATTATTATTGTTGAAAGTTACATGACACTAATTTACTAATCTGATAATTAAAAGACGGTAGTTGTAAATAGTTATTCATAATAAAAGTGATTTTATAAAAGTGATTTTATTATGAATAACTATTTATAACTAGCGTCTTTTAATTACCAGATTCGTAAATTAGTGTGATGTAACTTTCAATAATAATAATCCCATCGGTTATATTTTGTACTCTTCCTGCCGAGCTCATAAGTGATATCACATTTTTTATTAATCATTAATAAAAATAAGTGATTTTATTATGAGTAATTATATATAATTGCCGTCTTATCATTATCAGATACTTAAATCATTGTGAAGTAATTTAAAAAAATAATAATAATTTCACTGGCACTTTTTTATAGCTCCGTATTCATAGTCGACAGTAACGATTTTAGCAATCATTGATATTTAAAGAAAAATATTGCAACAAGATTAGCCTTCTAGTTTCTTGTGCAGTTTGCTCCACTAATTATAGCTAGAAAAATCAAGACTAATGTCTCATAGTAGGCATCTATTTCCTGTGGTCTAGTATTTATAATCTTGTCTTACATGGCAGTGAATAGCAGATATTAATATGCAGGGCTTAGGAGGGTGTCAAACCATTCAAATTTCCCGACGAAATTCCTAACCTCAAATCTCAGTCCGAGGTATGAACAATTCATTACAATTAATAAATAAACCGAATTATGAAGAACTAAGACAGTATTGCCCTTTCCTTTTTATCATTCTACGACTCTGTTAAATTTCAGGTAATAATATCATTGCACATATAAATGGCATTGGAGCGAAATTTCGGATCACTTTTCGCTGATTTCTGTATTATCACGAAATTTCGTTCCAATGCCATTGATGTAAGCAGCAAAATTTTTACTTGAAACTTTGCTCAGTAGTAGATAATTACAAAACGAAGAGCAATGCTCTCTTAGTTGTTCATAATTCAGTTTATTCTTTTAATTATAGCCAACATTTTAGAATTCTCGGGTAGGTAAGGTAGATAGGTTAAAAATTGACTTTGACACCCCCTTAGCGGGCAGTTGGCACTGACAATGGCTCATGCAGCAGAGGACGCAGCGAAAAGTGCTGCGAGGTTATCTTGATTTGCTGTGCCGAATTTTTTCGGGAGCTTAACTTGATCAAATGAACTCGTGGCGCCACCTCTTGAAGATTGCCAAAAGCAAGCGTCAGTGGCAAAAAGGCGTCCACATTCCGCAGTCTCACATCAGAATCCGTTCCGAACTTTTTGTAAAAACTATTGTGAGTTAGTGCGTCATTTAGGTGTCTTAATAATTCTGAGTGTTATAAGAATTGGGGTCAACAAAATTTGTAGGGATATTTTATCTCATTTTTAAATAATGTTCAGATATATTGTTTGCTTGGGCGATCACAGCGCCACTCATAAATATATGGTGAAAATCTCTATTAATATTTTATAAGTTTTTCCACTTTTTCGAGACTTTATCGGTTGTCCCCAATTCCTTAGTAAATTTTGAGTGTTTCCCCAAAGTTTCAAGTGATTTAATTCAGTACAAGCAAAGAAAAGTACGGAACGGTGATTTGTAATTCAAGGACTACTCGGTCGGTAAAACAGATCACTACGGCCTCCTCTTAAAGTCGATCGCTTATTTATCGATCTAGTTGCCGAAGCTCTCTGGGTGACAAATAAATGGGTTCAAAATTATCAAATTTTCAAAATTATCAAATTTTCAAAATTATCAAATTTTCAAAATTATCAAATTTTCAAAATTATCAAATTTTCAAAATTATCAAATTTTCAAAATTATCAAATTTTCAAAATTATCAAATTTTCAAAATTATCAAATTTTCAAAATTATCAAATTTTCAAAATTACCAAATTTTCAAAATTACCAAATTTTCAAAATTATCAAATTTTCAAAATTATCAAATTTTCAAAATTATCAAATTTTCAAAATTACCAAATTTTCAAAATTACCAAATTTTCAAAATTATCAAATTTTCAAAATTACCAAATTTTCAAAATTACCAAATTTTCAAAATTACCAAATTTTCAAAATTACCAAATTTTCAAAATTACCAAATTTTCAAAATTATCAAATTTTCAAAATTATCAAATTTTCAAAATTATCAAATTTTCAAAATTATCAAATTTTCAAAATTATCAAATTTTCAAAATTATCAAATTTTCAAAATTATCAAATTTTCAAAATTATCAAATTTTCAAAATTATCAAATTTTCAAAATTACCAAATTTTCAAAATTATCAAATTTTCAAAATTACCAAATTTTCAAAATTACCAAATTTTCAAAATTACCAAATTTTCAAAATTATCAAATTTTCAAAATTATCAAATTTTCAAAATTATCAAATTTTCAAAATTATCAAATTTTCAAAATTATCAAATTTTCAAAATTATCAAATTTTCAAAATTATCAAATTTTCAAAATTATCAAATTTTCATAATTATCAAATTTTCAAAATTATCAAATTTTCAAAATTATCAAATTTTCAAATTATCAAATTTCCAAATTATCAAATTTTCAAAATTATCAAATTTCCAAATTATCAAATTTTCAAAATTATCAAATTTCCAAATTATCAAATTTTCAAAATTATCAAATTTCCAAATTATCAAATTTTCAAAATTATCAAATTTTCAACTTTCAAATTTTCAAAATTATCAAATTTTCAAAATTATCAAATTTTTAAAAGTATCAAATTTTCAAATTATCAAATTTTCAAAATTATCAAATTTTTAAAAGTATCAAATTTTCAAATTTTTATGAATTGTTCAAAATTATCTAAAATTTTCCGAACTTTTTCGAATTTTTAATTATTTGAATATCGCTTGAATTTGGTAGTGCGCTCGCGTTCGAAACCTTCGATTTACACTCCGGCAGACATTTTTGATTAATGGGTTTTCGTCGTACTTGACGCATATCGCGATTTTAATCTGGATGTTTTAAATTTCTGAATTTATAAACTTTGCAAAATCTCAAAAAGGGGCGGGGTTAGGGGGTTTGCCAAAGCTGCGGTTAGAACATAGTGAAGACTTACATGGTTGCTATTACAATCTGCACAGTTTGTGCCCGCATTGTAATAGGTGTGCGACAATGGCTGCTGTAGGCTGCGCTGGCGATATCGTGGCTGCTCGCGCGTGTCGGCGGCTGGTCTGCACCGACAGCTGGATTGCACGTGATGGCTGCTGCTGGTTTGGGAACGCTGGCGTACCTCGTCTGGGCATTGGCCAAGGTTGGCTTCGTTTGCCGAGATAAGCGTAGTTGCCTGAGATCAGCTTCTGTGTGCTGCACTATCTCGATAGAAGCGATGGCGAGATTACGAGATTTCCTAGATGCTGCAGTTTTCGGTGCTTATTTAGTGTGGCTCCGTTTTATGGTACCTGTCGGCGACCTGGGCTATACTCATTGACTTTGTGAGTGTTTTCTGAATAGTCAATGAGTTCGTGCCGTTGTTGTGTTGAGTGGCTAGTTCAATTTATTTGCGTCTTGCTTAAACGCGCACTCCCTAGTATTTTTCACTTTTCACTATCGATGAGAAAAACGCGGGTTCGCCTGGGGTGCTGCATACAAGGTATGACCAGCGACATCCAAGCCCGCAAGAGATGCCAGACTACGACGGATGGGAGTTGGCAAGTGTGAACAACGAGAGAGGCACAAGCTGGTGTTCACTCTTTATTGGAAAGAGGAGCACCTGCCACTTTGGTGGTTGCCAGAAATCTATCTGCCCGCTCGCAGTCGAATCGCGGCGACAGCGAGTGGTCCCTCACGCAAAGGTGCAAGCTCTACCCCTTTGCGTGTGTGAACGCTACTGCGGCGACGAGCAGATCTGACTTCGCATCTTGTTCGCATCCGCTCTGCGATAAGGAGCTTCCACGAAGAGCTCAAGCACATCCGTGACAATATTTAAAAGGGTCAGAAGAATCTTGTATCGAACGTGTACAAATTTTTAGGAGTGATAAAAAGTGTCTTAATTAACGTTATGGTGTGACGAAGGGCGTTTTTAGCTGATTTTGTATTTTATGCCAAATTAGCGATTGTATTTTTTACTGGGGCGTATCAAAAGTTTATTTGGTAACAGCATTTTAAAAGGTTGGAAAAATGTTATAACGTATGACTGTAAATTTTTTGGTGCGCTTTTCGCTGATTTCGTGATTTGCGAAAAATTAACGTTTCTATTTCTGCGTTTAGCATATCAAGCTTATTCGGTAAAAACTTTTAGAAGTTTCAGGAATAAAGTACAATGAACGTGTAAAAATTATTCGGGTCTATACACAGTTGTCTTAGGTGGAGTCATGGCGCGAAGTCCATTTTTGCTGATTTCGTGTTTTATGCAAAATTAACGTTCGTATTTTTTACTGCTGCATATCAAGCCCGTTCATTAGAAATGCTTCGAATCTTTGGGAAAATCTTATAACAAACATGCACAAATTTCTTGGAGTCATAAGAAGCGGTCTTAAGTGAAGTTATGGCGTAATCAATCGTGTTCTTAGCAGATTTCAAATTTTAAAAATTTGAACATTTTGAAAATTTTCAAATTCTCACATTTTCAAAATTTAACAAAAATTAAAAAATTATGGCACCTCCGGGATTGATTGACGTAGCGAGTGACGCGCTGAGATTAGGAATACGCAGAAAAACGCGCGAGGGAGTAGGGAACGACAGCGATTCAGTGCTCGACCCGCAGGAAAATAAAAATTTAAAAAAGGTGATGTCGCAGCACGCGCGAATTAAACCAAATCAGCTCCGATAGCGAAAGTTTCGACAGCGATATCCAGACAAAGTGGGAGAAGGCGTGGAAAGACCTTCTGCTGAGCCACAGCAGAATCGTGAGCGAGGACGAAATCGCGAAATAAAGCGAAACAACAGGTCAGAGGCGCAATCATGCCAGGCCCGCGCTATCAGAAGCGGCTCGTTTTACCATAAAAATAAACGATTAATCGGAATATCTGGATGCGGTAGAGTTAAGTAACAGGCTCGAACGCTTAAATCTTAACTCTGAAACCGCGACAACCTCGCAAATAGAGGTAGCAGATGACCCTTTGCGAGCGCATTTAGTTAGATTAGATTAGATTAGATGTTTATCTTGTGCAAGTCAAAAACAATAAAACTACATTCAATAATAATACATATTTACAAAGATCATTAGTATAGTCAATCATATCACAGCTCGACATTGCTCGTCATTAACTTACATATATTGCACAATATTATATCTGTCGTACATCAATCACGTCATTACACTTATCATATATTCTTATCATTACGAATAATACATTTTTTTGTGACTATCAAACTTCAATTTCTATTATAGTCAACATTCGTATGATTAGCGTCATTCTACATTAGATATACATGGTCCATGTCCCTGAACTTACATAGCAAATAGTCGCGAACTGTCGCTTTAAATCTGCGTAGTGAGGGCAAGTGCTTAGTACGTCGAGGGATCGTATTCCATAGGCGCGCACCTTGAGATTGAAAAGATTTCAACCCTGTATCGGTACGCGACGATGGACTCGAGAACTCCATAGAATCAGTCCTACTATAGATCCGAGCCTGGTTTTTTTCAAGCCAGCCAAGTTTACTCCTGTGGGGACTGATATGCTCATACCTTCTAACACCACATATGTACCTCACACATGAATTCTGCATCTTTGCAGTCTCATCCGGAGCTCACCTGACACATCAAGATACACGAAAGAGCAATAATCTAAATGAGACAGGATAAGAGCACTTGCAAGCCGTTTGCGTAACGCCTCGGTGGTGCTGAATTGAAATGATTTAAGCCCATGTAGGGCCTTATTAACCTTTCGGCTAACTGCATCCACTTGCGGTTTCCATGTTAACTTCGAATCCATGACTACACCGAGGTTAGTAACTGTGTCAACAAAGGGAACAAAGACGTTACCCTGAATTTCTATCCCAGGCAAATCCATACTCTGTACTTTCTTAATGTTAGATTCAGAACCAAAAATAATTTCCTTCGTTTTCCCGACATTGAGACACAGAGCGTTCTCAGAAGCCCACACCGACACTGCTTTGTCCACAGCCGACAAGCGTCTTATCCCCTGATGAAGGTTATTACAAGTAGCTTGAGTGTAGGTTTGCAAATCGTCCGCGTATAATAAATGCGATACACTATCCGTAAGAATATCCCTCGTACTTTTAAAGCCCGATAAAACTTCCTGAAGGTCATTAATATAAAGGCTGAACGGAAGGGGCCCCAACACAGAGCCCTGTGGTACGCCGAGATTGGTTGTGAGCCAATCTGAACTACCATTAGATGCCGTAACAACTTTTTGGTTACGCCCTGTAATATATGATTTTATCCACATGACTACTCCCCTGGAGAACCCCATTCTGATCAACTTACGTAACAACTTGGATGGCGAAATAGTGTCGAACGCCTTACTAAAATCAAATAGTAAAAGGATGCTAATTAGCCGGTTGTTATTATCTATACCGGATCGTATGTCTTCAGTCAATGTCAGTAGTGCTGTATGTGTACTATGATGCGGACGGAAACCTGTCTGAAGGGGATCGAGGATTTCTTTCGAAAACAAATAAGCTGACATTTGTTCATGCACGATCTTTTCCAGAACCTTGGAGAGAAAGCTAAGAAGGGCAATAGGACGAAAGTCCGTGACTGTAGATGGAATGACCTTCTTTTTTAACGGTACCAAATGAGCTTTCTTCCAGGTACCGGGAAAGATCCCACTCGAGAGGGAGGCATAAAAATGTCAGCAAGAAAAGGACTGATGACTGGAACTGCTTTAGCAATAACACTTTGGGGAATTCCATCTTCACCCTTTGCTTGAGAAGAAAAATGCGCGACAGCTAGTACCACATACGAATAATAGATAATAAGTTATCTTACTAAAAGTAAAACCTTCATTACTAGCTGACGACATTATATCATTTAAATCGTACTCGCGCTCTCTATCAGAAATGGATACTCCCGCAAAATGTGAATTAAGTTCACCCGGAGAGAAACCATGGAGTTCCTCCCGAGCTCTCCGTAAGAGTCCAAGACTCCTAAGCTCTCTCCAGATGTCCTTCCCGCTTTCAAGGGCCTCAAAAATTACACCGGAACGTTGGGTAATCAACGAAAAATGCAACGCCGGTGTCTCGAACTGCCTACATATAAAAAAGATAGATGGAAAGCGGGCGAGAACATGCCGCTATGCACGAATCATTCGAGGGTCAATAAAAGCGGCGCAGGTCAATACGCAAATCATAATTGCGCACCGGCGTACGATAACCACAGAACGTATGTAGACAGGTAGCACGAATATAGGCGTGCGGAAAGCCGCAGCAGTGTGCGCAGTTCTACAAGCTCTCGGGTAAGCGCGAAACAGGTAAAATTAGCCATAGAGGACATGCGCGATATGATAATGGGATTATGCAATTAAATTCCAAAAAGTACGCGACCAGGCAACTAGCAGCGAAGATAATGTCCCGCGAAGCGTACGCCGCAGACAACGCTCCACTTTGCGCGACAGTGCGATAGTAAATACGAGACGCGGCTCGAGAAGAGAAACCGCTGTGATTCACAAACAAACGTGCATGTCCGTTCTGGATGGTGATGCGCTATATAGAGGCGCAGAAGATCGATTCGTGCGATCACGAGCAACCGATCCTACCCCGCACCAGCGAGTATATTTCGATACAGGCACCCGGTCCTCGAGCTGATGCAACCGTACATCAGATTGGAGTCTCCTATGTCGCAGGGGAAGTTTAAGATACTCCCCCCACGCAGCAGGCGCAATGATCGCGAGCCTCCAGGATGCAGCGTATGCGAGCCTCCTAGACAAAGCGATTGCAAGCAATACAAGCGTACATGCGCGAGCTGCAGCAAGCGCGATTCTTCGGACAGTGCAGGCGATTCGGACGAAGACGCGTGGGACGAGCCCTAGTATCGGAATCGTAGCACGAGCATTAGACACGATAGGCTTAATATAACATTACATGGGTTCATATTCTATTTTGCAGATAGCAAAATGTCGTTTTTTTAATCGAGTTACTAAATAGGGGATCAGCAAATTCTCAAGTAAAATATTTTCTTACCTTTAGTCGCCCCGTGCCAAGCCAAGGCTGCAAGAAATAGCGAAGATACCACGCCGCTTCCAATATAATAATCCCTTAACGAGCGTTCGGAAGGAAAAGAAAAGGGTATTGCCCTACGTTCGGGCGAAATTCCCAGAACCTATGGCCGTTGAGGAAGTAAGAATCCGATTTATACTATTAAGTTTCGAAGAAATTTGTACGTTCAACTCATAAAATTTACTCTTGCATAAATTCGTATGTCATGTCTATAGTCTCGAGTATATTAATTCAAGCTCGCTAAAAGTCATCCAAATATAATTATTAGTTGCCAAGAACAACACCAATCACTATTGTAGAATTCGGGTACAAAGAAAGTTGAACCAAAAGGATTTTTTTTCTTTCTTGATGACCTTTATGTAATAATAAAGTTTACAAATTTAGTATAAAAAAATTACAAGAGACGTTTACAGCACAAAAGGTTACAGAATTTATAATTTTTTTTTATAAACGTTAACAAATAGAATCTATACAAGGCTTACAAAATTCGCAGGAAAATCATAAAATGTTTATAAAAATTTACATACAAATTGTCGAAAAATGTTCAAAAAAAAGAGTTTACTAAAATAGTTTGGCAAAAATTAAAAAAAAGTTGAAAAATTTGGAAAATTAAAAAAATTTGATAATTTTGAAAAATTATGAAAAATTAAAAACAATTTTAAAGTTTGAAAAATTTTAAGAAATTTTAACAAATTTGAAAATTATGAAAAGTTTGAAAAATTCACAAAGTATTACGAAAACCGAATGAAAAAAAATTGTAATGCTAGAACGGCACTGTAGTCGACGACGCGAGGACGTACTGACGTCTCGAGAAGCCACGAGCCGGCATCAGCCGCACTCTCACACTAGTCCAGTACTTGCCCTATCGCCGATAGACACAACACACCACGATTAGGATTATACTCACACCACGAACCAGCACAAAGAAATCGTCGAGTGCAACTACGCAGACGAACTAATGCATCAGCATAAGCCCAAAGAATTAACCTGCTACAACGTGTAGCTTCTGCACGAAGACGCGTAAACTAGAATATTTGTATATAGTAATAGGAAATATTAGTCCATTGTTAGTGGTATTATTATACCTGTTATTTTTGTACTATGACGGGGGTTATTTTTCCAATTATATTTAAGTTATTATTGTATTATTACTAATATAATATATAAGACACATTTATGTAAACAATAAAAAGAAGAACACCATGTAACAATAAAACGATACATATGATTTTACTTACTTTAAGGAAATATTCGTTTTTCAAACACAATAGTTTTAAGTAAATTTTTGTTTGTACACTGTTAAAAAGTGCTTGGAAATCCAAAGCGGATGGTACTTGAAGAATTAGCAAAATTTGTAATTTTTCAAGTAAAATTATGTTTTTAAGTAAAATTTTAAAGTTGTCGAATAAAATTGACGAGTTATCACAAGTAGTCATACATTTTCAGGCAAATTACATATAAATTTTTAGTTTGAATTTATGAATTTGCAACCATAATTGGAACAGTGTAGTATAGATAGTAAGGCCTGATACACAGGTATATCCGGTACATAATCCGCCAATTTATACTTTGTAAAACTGACGAATTCTCTTGCATATTACTAAGTTGGCGAAAATGAACACAGATGCGTATTGTAAAAAATGTTAAAATGATAGAAGATTATAATGTAGAGCACCTGCCAGAAAAAGTAATTCTTTTTGTAATGCAGCAGTGGCTGCTAAACCAAAAATTCATGAAAGAAAAACATATCACCACAGGAAGGAAAAAAGAACCTTGGATAGAACCAAAAGCGCCATCCAAAAAGGGACACAAAACAAAAAGAAAACGCTTACAAAAACGAAAACATACGCACACGCGCTGTTGCGCGCTTACATTTACACACACATACACGCACGCGCTGCCGCGGCGCTCGAGGAACCCAGCAGTTGTTTTTTTTTCCAAGCGATCTGGGGGTCGCTCACGCGGGCTAAGACGTGTCACGGATGAGCTTGAGCTTTTCGTGACAGCTCCTTATAGCGGAGCGGATGCGAGTAAGACGCGCAGTCAGCTCTCACGGATAGAGCAGAGTTTGCACCTTTGCGTGTGGGACCGCTCGCGGTCGTCGCGATGCGACTGCGAGCGGGCAGACAGATTTCTGGCGATCATCAAAATGGCAGGTGCTCCTATTTCCAATAAAGAGTGAACACCAATTTGCACCTCTCTCGTTCTTCCTCCTTGCCAACTCCCATCCGTCACAATATTTTTACCGAATGGACATGATACGCCCCAGTAAAAATATAAACGTTAATTTCGCATAGAAAACGAAATCTGAGAGAAATGCTCTTCGTCTCGCGATAACTTCAACTAAGACACTCTTTATCACTCCTAAAAATTTGTACATGTTCGTTATAAGACTCTTATAACTCTTTCAAATATTGTCACCGAATGCACTTGATACGCCCCAGTAAAAATATAAACGTTAATTTTGCATAAAACAAGAAATCAGCGTTAAACGTCCATCGCCCCACCATAACTCCATTTAAGAACACTTTTCAAAAACCCAAAAAATATGAATACGATCGTTATAAGACTCTCACGACCCTTCCGGGAGTTTTCACTAAATGAACTTGATATGCCCAAGTGAAAAATACAATCGCTAATTTTGCATAAGAAACGAAATCTGCGAGAAACACTATTTGTCACTCATAACTCCACTTAAGACCTCTTTTTAGAACACCATAAAATTATTACACGATCATTATAAGATTCTTCCGCTCCTACTGAGAGATTTTACCGAACGGACTTGATATGTTTCAGTAAAAAATACGAACGTTAATTTTATATAAAACACGAGAACAGCGAAAAACGCGCTTCGTCATGCCATAACTCCACCTACAACCACTTTTCTCTACTCGAAATAATTTGTGCTCGTTCGTTATAATATTTTTCTGACTTATTCAAGAGATACACTAAATGAACTTGATATACCCTAGTAATGAATACAAATGCTAATTTTGCATAAAAAACGAATTCAGTGAAAAATGCCCTTCTTCACACAATAATTCCACCTAAAACAACTTTTTATGGCTCCAAAAAATGAGAAAATTTCTCATATCACCGAATTACTCTCCTCCATGTTCATAATGGAATTTGTTATGTATTTAGATTTTTGCGATCTTACCCCTTTTATACCTTGGACCTCAAAATATACAGACGAGCGGCGAAAGGACGGCGGTCGGCTTTGCAATCTTCTTAAAAAAATGGTTAGAGCTACACTAGAAGCTGGAAACAAAACTACTAACAAACCCTCAGAACTCTGCTCAATAGAAGGTGGTTACCTAGAACCTTCGGCGAACTCAATCCTCCAGTATGGATCGGCGGTAATCGAAATAGCCAACCCAAGACAAAGATCACAGCAATAATAATGATATCTTAGCCACTAATTTATACCCTTATTCCCCAACACAATAATTTATCGGTAATTAATAATATAATAAGGGCAGGAGATACACAAAGGAAACTCTCTTTTACTATTTATAATTAATCAAACCGTAATCAGTTGTTTATTTAATTTAAATTGTAGGATTGTTGTTACAATTGATCTATGATTTCTCGATTTATTATTTCGCAACATTTACGACGACTCTGTCGAAGGAGCCCCGACTCTTATAATGTAGAATAATTGGATATACAAGATTACTCTCAGCACGGTTATAAGTTGAAGGCGGCAAGATGAAGTACGCTTGCTTCTCTTCAATGTCGAAAATAGTTCTGATAAGGTGGAATATTACGCGGCGATTTGCAGCCGGTTGCCGTGCCACGGCTTGGACAATCGCGCAAGTCTCCGTGCGAGAAACGCGAGGGCAGCGCAAAATCTAACCGGTTGGGTGTCGACGGTTTTTTCCTTATCTGCATTGTACATTGTCGTCTTATGGCAGCTGATATAAACGTTTAGTTATATTTATTGTTTATAATTATTTCTAAAGTGTAGGTCTTGCCGAAATATTAAAGTTTCCAAAAGGACAAGGTTGCATATTTCTATGTTGTCCAAAATTGTAAAGAATCTTGGGTTACAAGAAATATTATTTGGTATAATTTTATTATTAAATTCGCATAAAAGATCAAATATTATTTAGCAATGTTAGCACCCCGAAACCTTAAAACTTATAGTTTTTGCAAACTATACTTTTTGGCACAGCAGAGTGCTTGAAATTAATAGCATTCAATTCACTTTGTATTTTATTGTGCTATCTGGAGCACAACACACGAATTTTCCGTTTCTCACTCGCGAGATCAAAAGTCTCTAACGCAAGCTCTTTGCAAGTTCGAAGGAAAATCACTTTTCACTGTTTTCACACGTGCTTTTAGTTTTTAGAATTTGTTATTTAAGTCTGATTAAAGTAAATAATAGTTTATAAAGTTTTCGAGTTTTGCATACGCGGTACACTTGCACTTTCAATGTCTATACTATAAAAAATCAATGAACATTTTTAAGTTTTCTAATATATAACGTATGCTAGTAACATATTGTGATGCTTAGAATCCTACATAATCCTATGCTTAAACCTAATGTTGTATTTACGCTTTTTATCTTTGGTTGACGTACCTCTAAGAAATACGATTTTAAGATGTGTTAACCCTCCTAAAACTTGTTGAAACTGTAAATAGTATACAGTGCTCCATCTTTTAATTGCTGCAAGTACATAAGGTCTCTTGTTTCGCACTCCAAACGAGTTTCAAACTATACTTCAAGCTTTTTAAGATCTTCGAAAGCTTCTTCGAGTGTTGGGGTAGATTCCTCCATGCTCTCATCGCTGGTATAGGAGTTTTCATGTAATATTTCAGGATCAAGCGTACGTTCATCACATTCATTTGAATCTTTTGTACTAAGATTCCCATTTAGAACTCTCAAAACAATTATTTTTTCCATTTGAGTGATCAAATAATTATAATTTTAGTTAAATTTATGATTAAAAAATTCAATGCAATTGTAATTATTATATCTACGTGCTACAGGACTACAATTTTTCTATCCACACTCTCTATAATCCTCTTCTATCCAGGTTTTTACTTGATCATACGTGCAATTTTGAAAACCAGGAACATTCTTGACAATACCTAAAACCTTTAGAACCTCTTGGTGATACGCAACTGGATTATGTTCCCAATCATTGTTCTTTAATAAATTATTCTAAGCGTTAGCTACATTCTTCTCTGTAACTGCGTCCTTAGGATTAGCAATATTATACATACAATCCTTAATCGATACTTTTTTACTTGAACATATATGCAACTGGATTATGATCCCAATCATTGTTCTTTAGTAAATTATTCCAAGCATGAGCTACATTCTTCTCTGTAACTGCCTCCGAAGTATTAGCCATATTATATATACAATCCTTAATCGATACTTTTTTTACTTGAGCATATACAGCTGTCTGATCCTCGTTTAATAACAGCTTATGAAGCAAATAACTTCTGTACAATTTTTTTGTCTTTATAATAACTCCCTGGTCCATGAACTGGACAAGCGAGGTCAGATTAGGAGGTAAATATACTACCTGAAAAGTATACGAAATTGAGTACAAATTTTATTTAATGATTCAAAATACATTATTTTTAATTGATAAATAACTATATTTCATTTACTTTATTTAAATTTGTTAGAACTTTTAAATAAAAAATAAAACTCTTTAATAAAATATTAAATAATATTATTTAAATAATTTAAGATCAAAGTTATTTTTGTATCAAATGTCAAAAAATTAAATAGCTTTGCTGTTCTTACCTTCCAAGTACTATCTATAGCGTTAAATTCAATTCATTAGTACTGGGATGAGACGGTTCATTTTCAAGAAGAAGAATTACTTTCCTCGGATGCTCAGGTGTATCTGGATGTACCCTTCTTATTTCTGGTACGAAAATATCCTTGTACCACATGATACAGAGTTTGCGATTCATCCATGTACTTTTCCAATTCGCATATTTTACAGGCAGATTATCCATGTTGATATTTTTGAAACACCTGTGTTTCGCAGATTTAGCAATCATAAAAAGACGGATCCTGTGCGTACCAGTATCATAGCTGCAAACATATATAATATAACTGTTACTTATCCCTCACTTTCTTATATCCTGCAGCATCCCTTTCATTTCCTGCTGTCAAAGTATGGTTTGGTAAAGCTTTGTAGTACAAACCAGTTTCATCACCATTTTAAACCTGATTAAGGTCGTAATAATTGTCTTGTAGAAACTTGTTGAAATATTGAGAAGTTGATGGTTTTTGAACTCGCAGTTTTCGATGATCAAAATGTCGGACCCAATCATTGAAAAAGTAATGGAATTGAAATGAAACAGATTTTTGAAAGTATTTTCAACTGGCGCAGTATGCTTCTGGGCTAAAAATTCCAAAATTTTAAATTTCGTAAAAGTTACGGGATTTAAATGAAATGGACACTAGGAGGATTTTGCAGGTCATTTCAAAGTTAACCTTAATAATCTGAATTCAAAATAAATAATACGATATGATGAACTGATTTGTTAAAACAATTGTAATGATTTTTAACTAATATGAAATTAAAATTCCAATGATTTTGGGATTCAAGGACCAGACTCGTATTCAGCTTAAAAACCAACAGAAATTTAAAATTCTAAAATTTCATTTTGAATTTTGGAATTCTAAGGTCAAGTTTGTATTTAGCGAGTGTAAATCCTCTAAAAATTTCGTTTTATTATAATCCTATTACTTTTTCAAAAAGCAGTCCTCCATTTTGGATCCGTCATTCACAATATTAAAATTCAGAAATTAGATTTGTATTCAACGAGTTTAAAAACCTTCCAAAAATTCGTTTTATCTCAATCCTATAAAGTTTTAAAAATTCAGTCCGCCATATTAGATCCGCCATTTTGAATTTTGAAATTTTAAGGCTATATTCGTATTCAGCGAGTTTAATAACTCTCCGAAATTCCGTTTCATATCAATTCCATACTGTTTCAAAAAGTGGTCCGCCATATTAGAATCACCATTTTGAATATTTGATTTTTGAAGCTACATTCAGATTCTACGGGTCCAAAAACCCATGTATACAAAGGTTTTACAAATCGGTCAAAGAAGTTAAAACATAAAGGGGCTGGTTTTTGTGAGAACCACCCATCGTGAAAGGATTAAAGAATGTGTCATTATACAGCTATCAGCAATAACATTATAGGGCACTGAATTAATTGAGTAAAAATATTTTATTATTATAGCTAAAAAATCTTTACATAGTCCACGTTTTAACTAAAATGACCACAAATTGTGATCAGGACAAAAAAAGATTTCTGGGGGACCTCACACTAGCATCTAAGGGTTAAAATTTGTTTAAATATGTTGCACCACATTTCCTATAAGCAGCCTTATCTGTTACGGTCATATTTTATGAAATGTATGTCAATTATTTGTTCAAATTTAAGTTGAAAATTAAGTGCGAGATATAAATTTATGTGTTCCATTCAGGGTGACAAACATTTTATTATAAGTAACGTTATCATTCACAAAGTTTATTAGAAAATAACCTTAAAAATACAGGTACTATTTTTAAATCAGATTGTTTAGAATATGATAACATAATTTTTCAGGAAACATTAAGTATATTAAAGAACTAAATAATGTAACTTGTTTGAAATCAATCAAAGTACCTAAAATAGAGGTACGCCATATTGTACAGTTTTCTTCTACTATTCTTCAGCGTCATGGTAGAAAATTAACTAGATTTATCTAGATATTCTGCTTATAATCAAAGCTCTTATCTTAATAATTCGTGAATCTCGATAATAATGGATAACCAAGTTTAATTTAGAAAATTGTTCAAACAAACATATCGGAAATCACAAAAAATGTAATGAAAATAACGCTTGCGTGATGTGAATAATTTCTTAAACTTACAGTTGCAAGAAGATTTAACTTCGCTTGATCGTTCGGACAAGTAGCTATTGATGCGAAGTATCTAAGTAAATTTGGTGTTGGTGGAGTGGTAATATCAATGAATCTTGTCATTAAAGTTCTCAATGAATTACCCTGGTATTTATCATGAGGAATCCAAGTCTTGACAATACCTAAAAGATGAGATACATTATATATAACATTATCAATAAATTTATAATTCTAACTATTTACTTTTCGGCCTCATACTTGTAAGTAAGATGTAAAAAATCACTATCAATTTTACTGTCACAGATTAAGAAAAATGTTTGTAGTTATAAAGAATACAAGGTGTATCCACGGAAAAATGGGGCGAAGCTCTAACTTTATTATGTAATCCACGCGTATGGGGGCGTGTGTGTGTATATATGTGCTAGTGCACTTGCGTATTTGCGGGTGCATGCTTATGTATGTGTGTGCGTATATCGATGTATATGTATTTTCGCATGTATGTGTCTATGTGCTTGTGTGTATGTTAGTCCACAAAAGCCTTCACTAATATATATGTGATTGTGCGTGCTTGCATGTGTGGGTAAGTATATATATGTATGCACATGAATATATGGACGAAAGTGTATATCCGTGTGCGTGTGTATTTATGTGTATGTTTGCGTGCACTCTATAACATTTGGTACTGTCGAAAACATTTTTCAAATTTTTGAAATGTCATTATGTGATATGTAACATTTGTATTTTCTTTAATTTCAGGCTTTTGCATTGGAGGATTTAAAAACTTTGAAAATATTGAATGTAAGTGGAAAATGTCGTCGAATATTCGTGAGTATTGTGTATGTTTTCTTTCGTATGTATACGTGCATGCATGTGTAAGTATATGTGTGAATAAGTGTATATGTGTATGAGTGCCGGTGTGTGGGTATATTTATAATCGTGTGTGTGTGGATGTACATCTGAATGAGCGTATAAGTATGTTGGAGCCTGCATGTGTGCATAATATGCGTAGCAATACAATGAAAAATGGTTACCATCGTCATTTTTCTACAAGCGTAGTAAACTTTCATCGTATCCAGGTCAGTGATACGACGTGACTGTGACCGAAATCATAAGACGGCCGTGTGACCGTTATGAGACAGTCATAAGACCATTCAAAATATACGAAAATTTGTGACCGCAAGTGCAATTTTCGTGGTCTCTCCCGCACGCCGTTGCGTAATTACATTAGACAGCGTAGGAGCGATTTTAGAGATACCTTAACTAATTCTTCGTAAATATTAATTTTTAGCTCTACCTAATTATTCGAAAATATTAATTTTTGCTGTATCTATCGAGAAGCATTTCATAACATTGAAGATAATACTTATTTTGAATTTTTTATTCATTATTTCTTCAACTATCGATGAAATCATGTATGTACGTACATAAGTGTATATTTTGATTTAGAAGGAAAATAATCGTAATACTGAGCTACTCTTTTATATACCCGACGTGATATTCTAAATCAAACAGTTTAAATATTTTTTGTAAGTATACCGCAATTTCATTCGAATAAACACATGATTTCGTCAACCACATTGGACGATTTAAAAAAAATTTAAATTGCTTTTGAGTCTGACGAATTGTTCGTTGAGTGTACATTCACGTACATTTTTATGCATAATGTTCCGCTCTAAAAAAAATTTAAAAGCCATTTCCATAATGTGAAATATTCCGAATTTTTTTAAAAATGTCACTGCTTCTGTGACATCTGAAACTAAAGTATCTGAAAAAAAGTATCTGAAAATTTCTATTTTGTAAATTGATATGTATACGCCTCGATGCCTATCAATGGAAAAATAAAGTTACATTTTTTTCTAAAAATGTATATAAATGTATACAAATGTACAATAGTGTGTAAAAAATGTTTGTGTAAATTGTAAAAATTTTAGTAAGTTAAAGGAAGCAAAATAAAATAGAAATCAAATTAATATTCAAATAATTAAATTAAAATATAGTATTAATATAAGAACAAAGCAAACAGAATTTACTAAACTTGAGTACTCTTATACTAAGTTCAAATCCTAGTTATATTATGTTCGAATCTCAACTTTAAAATTGCATATACTTGTACTATAATTAATTGCTATTTTCAATTGCCACTCTTACCCTTATAAATTAAATCTTATTTTTATTTAAAATCATATTCTCCCAATATTTGAATTAGAATTCTAAATATTTTAATTGATAGAGACAACAGAAAAAAATGATTAGGTAGTTACGTAAGAACAAGATTAGAAATTAATCAATAATGTTAGCGGTATGTGAAATAATTATCATGTCCTGGTTCTACAAATGCTACGAATACTCTAAAGTAATTATTTTCTAGGTACGTTTATTTTCGATAGGTTCTAGCTGATTATGGAGTTCTGGATTTGTGTCTCGTTTATTGGTATTTTATTTTGGTCCTCAGTATGTTATATTGACGGTGCTGTTTTATTAAGCGGGGTCGACTGTTCTTTTAGTAACTTAATTTTCTGATAATAATGCTATTGTTCAGTCTCTGGTAGGTACACTTGAACAATAAATGTTCTTAATTGGTACTTTTACACCACCACGTCTTTGTCTTGGCATACGTAAATAGTTAGGTGCGTTGACAGGGGATGTCTCAGTGACAAATGTGCTGCACCTTGGGTCACTTAAGAAAGGATAATAGGTATCGTAATATTCCAATCCACAAATCGTATATAGTAGTAATTATATTGGTCCTTATTTTACTTGTCCTTGTACTTAATATAGAAATATTAATATAAGGTCCTATTACGTGTACTGTTATTTATACAAATTGTTTGGTCCACTTAGGTCAAGCCAATTTTATAGTCTCAAGAAAGTTGCGTATGTTTCTTTATAAGGTGCGTTTATAATTATCATAAAAACGAATTAGTTCTATTATTGATAACCTCAATTAATATTCAAATTGTTATTAAAAATAATTAAATTAGAAATCAATAATTAGTTTGAATTTACTGGTGTCGGTAATTTGTATAAATATCTATTCTACCTAAAGAGTCTACTACGCGAGTCACACGGTGCACTCATTACCGCGACGCGCTCCGAGCTGATTTCCGCTCCCAGTAGTCTTCACGCGGCTCTCGCCCGAGTAACATACATCTTCACCTCGCTGCTAGCTCAACGACTTATTAGAGAACATACATTAATAATCCTCTAAACAGGTATTTTCATTATCACATTTATCCACTTCCTCACCCTCGTAACAACTGGGATTAAAATATATTTTTTTAAATAGAATGTTAAATACACAAACGCAACAAAGTTAAAAGAGGAAAGTAATGCAAAATAATAAAAATATACCTCGTAAAAGTGTAAATATTCATGTTATAATTATACCTTATTATTTGAAGGGGTCTACCCAATTTACAATTTTCAAAATCTCTATTTCTTTTATTACAGTTCTCGAAAGTCTACATATCCAAAAGTATTATACTACAATTTTATAAAAATCGGAGTAGTCTAACTGTATTTTTGTGCGACCTTGACTTTACTACCTGAACGCGTTCATTTGCTAAAAAAAACTTTAATTGCGTTTTTCTCGAAACAACGTTTTTGACGCCTTGTTGATAAAATCTCCGAAACTACTGAGCCGATCCTTATGAAATTTGAACCACATATTCTTTACGACTATAGCTATAACACGTATCAAGGAGTTATTTAAATTTTAACTATTTTCTTGCCAAAAACAGTGAAATAAACGCTTTTTTCTTTTTCCGAAAAATAAATAAAAAAATTTTTTTTTTATGTATTTCGAGAGTGTATTTATTAAGTGTAACAACTTTTATATCAATATCTGTAATATAAATCTATAAAAAAAAATCATGAATATAGTGTATTTATTAAGTGTAATAACTTTTATATCAATATCTGTAATATAAATCTATCAAAAAAATTCATGAATATAGCCTTTTTTTTGAGCGTCTAAATTGGGTAGACTCCTTAACATAAATTTATTAAACAAAGAAGAATATTCAAATGATTGACTCAAGTTCGAATCCTTCATTCAAAACATGTAAGGAAATCTAAAATATAAAATATTAATACTATGCTGCGTGAAAATTGGTTAAAAAAGTTAACTAATTCGATTCTAATGAACGTTGTTGGTATGTTCAAATCCCAATAGTTGGGGCCTGCGGCGGCTCAGTCGGTAGAGTGTCGGATTCCCACGCCGGTGACCCGGGTTCGAATCCTAGTCTCTGCCGATTGATACAAGCACCTCTGTAAAAATTACATGTGCTTTGTTTACAAACACACCGCAGACCCCCGTCGTCGATTAACCACATCATGGGAGCACAAACATAGCGACGTTAAAAAAAAAAAAAAAAAAAAATCCCAATAGTATTATTAAATCCGCCTACGTATGATTATGTTAAATTCTTCAAACATTTAAATTCGAATTCCTGTTAATAAAAGTTTTTGTTGAATAAGATAACGATTTCAATTTGATAAATGCGCGTTCAAATCTTATAATAACAATTTTATTTAAATGTATTTTGCGTTCAAATCCTTATATGGTAATGATGATAATAATTATAATTGTTATAGTTATAGTTACAGCTAAATAGACTAAAACGCGTGTTAGAATCCTAACTTTATGGGTTCAAATATCTTGTTCTAAGTATTTAAGAATAATTAAAATATAAATTCTAATAAATTGTTGCTGATAAACTGTGAGTAAAAATATTTTATGTTAAATTTTGAGGAAGGGTTAATCTTGCGCTCGAATCCTCCAATTATCATTAAGTATAATAAAATATATTATTGTCAGTGAAAAGAAATAAAAAGAAATTATTATTGTTAAGATCCCAATAGCTAAAAAATGTAATGTATTTTTTATTATTTATTTATTAAATTAACATTTATTATATATACTAAAATCCCAATTAATATTTAATCTAAAAGAAGTAAAATAAAAAATTATAACGATAAAATGTAACGCAAGTTAACATACACTATAGTCTATATAATAAAATTTATTTATGTACTAAAGTTAAATTAAATTACTGATACACGCTCTGATCATATCTACAAAGGTGGACTTAAGTCGAATGTCGGGAAAAATTTTATTAAATGGAATTCAATCATTATGTAATTTAGCATTTTCAGCTATGATAGCCATGCTACGGCAATTTTTAACCCTTTCACATGAAAGGGGACTACTTATAATGGTAAAATCTAGTGTAAATCCAAAATTAAAAAAAGTAGACGTCGTTTTTTCGGTTCGTCACAGATATATATGTGTCAGTATGTGTATAAGCTTGTACCTACGCTACAACAGAATGGCTGAGCCATAACTTGGGCAATTTGCAAATTTAAGTATTGTTATGCGCACCTAATACTTGGATGGGTGACCGCCAGGGAACCACGTGACTAATACAAATACACCGACTATCCCAAAGCGGATTTCATCCGGATACAATTTTTCCCACTCCACAGGTACAATCCTGAACAAATACGAGATGTGATTAGGTAGAATAATATAAAGGTATGAAAAAATAACTATGAGGCATCAGCTATGCCATCAGACTGCATAACATGCAAAAATAATTTACCTTATCGGTTTCAGAAAATCGTACAATAAAAAAAACGATCAAAAAATAATTTCAAAACATACATAACCTAAAATATCTATGATCTGGACAAAGAACTTATTCAAGTTATAGTAACAAACTACCGTTTTCGAAAGTTTCAGATCAAATGCTGCCGATTTACTCCAGAATTCGTAGCTGACTAAAAATGGATTTTTTTATAAAAAGATTTTTTTCCATTCAAAAGAAAAAGATGAAACCTAAAAAATTTTAGAGAATATTCTTTACCACATTCCTAATCATATACATTTTTTTCAAAAATTTTCCTTCTCATGTTTCACAGATATAATCGTTTGAAAAAGTAATGACGATTTTGTGAATAACAAAACAAGGGAAATAGCTTATTCAAAATTTCAGGTCGAACAAGACAGGTAATTTTTTCTCCTTCAAATACATTATCAGTCAATCGATGATATTATTTCTAAGGTATGAAAAGACCAGAAAAACTAAAACTCAAAAATCGCTAAACTGCTGAAAAGCAAAAACGCATCGAAAAACAAAAAGAAATATTTTTGAGCCGCCTTCCTTAAAAAAAGACGGAAGTTCTGAACAAAAATCAATTTTTCCAAGTATTATAATTACTTTTTATAAGAGTTGTATAGTAAGTTAAACAAATAGTACTGAAATCAAGGTTCCGTCCGTAACAGCTTCTAGCATACCTGAAGTATACCCCTGTGAGCAATAATATTCCACTGCGAAACTATTTTATTCACCCAAACATGATTAAAAAGGACTTGTATATCATATCTGTACCAAAAAATAACCCAAAAATTGTATTGTATGATATATGACAATGATATAATGCTTTACTCGCAAATCTAAAAAAAAAACTACAAAAATGAACATTTTATTTTTGATACATTCAATATATTTTTATATACTTTGAACTCATAGAAAGACAACTTTTTTAGACACTCACCCCTATATGGCGTAACAAAGTCACTCCATATATCTCCAGACGAATGCCTAATATTGGATTTGCCCATGAAAGTGGCTTTTTTCAATAAGTAGACTGCCATATTTTTTAGAAACGTTCTACACTCAAAACACTTAGCTCATCTTGTAGAATGGAAAATTTTGAATAAATTTCACTTATTAAAACTAGCATCAAGTCTATATGCAAATATTCTATAATAAAAGAAACAATAATATCAAAAATCTTGAATTAATGTGTACCCAACAACTGGGGTACATGGAAAATACTTATAACCACTTCTTTTACTTAATTTCATAAAATATATACTGTATACATCATATTCTATATAAATATATGTATAAAAAAAAAATATATATATATATATATATATATATATATATATATATATATATATGTACATAGATATATAATGCAAGAAATATAAATAATAAAATAAATACCTACGCACAACCAATCTTTCTACTAAGCTTCATAAAATATATTTTTATTTAGTTTCATAAAATATATACTATATACATCATATTCCATGTAAATTATGTACAAAAAATTTATACGTGAATAAATAAATAATTGAAAATTATGTAATAAGTACCTACACATAACCATCTCTATTACTCAGCTTCAAATATATACTGTATACATAGATTCTATGAAAACATATATATATATATAAATATATAATCATAATCTATGTAAGTATATATGTATATATATAACCCAAGAATAATTTAAGATAAAAATTTAACATTATACCCATATGGAAGGAAAATTCTTACATTTATAGGCACTCGCCCCTACATGAAGTACCAAAGTTACTTCATATAGCCCCGGGCGAAAGAGAATTTGACCACGAAGGTGGTTGAATCCAATATTTGATTATTTATTTAGCACATCTATTTAAGCGTACAAAGATACCAATGTACTTAAAAAAAAACCAAGCGCACTATTGAATTATTCAATAAGTTGTTTCCATTTAATCTAAATAGCAAGCGATAAAATATGGTATCCCATGGATTACTTCGAACGATTGAAAGCAACCCATGAAATACTTTCATGATACGCTTGTGATTTTTGCATAATATACGACTACCTTAACATACTAAAGTACTTGTGCTATTAGACTGAGGATTTTCTTTCCTATTCTTGCATTAAACAATCCCTGCTAAAAATGTCCTATTAAAACCTATTAAAACCAATTTAAAGTATCATAGGTTTTAATAAGAAATCTTAATCGAGTATAATCAGGAAAAACCAATATATTCAAATAAAACGTATTTAAATGGATTATAGAAATTAATATACTCTAATCAGATTTAATAAGATGTATTGTGATACAAAATAATTTTCTTATTCAAAAATACATCCTACTAAATCCAATTAGGGTAAATTAATTTTTATAATCTATTCAAATATGTACTCGTATTAATTGTTTATATAGGTTTTCAAATGGTAATACCTGACTAAAAACTCATATGAAAACCTACTATACTTTAAATTGGTTTTAATCAGACATTTTTAGTAGAGATTCCATGTTTTTTCTAATCGTGCACACATAATCACATTTCTTATTGAATTTCATAAAACATAAATTATATAAATCATATTTAAATATAAATATATTAATCAACAATATTTTATTTAAAGACATATATATTGAGTAAATAGACAACCTAAAAACCATAAATAATATTATATCTTACTTATAAACAAAAAAATTGTATAAATTTAACTTTTTACTCCTGTTGCACAAAAATTAAGAAAAAAAAATATATATATATAATTTACAATTTGTATGTTATGAAACTCAATAAGAAATTTGGTTATGGCCATAATAACATTTCGTACCGAGATTCATAACACACAAATTATAAATTATATATATATATATATATATATATAATATTTTAGTACTATTATTAATATTTATCAATTACTCAAATTTTATTGCATAAGTTTAACGGATATTGTTATCGTTAGTCGATACTAATAAAGAAATCAATGTGCAAAAAAAAACAGTTTTATGTATAGATTATAATTAACTTTAATAAAGCGCAATCAAGCCAAGATAAACATAAAGGCGTACATAACCTCAAATCGCTGATATTGTAAGAAATAATTTCGATCCAAGATTTAACCCACTAGAAATGCACCGCAGTACGCCAAAAAATTTGTGCTTCATTCACTCATCTATACCCCATACGTATTTCGGACGATTGGTGATAAAGTGCAATCCTGTCCAGATAAAAATAAAGGCGTATATAACCTCAAATCGCCGGAATTGTAACAAAGACTTTCGGCTCAGGCTTTAGCTCACTAAAAATGCACATCAGTCGGCCAAAAATATTTTGCTTCATCCATTCATCTATACCCCCATATGTCTCCGAGCGATTTGCGATCAAGTGCAATCCGTTCGAGATAAAAATCAAGACGTACATAATCTCAAATCACTGGAATTGTAACAAAGACTTTCGGTTCAGGCTTTAGCCCCCTAAAGGAACCTCAGTCGGAAAAACAATTCGTGCTTCACCCAATCAACTATACCCCCATATGTCTCCGAGCGATTTGCGAGCAAGTGCAATTCGTTCGAGATAGAAATAAAGACGTGCATAACTTCAAATCGCTGAAATTGTAAGAAAGACATTCGGTTCAGGCTCTAACCCGCTACAAATGCACCTCTTTCGGCAAAAAAATTTGTGCTTTATCCATTTATCTATACGCCCATATATCTCCGACCTCAGTCAGCCAAAAAATTTGTACTTCATGGACTCATCGTTACCCCACTATGTCTCCGAGTAATTTACGATAAAGTGTAATCCGGTCGAGATAAAGATAAAGGCGTACTTAACCTCAAATCGCTGAAATTGTAGCATAGACATTAGGCTCAGGCTTTAGCTCACTAAAAATGCACCTCAGTCTGCCAAAATATTTGTGCTTCATCCACTCATCGATGTCTCCATACGTTTCTGAGCGATTTGCGATAAAATGCGATCCGGCTGAGATAAACATAAAAACATACATGACCTCAAATAGCTGAAATTGTAGCATAGACATTCGGCTCAGGCTTTAGCTCACTAAAAATGCACCTCAGTCTGCCAAAATATTTGTGCTTCATCCACTCTTCTATACCCCCATACGTCTCCAATGCGATTTGCGATAAAGTGCAATATGTTCGAGATAAAAATAATGACGTACATGACCTCAAATCGCTGAAATTGTAACAATGACGTTCGGCTCAGGCTTTAGACTACTACAAACGCCCCGCCGTCGGCCAAACGATTTGTGCTTCATCCACTCATCGATACTCCCATACGTCTCCGAGCGATTTGCGATCAAGTGCAATCCGTTCGAGATAAAAATCAAGACGTACATAATCTCAAATCACTGGAATTGTAACAAAGACTTTCGGTTCAGGCTTTAACCCCCTAAAGGAACCTCAGTCGGAAAAACAATTCGTGCTTCACCCAATCAACTATACCCCCATATGTCTCCGAGCGATTTGCGAGCAAGTGCAATTCGTTCGAGATAGAAATAAAGACGTGCATAACTTCAAATCGCTGAAATTGTAAGAAAGACATTCGGTTCAGGCTCTAACCCACTACAAATGCACCTCTTTCGGCAAAAAAATTTGTGCTTTATCCATTTATCTATACGCCCATATATCTCCGACCTCAGTCAGCCAAAAAATTTGTACTTCATGGACTCATCGTTACCCCACTATGTCTCCGAGTAATTTACGATAAAGTGTAATCCGGTCGAGATAAAGATAAAGGCGTACTTAACCTCAAATCGCTGAAATTGTAGCATAGACATTAGGCTCAGGCTTTAGCTCACTAAAAATGCACCTCAGTCTGCCAAAATATTTGTGCTTCATCCACTCATCGATGTCTCCATACGTTTCTGAGCGATTTGCGATAAAATGCGATCCGGCTGAGATAAACATAAAAACATACATGACCTCAAATAGCTGAAATTGTAGCATAGACATTCGGCTCAGGCTTTAGCTCACTAAAAATGCACCTCAGTCTGCCAAAATATTTGTGCTTCATCCACTCTTCTATACCCCCATACGTCTCCAATGCGATTTGCGATAAAGTGCAATATGTTCGAGATAAAAATAATGACGTACATGACCTCAAATCGCTGAAATTGTAACAATGACGTTCGGCTCAGGCTTTAGACTACTACAAACGCCCCGCCGTCGGCCAAACGATTTGTGCTTCATCCACTCATCGATACTCCCATACGTCTCCAATGCGATTTGCGATAAAGTGCAATCCGGTCGATATAAAAATAAGGACGTATATAACCTCAAATCGCTGGAATTGTAAGAAAGAGTTTCGGCTTTAGCCCACTACAAACGCACCTCAGTCGGCCAAACAATTTCTGCTTCAGCCACTCATCTATACCCCTATACTTCCCCGAGCGATTTGCGATAAAGTGAAATTCGGTCCAGATAAAAATAAAGACGGACATATCCTCAAATCGCTGGAATTGTAAGAAAGACTTTCGGTTCAAGCGTTAGCCCACTACAAATGCACCTCAGTCGGTAAACTGATTCCTGCTTCACCTACTCATCTATACCCCTATACTTCTCCGAGCGATTTGCAATAAAGTGATATCCGTTCGAGATAAAGATAATGACGTACATAACCTCAAATCGCTAGAATTGTAACAATGGCTTTCGTATCAGGCTTCAGTTCACCAAAAATTAACCATAGTCGGCCAAAAAATTTGTGATTCATCCTCTCATCGACATCCCCATAAGTATCTAAGCGATTTGTGATAACATGCGATCAGGTGGAGATGAAAATAAAGGCGTAAAAATGCACATCAGTAGGCCAAAAAATGTGTGCTTCATCCACTCATCGATACCCCCATACGTCTTCTTGCGATTTGCGATAAAGTGAAAGCAGGAAGAGATAAAAATAAAGATCTACATATCCTCAAATCGCTGGTATTGTAATAAAGACTTTCCGCTGAAGCTTTAGCCCACTACAAATGCACATCAGTCGGCCAAAATTTCTGCTTCAGCCACTCATCTATACCCCTATACTACTCCGAGCGATTTACGATAAAGTGAAATCCGGTCGAGATAAAAATAAAGACGTACATATCCTCAAATCGCTGGAATTGTAACAAGGACATTCGGGTCAGGCTTTAACCAACTAAAACGCACCGCAGTCGGCCAAAAAATGTGTGCTACATCCTCTTATCGACATCCCCAGACGTATCTAAGCGATTTGCGATAAAGTGAAATCCGGTCGAGTTAAAAATAAAGACGTACATGACCTCAAATCGCTGAAATTGTAACAAAGACTTTCGGCTAAAGCTTTAACCCACTAAAAATCCACAACAGTCGGCTAAAAAATTTGTGTTTCATTCTCTCATCTATACCCCCATTCGTTTTTCGGGCGATTTGCGATAAAATGCAATCCGGTGGAGATGAAAATAAAGACGTACTTAACCTCAAATCGCTGGAATTATAACAAAGATATCGGCTCAAGCTTTCGCTCACAACAAATGCACCTCAGTCAGCCAAAAAATTTGTACTTCATGGACTCATCGTTACCCCACTATGTCTCCGAGTAATTTACGATAAAGTGTAATCCGGTCGAGATAAAGATAAAGGCGTACTTAACCTCAAATCGCTGAAATTGTAGCATAGACAAATCCGATCGATATAAAAATAAGGACGTATATAACCTCAAATCGCTGGAATTGTAAGAAAGAGTTTCGGCTTTAGCCCACTACAAACGCACATCAGTTGGCCAAAATTTCTGCTTCAGCCACTCATCTATACCCCTATACAACTCCGAGCGATTTACGATAAAGTGAAATCCGGTCGAGATAAAAATAAAGACGTACATATCCTCAAATCGCTGGAATTGTAACAAGGACATTTGGGACAGGCTTTAGCCCACTACAAATGCACCTCATTTGGCTAAAAAAATTGTGCTTCATCCACTCATCTATACCCCCATACATCTCTGTAGGACTTGCGATAAAGTGCAATCCGGTGGAGATGAAAATAAAGACGTACTTAACCTCAAATCGCTGGAATTATAACAAAGATATCGGCTCAGGCTTTCGCCCACATCAAATGCACCTCAGTCGGCCAAAAAATTTGTACTTCATGGACTCATCCTTACCCCACTATGTCTCCGAGTAATTTACGATAAAGTGTAATCCGGTCGAGATAAAGATAAAGGCGTACATAACCTCAAATCGCTGAAATTGTAACATAGACTTTCGGCTCAGGCTTCAGCCCACTAAAACTGCACCTCAGTCGGCCAAAAAATTTGTGCTGCATCCACTCATCAATACCCCCATACGTCTTCTTGCGATTTGAAATAGAGTGAAATCAGGTCGAGATAAAAATAAAGACGTACCTAACCTCAAATCGCTTGAATTGTAAGAAAGACTTTCGACTCAGGCTTTAGCCCACTGCAAATACACCTTAGTCAGCCGAAAAATGTGTACTTCATGCACTCATCGATGTCTCCATACGTTTCTGAGCGATTTGCGATAAAATGCGATCCGGCTGAGATAAAAATAAAAACGTACATGACCTCAAATAGCTGAAATTGTAACAATGACTTTCGACTCAGGCTTTAGCCCACTACAAACGCACTGCAATCGGCCAAACGATTTGTGCTTCATCCACTCATCGATACCCCCATACGTCTCCGAGCGATTTGCGATAAAGTGCAATCCGGCCGAGATAAAAATAAGGACGTATATAACCTCAAATCATCAGAATTGTAACAAAGATTTTCTCCTCTGGCTTTAGCCCACTACAAATACATGTCAGGCAGACAAAAGATGTATTGTTTATCATTTAATTTTTTTTATTTATTATAATAATGATTAATGGATATCCCTCCTCTTCCTCTTCCATTTCCTCTTCATCTTCCATTTCCTCTTCCTCTTCTATTTCCTCTTCCTCTTACATTTCCTCTTCCTCTTACATTTGCTCTTCCTCTTCCATTTGCTCTTCCTCTTCCATTTCCTCTTCCTCTTCCTTTTCCCCTCTGATATCCTCTACCACGTCCTCCCCTACCGCGTCCTCATCTATCTCGATCTCCTCTGTTATTATCTAGAACGATAATATAAAATTTGTTTTTTATCGCCGTATAATTTTATATTTAATTTTTATAAATATAATATCACTTTCGTACAATAATTATAAGTTATTTTAATTTTTAATTATTTTCAAGTGCAATAACAATATTATGATTAGAAAGTTTTAAAGAATATAAAAGAATTGTATTGAATTAACATTAAACATTTAATTTATTACTGTATTGAAACGTAACTTCATAACTTTCAATAAACTATTTCTTAGTAATTTCAAAATTGTTTAGTTTGTTTCTTATTTCACCTTCATTTAGCTGCAATCTTCTGATAAACTCATCCTGCTGCTGTAATGTATTGCTCGGCTTTTGGAGCTCCCCCAACACATTATTCATAAAAATATTTTGAAAAAAGAAAATTGTAAATTTATTATCAATAATTTTTTTGTTATTTATTTGAATAATATTATTAGCTATGAACGCTCACTTCGATCGCAATTTACATATATTTTTAATATAACATCATAATATTATACAACTTATAAATAATGAATCATATATTGATTTAAAAAATAACAAAATAGTTGTATGTATAATTGATCGAATATTCGCTGTTAATTCTATTTGTTTTTACCAGTTTAATATTCTTTATAAAATATTTATGATTGATTAAAGCGAATGTAATTGTTGGTGTATAGATTTTAAATATTTTATATACTATTAACGCCATTTGACGGTTGTACGATACCCATACACACACTTTTGTACATACACACACTTAGAATAAAATTCCTTATTTTAATCCTCTCCCATCAGGTTATGGGCCCAGAGAACGTTAATGGCAAGTAGAAAAAGAATTTGTCAAGACATTCGTAACAATAAAGCAAAAAGTAGATTTTTAAGGTTCGGGTTATAAAAGTCCTTAAAAAAGTGGACTTCGATTTAGTGTACCTAACCTAAAAATCAAACACGTGTGTAAAGTGTGCTCCGAAATTGTTACTCCTGAAAAATGTTTTCAAATTCGAATAACTTGCCGCCAATTGAAAAGCTGAAAGGCCAAGAAGACTACAATGACTGTAAATTCTCCATGCAAGCATACCTGGAGCATGAGGATCTATGGACCTGTCCATCAAAATAATTACTCTCACATCCGAATAGCAGCAACTCCAAAGGATGTATGGGATGTTCTAAAAAATGCGTTCGACGACTCAATTAAAAAATTTCAGCTCTACAAAAGATTATGTGAACATAATCTGTAATACGGCACAAAAATTAAATGCCCTGGGATTTGAAGTGAAAGAAGAGTGGATTGGCCCACTAATGCACGGTGAGTCAATCAAGACCAAATTATTGCAAGGCGTTCACTTGAATTCTCTTACAACCAACAGTAAAACCGCATTTTACGCCAGAAGATTCAATAAAAATAATCACAGGAATTATGATCAGAATCAAAGCCAGCATCAAAAATCATTACCATGATGCTTCAACTGCAACAATTACAGACATTTGTCAAAGCATTGCAGAACGAAATAAAGGGGTAATTTTGGAAACTCTAGACCTGCAGATACAGGAAATTCAAACCAAAATTACAAAGCATTCATCGCTTTCTACACAGCACATCAAGTCGATAAGGATGATTGGTATCTGGACTCAGGAGCGACAGACCACATGTCACCCAAAAGACACGCTTTCGAAACCTTCAGAAATATTGCAGCCGTTCCAGTAACTACAGTAAATAAAAGCACCTTATCTCAGACAGGAATGGGACATATTAAAATATATTTATTAGTAAATAACAAAAAGGAAATCATAATAGCAAAAGACGTACTTTTTGTGGAAGGACTTGCTACAAATTTGCTATCAACTTCAAAATTAGATGATATAGGATACAAATTAAACAGTTGCAAAGGAAAATGCTGAATAAAAAATGAAAATGATGAGACAACAAATTCAAGGCTAGATTGGTAGCAAAAGGATTTACGCAACAGTATGGTATAGATTACAATGAAACCTACTCACCTGTCGTAAGGTATACCACAATAAGGTATTTATTTGCACTTGCCACAAAATATAACCTCCAAATACACCATGCAGACATCGAAACAGCCTTCCTCCATGGGGATCTCAAAAGGCTCTATATGGACTGAAGCAGTGAAGCAGATCCTGGAACAGAAAATTGAATTCAGTTTTGAAAGAGATGAATTTAACACAATCAATAACTGATCAATGCGTCTATTACAGAATTCAAAATAATGAAATATTAATAATTGCAGTATACGTGGACGATATGATGATTTTCTCAAGCCACGAAGACTTAAAAAGAGAAATAGTCGAAAGACTCAAGAAAAACTTTGACGTCAAGGACTTAGGAAAAGCAAATTTCTGCCTCGGAATGAACATTAAGCAATTAGAAGGAAAAATATGTATAGATCAAAGCACTTACTTGGAAGAAATAATTTCAAGATTCTGAATGCAGGAATGCAAGCCACTGAACACTCCGATGGACGCAAACCAAAAGTTGAGTGAAGACTTGAGTCCTGATTTAAATGAAACATTGGAAAATATCCCTTATCAAGAGGCATTAGGGGCAATGCTGTATGCCAGTCAAGTCACGAGACAGACATATGTTATCCAGTCGTCTCTTTAAGCACATAAAATAAAAATCACACAAAAACCCATTGGAAAGCAGCGAAGAGAATCCTGCGATACATACAAGGATCCAAAAACATAAGCATTGAATACAACAGATCTGAAAATAAAGAAATGATAGGTTTTTGTGATGCAGATTGGGCAAACGATAAACAAGATAGAAAATCCATATCTGGATATATCTTTTTACGCCAAGGAGGTTCAATCGCATGGAATTCAAAGAAACAAAATACAGTGGCTCTGTCAACATGCGAAGCATAATACATGGCACTCAGCGCAGCTGTACAAGAGGCATTATGGCTACGTAACCTAGCCAAGGAGCTGGATCCAACTTCAATAACGCAGCCAACAATCATCTACGTGGACAACAAATCAGCAATCGAACTTGCATAAACCTCAGTATACAAACCTCGAATGAAGCATATAGACTTGAGACACCACTTCATTCGAGAAAACATCGAATCAAAAGAGATCAATATATCAAATATTTTTCAGTTCTAGAAGGGAGTGTTGGTGTATAGACTTTATATATTTTATATACTGTTAACGCCATCTGGCGGTTTTATGAAGTACCCTCTACGATACCGATACGCACACTTTTGTACATACACACACTTAGAATAAAATTCTTTTTCTACTCTGTTAATGGCTTTTCTCACCGCCTTATTTTAATCCTCTCCCATCAGTAATAGTATACTGATATCAACGTAGAATTTCCATCAAAATTAATGAATTGAAATTAATTAAATTGAATAAAACATATTCCATCATACGTTGTATTATAATCATTTGATATATGCATCTCTGTGAATAAGCTATATAGTATTTATATTCTGTGGATGATATTTATCAAATGTTTATCAAAGCTCGTTGTTGTACTGGAAAACTTATCCGTGATTATGTTCTCGCGGGATTTTACTGTTTTTAGACCCATTACATACTAAAAGGAACATAACACAGATATAAGATTTAACATTAGTTAGTATATCTGTATATATGAGGAACAGGTATAAGATTTAGTATGGATTAATATACCTATATATATGAGGTTCCTGCTAAAAATGTCCGATTAAAACCTATTTAAACCAATTTAAAGTATAATAGGTTTTGTTTAATATTACGTTAAATTGTAGATGGATAATAATGAAGATAACAATCAAATATGCTGTGACTAGAATTTATGGTAAGACTATGCCTAAATAGGTGTGCCTCGCTCGCAATCCTCGTGGCGACTGCCGAAAAGGCAATAGAACGGAAGTGACGTATACACGATTTAGTCAAATTGATATTCAAATTTTGATTACAGTAGTCCGAAACGTTACATTATATCATATAGTTAAATGAATTTCAGACAGGTTTTAATAGAAAATCTTAATCGGGTATTAACAGATTAAAACAAATACAATCAATTAAAACGTATTTAAATGGATTATAAAAATTAATATACTCTAATCGGATATAATCTGTTATATTCTTATACAAAATAATTATCTTATTTAAGAATACATCTTCTTAAATCCGATTAGAGAATATTCATTTTTTTATAATCTATTCAAATACCCGATTAAAATTTCCTATTAAAACCTATTATACTTTAAATCGGTTTTAATTGAACAGTTTTAGCAACGGAATAGCACTCTGTTTTCTATATCCGTTCCTGTTCTTCATATATACAGATATACTAACTCATGTTAAATCTTATATCTTTTCCTGTTCTTTTTAGCGTGAATAGGCCTTATTCACTGTCATCATATTGCATTATACATCATCGTTGCCGTCTGCTACATGGCACTAATGACAAGCGACTACTAATTGCATATTTAACCACTCAAGTTGTAATAATTAAATTTATTTAAACCCTTAATTTTTATAATGATAAGGTTTTAAATAAGAGTATAGAGAATCATCTATCAATTTAGAAATTCTCTCTGTAGTGTGGGTGTACAAAATTTCCTTTTAAAAGAATCAGAAGTTATTAAAATACTTAAGTATTTATGCAACTGGATACAGTGTCGAGTATTATTAGTTGTATTTAGATAAGTATTTCTTTTGATTTTTATTAACTATTCATTACATATAAAAAATTATTGTTGCTTTCTGTGAAATTTATTTAAATTTATTTCTAGATGAAAATGGTAATAGATGTAGGGAAAGAACAATTGTAACTGATCAAGTTTGAAAAATTCATTATAAATTAAACAACAACGTAAAGTGAACAACTTTTAACCAACAGCATATTTAGATTGCACTTTTAAGTTAAATACAGGTATTATGACTTTTGAATTACTTAAAATTTTGTTAACATATCTTAATCATTTTAAAATTTTTTAGTGAATAGTGATCGACATTATAGTGATATATTTTCAATACCTTGTAATATTGTTAAGAAATTTGTATCACGACAATCGGTTTACTACAATTTATTGTTTTTCTGTAATCACTATGATTACCTATTTTTGTTATTATACTTTTATTTATATAATATTAATGCATTTGTCAAACACAAAGTTTCATAAATAAATCTTTTATATACAGCTTACATTATTTTAACAATTTATTATCAAAGAATTTAATATAATCTGCACACTCAGAAAAAGAAATTTTACGTATTCTATGCAAAGCAAAATTTAACTAAACTCTATAGCAACTTACTGAAATTTCAAAAAATTTTAAGACACACACCAAAGAAATATATATTAAGCATAAAATTTGAATATAATTCGATTTAATTCAATACTTATTAGAAACATTAATCTCAAACTTAATACATGATTCTTTAACATATTTTTTTACAAAGTTCCCTAACAATTTTTTTTACATATATTATAATACAGTATATTTTTACATATATTACTATAATATTTCAAAAATTTGATTTTTAAATACCACATGCTTAATGAATACAAAATAATTTAAAAAATACTTTACCTCATTCGGAGGAATTGGTTCATTATTGGCAAAAACGCCATTATTCCTCTGGTCACCACCATCATTGCCGTGTCCATCCACAACAACATCATCAACCTGGTGATTATCCTGGCCATCCGTAACATCACCAGGATGAATGCCCTGGCCATTCGCAGCGTCACCACCAGAATTTTCAATATTATTCTGGCGAACACCATTTTCTAACCATTAAAATTAAATTAAATAATGAATATCAAAAATTTTAATAACTACTAGCTGGTAGAAGTAAAAAAAAAATAATGACAAATAATTACAAAAAATTACAAATAATAACAAATAATGACAAATAAATATTCCCATATGGCACGTAATGTTTCTAAAAGCTTTCGATAATATTTCATTTGAAACATTACACCCTTCAGAAATATTTATACAATGTTTTATGGACCTTTCTGTAATGTTTCAGAAACATTAAATGTCCGCTAACTATGTCAAATGTATCATTTCAGATAGATTATAGAAACATTACTGTAACATTTCTGTAATCTTTCTGTAATTTTTAGATATCCTGATTACTTTAATGTAATAATACCGATATGTATCAGCAACATATCAGGTATGTTACTATAATATTATCGAAAGCTTTCAGTAACATTTTAGTAATGTTACTGTAACATTACTGAAAGGTTTCAATAACAGCTCAGTAATATTGCTTTACAATCCTGTTAAAAATATGATATTTAAATCGATACAAAAAATGCATTTTTCTTTTGGTGCTAATCTTAATTTTTAATCTTGATTATCGTTCTACTTATTAGATATTTAATTGGTTTTAATCCAATCTATTCATTTATTGACATTTATTTATGAATTTCTACGAAAATTTTAGAATTTAAATTTTTTATATATTATTTATATACCTAGGTATTTATTAATCTCAAACAAACATATTTTGCTTAAAATTATTTAATAGATGTGTTTGAAAGAATAAATCAATTAAAAAATGTTGACGGGGATGACAATCGATCCGAAGACCTCTGCGTGAAACTCGAACACTCTAACCGTTCCGTTACAGAAGAACTTTGAAATCGATAAAAAGAATCTGACTTATAATCTACAATTACAGGTCATGAAAATATTTTTATATTTCGTAAAAATAAACATCTACAAAGATGGCTGAAGATTACATTTTCCTAAAATCGATAAAATATTTTTACATTAGAATTCAAAGTAGAGTGCCGGTAAAACAAAGTTCTTTACTATATTTATCTGATCATTTTTCTATTACTCGTGAAACATTTCTGACATATAACACTTGCAACATTATGTTAGGGGTAAAAGTTCATTTTTCTATTATTTATGAAACGTTTCTGAAATATTTCTGACATATAACACTTGCAACATTACGTAGGGAATGTTGCGGAAACATATTACGTGCAATGGAATTGAAATGTTATAACTGGTACGTCAGGGAAATATTTCTGAAACCTTGCAAACGTAAGATCTCATGTGAGATATTAAAGAAATGTTAGGGATGAAAGCTCATTTTTCTATTACTCGTGAAACCTTTCTGAAACATTTCTGACATAAAACACCTCCAACATTACATCGGAAATGTTGCGGAAACATTTTGCGTGCAACATGATTGATACATAACAAATAGTATATTTCTGTAACGTTACTGCAATGTTTCTATGGATGAAATTCATATGAAATCTTTTTGAAAGATTACTGAAAGATATCAGTTGAAACAATTCGATTGAACGATACCTGAAACATTACTGAAACATTACCAATGAGCGCATACCTTTCGGTAACATTACGTGCCGTGTAGGTTGATAATTTTAGTATGAATTCGGACTTTTTTATTTGTAATTATTTTTCATTATTTTCTAATATTTGTTATTATTTGTTATTATTTGAAATTATCGATGATTATCAATTTTTGTTCGTGGTTATTTGAGATTATTTTTATTACTTAGGGCTGACCAAAAATTATGCTATAAGGCCAATAAACGGAGCCAAATCTCATCTGAAGTTAATAGAAAACTATCCAGAATTAGCTGTAGGCTATGGACATGATGAACCGGAGATGATAGTTATAAAAATTTTTCTTTAACGGGTCAGCATCACCTTCAATTTCAATAGAATAATAAATTGTATTTAATGTTTTTTAGTAACTTAAATCATTTATATTAGTTTCTTGTGTACAATGCTCTCATAAAAATCCATTTCCCACTGGGCCTAGTCTCTACTCGTAACTTAACTTACAATACATAAACTTCTTTTATATGTAATATAAAATGTTTTGTAAAGATGTAAATTTTAATAAAGAAAGTTATTTTGAAATAAAAACCTTAAAATTATGTCTTCTTATAATCCTGCTTCATACATTCTAAAAAACTTCGCTTTATTTGTAAAAAGAATTGAAGAATAATAATTAATAATCGTGATCAATAATATTTAATAAATTTTAATATAAACTAATGCTTATATATAATTAAATAATAACAAATAAAAAATAATGACAAATAATAGCAAATAATAAGAAAATAATAGCAAACAATAACAAATAATAGCAAATAATAATAAATAATAATAAATAATGGCAAATAATGGTAAATAGTAACAATTAATAGCTAATATTAATAAATAATGGCAAATATTAACAAATAAATTTGTCCGAATTCATACTGAAAATATTCAATATTATTTGTTATTATTTGTCATTATTTTTTATTATTTAAATTTATTAGTTTTTATCACTTATGATTTGTAAATATCTGTCATTATTTTTTATTATCTCTAATTATTTGTTAAAAGTTATTTTTACTTCTGCCAGGGTATATATTTCTTGTTTTCAAATTTGTAACAAAACAATATAATATATATATAAATAATATAAATAATAAAAAAAATTCAAATAGTTTTCTTATAATTACCATTAGCATTGTCTGCCATTTCATTGAATTTTCAAATCTTATTATTTTAATAATAAATTTACCCACTTTTATCCAAAGAGCAAAAGCATGAATTATAAACATATAAAAGGTGTATTCCGTCGTTTTGTTTTCTGAATCTGAAAACAAAACGTAACGTTCAGCTATATGTCACTTTTTAAACGTTCCAAAATATATTTCACTCGGTCTGTTCGCAGTGCGGTATTGTTTTATCGACGAATCGTCGACGACGATTCTGTCATCGCAGAACAACATATTATAGAAAAATTGAGTTTTCCTATTCCAAAAGTATCCGAGGTCGATCAAACATATATTTATCGATTCGTATAAGAATTAAGAATGTAAAGACGACGTTTATATGAATAGGGTGCTGATGAACAAATCTAGATAATGCGTACCATAATTGAAGGGTTCGATGCTAAAAGGTCCTGAGCGCTCGGCTGGAATTTTTGCAGCGAAAAATTGACGTCAACGTGACCGATTTTCAAACGTTACTAAATGATGTTTAAATAATGCCATCGTGTAGAGGATGAAAAGAGGCAAATTTTTTCTCTTTACACTTTTCTTCTACAATCAATATTTTCCGAGAAAATCAATGAAAACCAGAAAATTGCGAAGCGCCTTTGAACCACGTTTTTCAAACTTAAATCGCTCTAGCTTCGAAAAATATCAACGAATCTTTCTGATTTTTGGTATGACATCGTAAAATACCCTACTGCTACAGATAAAATGGATAAAAGTTAATAATTATATATTTTTCATTAATAATTTAGTTGTAAACAAGCAAACAACTTTTTATAGCGTTATGTATGTTCGACGGAAAAAAGTGTGTGAGGAAGTTTAAGTCTCAGAAAATTTTCAGCGAGAGATTTGTTCGTCTACACTTCAAGACGTTTTCCAGAAATTTTCAGACCAATTGAATGAGAATTGGCAGAGATAATAACATCATGTAAATAAATAAATTGGGCTCGAACTCCATCGTACAGCCTTCAAGCGTGAAGCGACCACGCGGAACGATTGCTTTTGGAAGAATCGCTATATCTCTGCCAATTCTCATTCAATTGGTCTGAAAATTTCTGGAAAACGTCTTGAAGTGTAGACGAACAAATCTCTCGCTGAAAATTTTCTGAGACTTAAACTTCCTCACACACTTTTTTCCGTCGAACATACATAACGCTATAAAAAGTTGTTTGCTTGTTTACAACTAAATTATTAATGAAAAATATATAATTATTAACTTTTATCCATTTTATCTGTAGCAGTAGGGTATTTTAAGATGTCATACCAAAAATCAGAAAGATTCGTTGATATTTTTCGAAGCTAGAGCGATTTAAGTTTGAAAAACGTGGTTCAAAGGCGCTTCGCAATTTTCTGGTTTTCGTTGATTTTCTCGGAAAATATTGATTGTAGAAGAAAAGTGTAAAGAGAAAAAATTTGCCTCTTTTCATCCTCTACACGATGGCATTATTTAAACATCATTTAGTAACATTTGAAAATCGGTCACGTTGACGTCAATTTTTCGCTGCAAAAATTCCAGCCGAGCGCTCAGGACCTTTTAGCATCGAACCCTTCCAACTCGGATTACTCTAAAGTTAGCCATTAGGTATCAATTCTACACTTCTAGTCGACAATACTACTTCATTTATTAATTTCTAATATTTATTAAAACATTTTAAGTTTTCATTCACTTATTAATTTATAATATTTATTAAAATATTTTAAGTTTACTTAATAACAACAATCAACAGGATTATAATCATCCTAAGAGAAATAAGTACTTTTTATTAAATTTATATTTATATGATAATCATTTTTGAGACAATTTTATTTATAATTTTATTTATAACCTGTTGATAACAATTAGTGAATCAACTATGAGCAATTTTATTTATAGTAACCAGATAATAATATAATAGCCAGTAATTTCCAAAAATATATAGTTAAATTTTATATATAGAAAATTTTAAGTTTATTTAATAATAAAAATCAACATGATTATATAATCTTATTAGGAAAGATAAGTACTTTTTTTAAACTTATATTTACATGAATCGACTGTGAACTAATTTTATTTATAATAACCTGTTGATAATAATCTATGATTTGCAAATAATATATAGTTAAATTTTAAAAACATATACACACACATACACATTAAATTAAACAAATTTTATATACATTCTTATAATACTAAAAATAAATATTGTTATATATTTATTCCGCTTACAAAAATAATTCTATAATCTCAATAAGATCAAATATTAGTTAAGTTTATACCAAAGTTTATACTAAAGTTTAATAACAATAAATATGAATTCTTACGATTCTATTATTGTTAATATTAATAAAAATTTAATACCAAAATGGAAAAAGAAAATAACCCCGGATGGAAACTGCCTATTTCGAAGTCTTTCATTTGGATTATTTAATTCTCAGGACCAACATGTACTTATTAGAAATACAATAGTTAATTATGTTTTTAATAATTGGGAAGATGTAAAATATACTTTGGCAGCAACAGATGTTTTTTATCATTATAAAGATAAATATGATTATCGCCAAAGAATGAGTCAATTAGGTACAATGGGAACTGATTTTGAAATTGGTATATTTGTTAGAATTTACAATCGAACTGTAGTTTTATATGAAAATCAAAATAATGAAATTAATTTTATATTTAGAATAAATAATAGTGATAATAACATTGAGAATTCTTTACAGTTATTATTTTCAGGCAATAGAACTGGAGGTCACTTCGACTATATTCGAGACAATAATCTAGTTAATCTCACTTTAACTAAAAATCACAATTATTTGAACTAAATCAAAAAGAAAATTTAAAATCAAATTTTAATATTGAACAATTACCTGAATTTAAACAAAGAGAATATTTACAATCAAAATGTAATAAAAATCCAATAAACAGTGAACGTACAAGTAAAGATAAATTAAATAACAGTGATAATTACATACTTAAAGAAAATAGTAACATTCAAACAATAACAAAACGAATTTCAACTATTGATTTAAACCAGAATACAATTCTTAAATCCACACAACATTTGTAAAATAATTAAAAAAAATTAAATCATGTATCAAAATATAATAAAAATGATACGCATAAAATAGATATTATTCATAAAGAAAATGTAATCAATGAAAAAAATAGCAATAATTTAATGGACACTACTTCAATGTCAAATACTATAAATAATAAAATTATTTCAGAAAAAAAAGATATTGTTTCAAATATATTAATAAAACATCAAGAATCAAATAAAACAGAAAATCATAATAGTAAATCACAACTTAACGAAAAACAATCACTAGAAAAATATATTAATAAATTTAATTGTACGGTATTGATAGAAAATCTTAATAAATATCAAAATCAATGTCAAAATCAAAATGCACATTCCACAGATCAGAATAAAAAACAAAAAAAGAAGAATTATTATTACAAAAAACAAGATTTAAGTCACAATGAAAAATCAGCTATACCTAATATAGTAAATAATCAAAGTAACTTACATGAAACATTTCAAATCAAAAATAAATGTATAAAAGAACAAATTAAGAAAGAGAATAAAAGAAAAGATTACGATGAAAACAAGAATATGAAAAATTTAAGTTCAAATCAAAAGTTACTGATCACTAACAAAATAAATGTCATTAATAAATATACAAAAAAAAACAAATTATGAAAGAGAAAAAAAGGAAAAATTACTACGAAAAAAAGGATATAAAAAATTTAAGTCCAAATCAAAAGTCATCGATCACTAATGAAATAATTGTTGAAAATGATTTATTAACAAAAACAAATAATTTTAAGGAAATACAAATAAATAACAATTCAGATATAATAAATTACACAAATAAAATAAACTTAAATATAAAAGATGAGATCTGATCAACTGAACTTTCAAATAAAATCGAAAATCACATTTTCGTAAATACAACACTTGATAAATTACTTTTCAGAAAAAATATTTATCAATGTATTTCTCAGATAATAAAACCTTGCTTTGTCATATTACCTAAAATTAAATACAACCCTCTTAGTAAAAATAATACATTGAACATAAAATATGAAACCACGAAGACAAATAAACAATTAAATACATAAAAAATAAAACCATGTTTTATACTATTACCAAAAGTCGATGCAGTAATGAATAATATACAATATACAACCAATTATACTGAAACATTTTTGAATGAATCTAAAAATAATCCAATAGAAATTCTAAACGAAAAAAACGTTATGAATAAATTATCGAAGGTTAATAATACTTTTGAAACCCAAATTATTGACGATTCTTATACAATTAATGATATTGAATTAAATTTAAATCCATTAACAGTTACTACGGATAATCTTAACGAAACGTTAATAAATTACAACCTAACAAATATAAAAACAAATAACTGTACAATTAAAGAATCAACAAAATGTAAAATTATAACAGACATTAGAACCAATTTCAACATAAAAAAAATAAATAAAAATAACAAAATTTATTATATAATTAAACCTAATTCAAATACAATTATTAATTCAATAAAAACTAAAGATTGTTTCGTACTCTTAACACCTATTGAACTACGAACTAATTCATTTGATATAAAAATAAAATTAAAACGATTGAAATATAGAAACTTAGTAAGAAAATTACGCTTAAATGAAAATATTCGAGATAATTAAAAAAATAAAAGATGCTGAAAGAAAAAGAATTCTCCGAAAAAAGAATAATTTTCGAAATAAAGAAAAAAAACATAATAAAATAAGGAAAACAAAAACAAATTTAAACGTTAATGTAAACACTATTGTTGACACTGAACAAATATATACAGAAAACAATTTTAATAATTATAATAAAATTATGAACAATTATTATAAATCAATAACTGAAGGACCAACACATATTTGTTCAAGTTGCGGTGGCCTTTTCTTTAAAAGATCTATAACCAAATATAAACCAAAAAATGAAAACATATATATACAAAACATTAATATTTCTAAAATTTGCAAAATAAAAACAGAACAAAACGAAATATTCTTATGTTTGACTTGTAAAAGGTACCTACAAAAAAATATGATACCTAAATTAGCTTTAATTAATGGTTTTGAATTTGATAAAATAGACGAAAATTTATTGGATTTAACTACAATGGAAGAAAGATTTGTTTCATCTCGACTTCCATTTTTACAAATTCAAACTTTAGGAGTAGATAAACAATTTGGCCTCAAAGGAAATTGTGTAAATATACCAGTTGATGTTAATTCATTTATATCCAAATTACCACGAAATTCAGACAATATTCAATTGATTCACATAAAACTATGTAGAAGGTTAACAGATAAACATCATTACGATTACCAAGTTATAAGGCCATCAAAAATTTTACAGGTAATAAATTACCTATTAAAAAGTGATGTATACATCAAACATAAAATAACATTAGATGAAACTTGGCAGAAAAATATTGATATTTACATTAATGAAAATCTAATGAATGAAGTTACGAATATAAATAATGATATTGACAATAATGATGATTGGGAAGAAACTGAAGAAGAACCATTAAATCCAGGAAACATAGAAACAGTACTTGAAGATGAATATATAAATAATGCTGGAATAAAATTGGCACCAGGGGAGAATAACATTTCTATTTCAATGATCTATGATGATGACTTAATGTCATTAGCCTTTCCAAAAATTTATGGTGGAAAAATCAGATATTTCAAAAAAACATCTACAAAAATAACATTAGCAAAAAATATACCAGTAATATTTGTACATCATAGTAGAGTTAGATTAGAAAGATTGTTTTCACACATACAGATGAATTTAAGAATTAAAAGAAAAACGTATAATGTAACTGTAAGTAATATTCTAAATAACGCTTTACTAAATAAATTAATACAAGATAATAATTGTTTTAGAATCTTAAAAACTGACAGATCTAGTCCTTTCTTTTGGGAATAAAAAAAAGTTTTAATGGCAATGATTAGACAACGCGGAAGACCAGACTTATTTTTAACATTATCGGCAGCAGAAACACAATAGTTATATTTAATTCGTATATTAGTAAAAATTCTAACAAATAAAATTATTACAAACGAAGATGCAAAAAATTTATCTTGGCAAGAAAGAGCTAAATTAATTGAATCTGATCCAGTTACTTGCACTAGATATTTCGATCATAAAATAAGGTGTTTCATAGAATTGAATTTCAGCACCGCGGTAGTCCTCATGTTCACGCCATGCTTCGGTTAAAAGATGCTCCGAAATACGATCAATATAATGCACAATCAAAAGATTCGGTTGAAAAATTTATTGATCAATATATCACTTGTGATTCTAAAAATGAACTAGCTAAAGATTTTATAAAATATCAAGGTCACAAACATGCCAAAAATTGTAAAAAAATTATAAACGGTATGGCAATATGTAAATATTCCTGGATATCCCACGAGAAAAACAACCATTATTAAACCTCTTGAAAATACTCCAAATAATTTTAATAAAAAACAATTACAAGATCAGTATATAAAAATTAGAAATTATTTACATCAACTAAGTAAAAATATTATGCAATTTGATAAAATGACGTTTGATGAATTTTTAAATAATTTATCTATATCTGAAGAAGAATATATAAAAACTATTCAATACCATATTAAACAACCAATGCTTCTATTCAAACGAAACGTTCGTGATATAAATCCAAATGCTTAGAATCCAATAATATTAAAATTACATCAAGCTAATATGGATTTACAATGTATCCTTACTCCTTACGGTTGTGTAATTTATGTCGCTAACTACATAAACAAATCTCAACGAGGTATGGCAAGTACACTTAAAGAATGATGCGTCACCAACTAGTGCTCGTGCAACACCAAACGTTGAGAGCGACGCGTGACATTGCCTCGGGAGCGCGACTTTCTCCTGTCGGGTGAGCAGACGCCCCAATGCTGGAGCCACCACGGTGCGCGGCTGTTGGTGTTGCAGCGTTTCCACCGGTAGGGGCCGCGGAGTATTGCTCGTGCGGCAGTCGTCCGACTTGGTGGTTGGCGTGAGGAAATTTGGCGCCTGTCGTGTTTCATCAGCAAACCGCCGATTGTCTGCGTGAATTTGACGGTGTTTTAGAAGAAATTGTGCATGATTTGAGTGCAGTGTCCATATCTATATAGTAGTTTCAAACACCGTTTCACGCAGATTTATACAATTCACAAATTTACCACTTATTTTATCTTGTTTATCTGCAGTTGTAAACAATACACATTATATTGCCACTCGGTATGACTTATAAGGTTATTGTAACCATTTTATTATAATTATTGTAATTATTGTATTATAATAATAAACACATAAACATTGTATAATTGTCTTATTTATTATTTTTCTGTTTAATGTTTCAGAACAGAAACTTTAAAAAATAGTTTAAGAATCTGTTCAATTATTCAATATAGCTTCATGTTTAGAGCGCTCAGTTCCCTTTTTTAGAGCTACAGCGTGATTGTATCTTGGGGCAGCAGCTCGTCGCGCGTTTAGGTGAGCTGCGCACCCAAAAATGTTGCTGCCGCAGCAAAAAAAGCTTGGTGGCGCCGCGCAGCGGCCATTGATTCCGCATCTCGTCCAAGGGTTTTTCCGTGTAGTTTACCGGACAATCAAATTTCTATCAATCACTTAAATTCAGATACGGCAAATACAATTGCTGCTAAACTAAAAAAATTTTAATTAATTATTAACGATGAAGCCTGTCCTAGATGGATGGATTTTTGAACCACAAAATTCAACTTTACGAATTTTACAAAGTGCTTATTTATGGTTAAATTTTAAAATTTATACATTAGTTGAAATAATGCGACAAAGAGACGATAAATTATTTGCTGAAGCACTAAATAATTTAGCTACTGCTTCAACACGACCCATTGATGACGATTTGTTTAGATCACGCACTATAAATAATATTCCAAATATTAACATACCTGAAAATTGTATAAGATTATTTAGCACAAATAATGCAGTAAATCATTATAATAATTCATTTTTAAATTCTTTAAATACAGAAGGATGTATTAGTGAATTTATAGACAACTGTATAGGAGAAGGAACTGAAACTGCTAAGACTAAATTATTAAGTAATGCAAAACAATTACCGGCTCAAAAAAGGCAAGGTCTACCTAATATATTATTATTAAAAATAACGGCAAGATATATTTTAACAAATAATATTGATACTGAAGATGGATTAACTAATGGAGCAAGTGAAAAATTAAGAAACATTACTTACGGACATTACATTTATTAAAAAACAATAAAATAAAATCAAAATACCATTACAAGTTTACATAGAATTCGATGATGATCACGTAGGAAAAAAAATAAGGTCTCAATATTATGAAAAAATGAAAAGTAAAAATATTCCAATGAATTGGACACTGATTGACAGAATTTCACGAGCCGTAAATATAACAAAATCAGCTGGATTAAAAATAAACCGAAATCAATTTCCTCTACAACCTACAGAAGCAATGGCAATACATAAATCGCAAAGATTTACATATAAAAATGTATTCGTAAACATAAACCATATTAAAGACAAACGAATGTTATACGTAGCATTTAGTCGAATAACTAGTGCTTCTGGATTATATTTACAAGGAGAATACATACCCCCACAAAAATATCCTGACAAAGTCGAAAACGAGATGTTTCGTTTACACAGAGAAAGTCCTTTATTATTAACATTAAACTTCATAAGTGATACAAAAAATTTAAACACATTGTCTTATATTTATCAAAATGTAAGAAGATTAAATAAAAATATTAGTTATATCAAATCTGATAGAAATTTCATGAATAGCGACATAATATCACTTGTTGAAACGTGGACATTAGATAAAGATGTAATAGATATCGATAATTTTTAAATTATTTCTCGACAAAATTGTATAGGATCAAATAGAAAACCATATGGTTACGTGATATACATTATCAAAAGAATTAATAACGAATCTATAAAATGTTTCCATAATAGAACAATTTCTAAAAACAAATATTACGTATCATTTACATGAATCAATATTTATGACTATAGTATTATTACTGTTTACAAATCCCCTAAATATCTATCATTTCACTTCACAATGAATTTAATCAATGTTTTTCAAGAAATCAAAAACAAAATACTTTTATTATTATTTTTATATGAGATTTTAACATAAACATTAAAAATGATAATGATTGTGAAACAAAAAATATAATTAATATAATGTTGGATTATAATTTAAGATTAGCAGTATCAAAAGAATCGTGCAATTGATTTGTGCTTTAGCAATATTCCTTTGAACGTACATATTTTTGAAAGTATTTACAGCGATTATAAACCTTTATGGTTTGAATTACAAATACCTCATTTCTAAATGAATAAATAACATTCGAATACGAAATTAATTTTGTTAATGCAAAGGTAATTATATCAATGATACGATATAACGAGATGAATAAATACGAATATTATGAAACCATATTTTTTTATAATACAATTTATATCAGAACATATTTTTATAAATTAAAATTTTTTAAATCAACTGAATATATAGTTAAAACATTATTCCTTTTAAAAATACAGGCTAAATTTGCCTGATTTATGTTGCAATACAGGGTTCAATAAAAAGTAAACAACTAATTAGCGTCTATAAATTCAGTTGATTAATCTTAATATCATTTCATAAAAAATAATTATAATAAACCAATTATTAATATATAAAGAAAATTTTAAAATCGAAATGTAAAACATAATAGAAAGATAATAATTTATTTATAATACTATAACTCAAAGAAATATTATTCTCATTACTATATTGTAATGAAATACTATACTTAAATACAAATTTAAGTACTAGTATCGCCCTGTAATGCAACATTTATCAGGAATAGTTTAGTCTGTTTTTTTAAATAGAATAATGCTTTTGCAAAAAAAAGTCTCGTTATTAATTTATTCTAATCGTATCATTATTAACAATTTTTTCAAATGAATATTAATTTTAAGTTTTAAATAAGATGTTACATACAACAAATCAATTGTCATATGTAAATAGAAAATTAAAAGATTTACCACATTTAGTACAAAATTATTTCTAAATATATAATCAAAAATAACTTTCTCTTTTGCACTATTTCAGTGAATTAGTATTCGAATGAAATTCAGTAGTTTTATTTCGATTGTAAAATTAACAAATCTGAAAAAACTATTGAGATTCATAACAATATACATTCTCAAACAGGACTACCTAATAAATTATTATTATATAAGTAGCCGCCTTCCATCCAGGCGTCTAAGGTAGCTGTCAGAGCCTGACTGAGGAGTCCACTCTGACAGTCAGGACGAAACGCCGATATATTTTTTAAAGGCAAGCCTGCAGACAGATCTCCATAGTGGAGAATATGCAGTGTCTTAGCATGTAATACAAAAATAATTTCTGCTCGATAAGACCAATAGAGTCATTTTCTATTGAAAATTTTGGCTGAGCAATATAGTCTTCTCTTATTTAAAATTTGACACTGGGTCTCATTATGTGTCCGCTAGGTGGCGACGTGTCATTCTGTCCCACAAGAGAATGAGACGTTCAAAACCTACTTAAGTAGTTTCCATCCAGGCGGCAAGCGTCTAAGGTAGCTGTCAGAGCCTTACTGATGAGTCCACTCTGACAGCCAGGACGAAACACCAATATATTTTTTAATGGCAAGCCTGCATACAGATCTCCATAGTGGAGATAAAAGCACAGCGTTTCGCTTTAAGCGATGTTTAATTTATTAAGACAGTTGGTTTCTAGGGCCTCCAATGTTATTTCTGTAAAGCAAGAGATTGTACAGAATCCCATCGGTGCCCCAGCCACCAGCCAAAAATAAAAATGACAAGTCTATTCCTTTCTAATATGTCGAGATATAAGTGTATATTTAAAGATTGTAATTTAAACTTATGCAAAAGTATAGCATTGATTATGAAACAATATTGTTCATTGAAATATTTTTAATGTATATAATGCATACCATTTTTGCAAATAAATTTAAGATAAGATAATAATATATAACTACGAAAATCTTAAAAATGTCCATTAAGGGCCCTGTTGAAAATATCTGTACGGATTCCGTACGGAAATCCGTCCTGAAATCCGTACTGAAATCCGTACAGATTCCGTACGGAATCCGTACGGAAATCCGTCCCAAAACGCCGTATGAAATCTAACTGAAATCCTGTGGAAATCCGGCGGAAATCCGGCGGAAATCCGATGGAAATCTAATTAAAATTCGTAGAAAATCCAACTGAAATTCAGCGGAAATCTAACTGAAATCTAACTGCAATCCGTCTAAAATTAGACGGAAATATAACTAAATTCAGATTGAAACCAGAGTGATATCTGACTTATCCGAAATTTGTATCGATCAATACATACGTATATATATGCGAAAATCGTGTGATATCCGACTGAAGTCCTTTGAGAGTTAAAGCTTTTGAATCCGTTGTTGGTTATTGGTTCCCTAAAACGCTATTATTTTATGCTTATAAAGATATAAGATATAATAACTTTATGAAGAATGTTAATTAAAATATTTTTTGTTTAAGTATCCAAGTCACAAATTAGTAATTGGTAAACGTTTAATAAAAAAATGTTTTTTAAAAAAACTGAAGAATATATGTTGATACTTCATAAGATAGAAAAGTAGAAGAGCATGTAATTATGCAATGAAATGTAAAATCTTTGTCTTAGACGCAGCCAATGTTTTTGATTTATAAGGGATAGCGTATAATATTCAAAACACGCACATTCATGCTATACATGATTTATTCATTACATATTGAACAAAACTTTCTTTAATAATCTAATACATTAGTAATAATACATTCAGAACGCAACTTTATTAAACTTATTTAAAATGCGTAAAACGGTCCAATAAACTTATTCATTATTTCAGTAATAATATCATTGGTTTAAGCAGACTTGTAAAATCTTATGAAGAAATCGCGTATAAATGACTAAAAAAATGACGATTTTGAAAAAAGAAATGAATTTTTTTTAATTCTTTGCTTGTAAAAAATCTTGGAAAGTATCATTTTTAGTCATCTATAAATCCCCTTTAAACATAATACTATCTTTTAATATTTAACAATATCTTAGTAATATTACTAAAAAAGACTTATACTTTAGTTATAATTAAGGGTTTGTGAAAGTGAAATCCCTGTTTTCTTGACCAATAAATAATTATTGGCTTTAATAAAAAAATAGTTGAACTATTTACTGACTAATTCACTAATTTCACATCCCTTTAAATGGAAACAACTTTGAAAAGCTTTGTGAAACTTATTTAATAAGTTATAAATCATTTTCTTAAATTTTAAATAAACTTATTAACTTAATTAAACAACATCTTATTAACCTAATGAACTCGTGAATACTGATAAATAAGACTATGTCTATATACATTACATATAGACAAACTCTTGGCCGTTGGCGGAAGCACTCCTGATCTCTTGTAATATTAAATAAACTTGATCATGAAAAAAATCATTTATTTTAAGTAGACTTGCGTTAAACCGTTAATTCATTGTTACTTGCCTGAAAAAAGTAAATATTATCATGAAAATTTATTGTAATAAATTATATGTGTATTTATTGAAATTTATATTACCATTCGATTTTTAATTTTTTTATATTCTTTAATTTGATATGAAATCTCTTCCGATAAATACCCATTAGTTTTATCGATTTCGGACTCTATATCAGTTTTCATCAGATTAGGCTTAATTTTTAGCAAAAAATATTTTAGAGAATCTGAAATGAAATATGCTATTTATTATTTAATATTATATGATATTTTAAGAACCGTTGTGTCAAAGTTGTTGAGAAAATTCAAATTTCGCGCCAAAAACTTTGTTATAATTAAAGATTGAGGCCGTATTATGTAAAACGACGACAAATTGCCCTCTCTTATATTATGATCTACATCTACCATTCTACAAATTTTCAGCTTTATATTCCAAAACCTCGATGAATAGCATTGGAATAGAATGTTTCGAAAACACTTCGTTCCAATGCTATTCGTCGTGGTATTGAAATATTAAGGACATGTGAAAGTGAACTAAAAATCCCTACCTTATCGACATCACATTTATATTTTTTTCTCTGCAATAAATAAATTTTTTTAAAAAATCGAAATGCCCTCCATATTCTTACCAGAAACTTTCAATTAAACTTTCAAAAGCTTTCATTCACTGAGAACAATGAATTTGAGAATTTAACTATAGTTGTATATATTCGAATACATTGTTCTCTTCTGAGTTAATAATGAAAGCTTTTGAAAATTTAATTGAAGGTTTCTGGTAAAAATATGGAGGGCATAGTATGTCGATTTTTTAGAAATAATTATTTATTGCGGAGAAAAAAATATAAATGTGATGCCGATAAGGTAGGGATTTTTAGTCCACTTTCACATCCCCTTAAGTTGAAATGTTGTACAATGGTAGATCATAACGTAATGGAGGGTAGTGATGTATTTTTGTTTAACTCAGGCTCTATCTTTATTTAATTATGATTCAAGGTCCTTAAAAGAATGTCAAAGTGAATTAAAAGTTTAAATGTCTTTAAATCTTACCATCCAAGCGAGAACTGGGAAACTGCATAAATGTACCATTTATACATACTAGCTTATATCCCATTTATACATACATAAGTACATATAAAGTTTTAAAGAAATATTTTTATTTTTGAGCGTAAACCATAATTAATTACTATTTAATAATATCATTCGAATAGATTTTCAATTAATTTTGACACCCTCTTAAATAAATTAATTATATAGACTGTTTCAGTAGTTGTTCAAAATATAAATTACTTCATATATTACTATAATATTTGTAATTTTTGTACTGGGGCTATAATCGTACGTTTTCTGCCGAACAAAATATCGAACGAAGTTAAGAATTCATGAAAGAAGCTAAATTAAAAAACGCTTTTACGACAGCATTCTATGCATAAATATTAGAATATCAATAATTTAAAATTATATAATTAAAGTAACAGTAACTTGAAAGTTTCACTTGAATTTTGCTTATGATATTTGAGAATCAAAAGTTTTCTTACCTTCCACAATTGACACTTTACTTGGAGTCACGACTTTGCGTGGCGACTCTCTGTCAGACACTTTCGTTATTCTGTCATTTTCAACCAAACATCTGTTTACCAATTTGCTTATTCCCCATATGGCCCTGGCGATATTCTTCACAAACAATGAAGCGGAATTTGATTTCTTGGCTAATTTCCATTTTCTATATTCAATTGAAATATTCGGTCCTAACTCGATCATCTCTATTTCCTAGTTATAGAATATGAGTTTATTATTTTATAAAAATAAAAGTATCTAAACAATATATTTTAAAGTTTCAATTTTGTATGTTATCTAATGTAAATTATTTTATTTAAATGCGTATAACTTTGTTAAAACATCGAGTTTTGGTATCTGACAGTTTTAAAAATATACTTACAATTACAAAGATTAAGGAAATTCAATAATTTTTTTTATGTTTTGGTCAAAATGCATCAGAGTCCTACTTTAATACAATATATTCCAAATAAAATTAAAGGTTTTAATTTATGTAATATTTTCTTCGAACAAAGTACTTATTTTTGTTATTAAGGGGGTAACACACCTAAATTATTATTATTATTATTGATTTACAAGGTATCTAATACCTAAAAAGGAAGTTTTACAGCCCAATGAGCATATATAAAAAAGATGCAGACTTTAATTATTATTTTTTAATACCAGAATTTTTTAAATTTTCGCGCGTTTGGCTCGCTGCGCCGCGTTGTACTCAGTTCAGCACTATTATTAAGTATAGTACTGACTGACAACCAGCTGATCAGTCTCTGACAGTCAGTTTTAGTGTTTACTTTTTAATATAACATTTCAACTTGATAGTGCAGAATAGTTGTTATAAAAGTGAATTAAAAAAAGCAAATTTGTTAACTGGATAAGTATTTTCGTTTTATAAGTAATCTAAATATTGGAAAGAATGTATTACTTTGTGATATACTTATTTATTTTTCAGCAAAACCTGCTTACAAGGGACTGACAGAATAAATAATATATATTATTATTGAAATAATTCTGATTATGAAGGCATCACAAGAAAGTTACTAGACTTTTAAAAGGTTAGTCTGATTATGTAAACAAATTATTTAAGCTTTGAATCGTATGTTTTTTTGTATTTATACTTATGTCATGTAATTTTTTACAGGATACACAAGTATTAAATGAAACATTTTATGTAGTAATAGTTTCTTTAGTGAATAGAAATGTCATAGAATTGTTTCAGGTATGTTATTCATAGATGTTTTGTGATATTAAAACATTTATACTGTAACTTGATATTGTTACCCCGTTAAGAGAGTGTCGAACAATTTCAATCTCTAATCAAAATTTCAAATAAATAACTGATAATACTTGAAACTTTACACAGTGATAGATAAATACAAAACAAAAGGCAATTAACTTCGAGTTTATCATAATTATTTTCATTATAGCCGAAAAACAAATAATTACTAACCTTGCCTTCAATTTGTTTAGTCCACTTTTGAAATTTTTTCTTGTCGTCTGTAGGTTTTGAACTATTTGCTCCACTTCGCTGTTTTTTAGTCACTGGGGAACCATCTGGTGAATGAAATTCCGAACTCTTCGGTGTTCTTGATTTTATATTTGAAGGTCTCAGTGATGGCAGACCAGAATCTGGTATTTGTGCATCGTGGAGTTCTTTACTTAGTTCATCGCACAGATCTGCATCTGATTCAAGAAATGAAAATTATTAGTGTAATTTATGAGTGAAATGTCATGATAAAAATATATATCTTATTCTGAATGGATAGGAATTCTACATCGTTATGCCAGAAGTGACAGAATACAAAATATTATTACTTAGAAAATATCAGTTAAGGCTGGAACATAGCCCCTAAAATACCAAGAGACAAGATACAAGCCCATATAACTAGTATATCTATTTATACTAGATATATGCGTATGCAGTATATATAGATACACAAATTACATGGGCTTGTATCTTGTCTCTTGTAATTTCAGGGACTACATTCCAACTCTTACGTATAATATTACATTTTGGTTAGAGGTTTACATATATATATATATATATATATATATATATATATATATATGTGTGTAAATATATATATATTGTTTGCATATAATTTATTTTATGATTTACATGCTTACCAGTATCCACTACACTTTTGGGCGTACTTGTTGGTATTTTGCTGAAATTTAATGTGCTCTTACATTTAAGACGTAGGACTTCTTTTTTCAATTCATGCCATTTTTCTTCCCATTCATAATTTTGTAACCGTACTTCTTCAATCTGCATCATCAAGTGATTTTTTTCTTTTCTCAATTCTTTACATTCGTTTATTAATTCGTCTTTGTTTTTATTATTAAGACTGTCTTCTGTCACTTCCTTTTCAAGAATGAAAGAGTTTTCCATAATATTACTATTTTCTTCTGAATCTTGTTCTTCTGCTTTTTTCATCTTTTCAATTTCCTTTTTGCGTACATAAACATATTAAAACGTTATATAAAATAAATTTTTTTTAGATTATATCAATAACTACACAAATACTACCTTTACATCGTTTGCATTTTTCAGTTCCTCATCCGTGTCATTACCATCAGAAGTATCAATAATTAAATTATTTTTTTTTTGTAGAGTAGACATTTTTTCTTTTAAATATTCTCTTTCTTTTTCTTTTTCCATCTTTTCAATTTTATTTTTGCGTATCTAAACATGTCATAAATCATAATCATTTTAATAAAAATACTATTTTTATTACATATTTTTATAATAACAAAAAGTTGAGTACCTTTTCTATTTTCTTATCTAAGCGAATTTGTGCCGGCTTATCATCATCTGTATCCACAGTTTCATCATCCGATCTTTCTTCGCCATCACTTGCATCAACATGATCATCATCGATCAAAATTTGTTGGACAGAAATGTTGAAGCTTTTATCTTTATAGTCGCTATCGTTAAATTTATGGAACCTAAATTTTCTTCGTCGGCTGTTGCTGTCTTCCTCTATTATTTTATCTAAACTCTCTTTACCTAGGATAAAAATAAGTGATGAAAAATGATTAAGCAAGACATTATAGAAACACAATTTGATAATTAAGGGGGTGTTGGGGCTAAAATCGCGTTTCTTCTTTTAGTGATTACTTTTTAAGTATAGAATGCAGGGAAACATTAAAAGCAGAGCCCTTTAGTGGTCTTCATAATAAAATTTTTGCATGTAAGATAAAGTTGATCTGATGAGTTATTTTTGTGATTAATTGGAATCACGATAGGGTGTTTACGCATTGAAAACTAACCTCAAAATTGTAATCATACTAAAACTTTAGATAATTTTTTTTATGTTATTTTACAATAAAATTCAGAGCTGAGCCTCGTAGTCCTTACTATAATGTGGATTTATTAATTTTATACTTACATCCCAATGCAAATATCTCGACCGGTGAATATGGTTTATCCCCTTCTCTTCTACCTCGGTACGCCTGCTTTTCCACGTAATCATACTGATCGCATGGCTCTTCTTGTCGAAATTCTTTAATATTTGCTGTCTTAATCACTTCGACATTACTATTTCTTTCAGAAATAAAATGTACTATCGCGTGCGTAATTAATTCGCTTGCACTTTCCGACATATTTTTTGCCGGTATACCATACAATTCGCCGGTATAATATGATTGTCGTTTCGAAAAGAAGGGTGAAATTGAGACCGATTAACCGAAAATCCCGTTGTTGCAGAGACACTTTTTTTCCTAAGGTATTAGCCCCAGGCTATGTCCTATACGGAGACACTTCTGAAAAGTCTTTTTTACAAATTTCAACTCACGTGCGTGTTCACAAAAGCTTTTAGCGGGAAAGCTTCCGAAAGAATAAGAAGTATGTAGTTGTCAGGGGAGTTAGGTCTCTCTCTCTCTCTCTCTCTCTCTCTCTCTCTCTCTCTCTCTCTCTCTCTCTCATTCTCTCTCTCTCTCAGCATGAAACTGCGGTTGCACATCAGTCTGTATCAGCCAATCCCGACAAAAGAACAGCGTGTACACGGTTTTGAATTAACCGTTACCGTTAGTACCTTTGTACGGACTTACTGTTTCTCTAGCTTCGTTTGTATGTACGGTATTTTGCACTTTACTGCTAGCATAGATACTAATAATAAGAAAAACACAAGTTGGCAATAAACCGAAATTTGTTCTTCATTTTAATTATGTGAATATGGCAAATCCTACGAAACGAGGTAAATATAAAACATATTATGAAGATGCTAACCTCCAATTACCGAGATCGACAAAATATAATCTACAAAGAAGATCCAGTACCGATGATGAATCAAGTATTGATGACATGCAGGTAATTATTTTTGATCAGACAGACTTTTTTAGGTGGCTTTGTATACAATTCCCTAGCAAATGAAAAGTGTGTAAATATTTCTTTCAAAAATCTTATTTAACGTACGTAAATAGTAACACAAAAATATATTTTGATGCTTACGGTTACATGACTCACGCAGTCTTGCTTTAAGGTTAGAATTTTAGCGTTTTCTTTAATTTTAAATAAATATCTTTTTAAAAAGTTGGGCTCTCAAATACGGATTTTGCACGTTTATACCATGTTTTAGTTTATTTCCTAAACGTTATTATGCACACAGGAATGTGCATCTAAGTGTGCCTGTGTAGACGCAGTCATTTTAAAAAATAATAACATTACATAGAATGAGACCAGCATTAATTTGTAAATTTTATTTTCTGAAACTAAATAACAAAGTATATTCACCAAACGTGGTGTTCAATATTTAAAAAGATATATCTTTATTCACTGCATACATTTATGTGAAATAGTTCCACATGATCTCCTTTACTATTTTCAGTTTATCATTAAATAAAGTGTACTTATTTTTTCTGCTTTTTTAGTGGATATACTGTATAACAATAACACCAGACACAAGAGTGTGTCTCTTTTAATACGTAAATGATAACTATCAACCTATAACACTTAACATAATATGAAATATAATAATAATAACTTATCAGAATATTCAGAAAAAGAACGGTACAGAATGTATTTTTCTCCTGTAATAAATTAACATTTCAGGAATACGAAAATATGTGTTTGGCTGAGAGGGAAGATGCCATTTGCGAAAGAGAAGATCCTTCTCAAGGCAATGATGATGTAGTACGTTAATTTTTTATACACATTTTAAATCGCATTAGTAAAAGTGGGGGCATTGTTAAAGCTCGTAACCGAGTGGCGGGGGCACTGATCATAGACCTAACCTTCACGCTCCGACCAATCGCGTGAAAGCGTCAGGGCCGTACTGATTCAGACAGACGATGGTACTAAGTACTAACTTATTTATTTAAGTTAGAGGTAGGTGCACTCGGCGTGAAATAGTACATTGTTCAACTCGGGTGAGGTGTATGAAGCACTCGTCTCTGTCTCGGGCGCCTTCGGCACCCTCGACTCCGACTCGTGCTTCACACCTCACCCTCGCTAGAAATAGCTTTTTTTCCCTAGTTAAACACCGTATTTTTTTCAACGAGGGTATGATATGGCCTCTTTTTATGCCTGAAAGTAGGATGGAAATTAGGCATTTTGAGTCGTGCACAACATAATTGTTAATTTATATATTTCTTCTTTAACATTTTCAATAATTCAATTTGAATATACGCGCCTCTTATCGAGTCCGCATATTAATCTCGAATCGAAACTTTGCGCATGCGCTTACGCGCACGCGTGACAGCAGCTAATTTCACACTGTTTTGCACAGCGTACAAACAAAGCCGGTGAAACTCTGTAAACATCGTTATTTATGTTGTGGTCCATTTTAAAACTCGCGCATGCGCAAAAATTGTTTCATAACACCCAATACAACCTCCTTTTGGATGATACCCATAGTTTATGGAGTTATACACTTATTTTCTGTAAAATAAAATCAATTTTCGAGAATAAAAAAAAATTAATTTTTTCCCTCCAAAACAGGTAAACAATAATCCATTTCTTCACTGTTTTGCGAAAAACAGGTGAACAATAATCCATTTCTTCACTGTTTTACGAAAAACAGGTGAACAATATCCATTTCTTCACTGTTTTGCAGAACAGTGAAGAAATGGATTATTGTACACCTGTTTTGGAGGGAAAAAATGATTTTTTCACATTTCGAACAAGCACGCTCGAAACGACTAATTTTCTATCCTACTTTTAGGCATGAAATGAGGCCTATTTCATGCCTGAGTGGGAAAAAATATTTGGTTGAACGTTTTTAAAATGCTCCAATAAGATTGTCCGATTCACATGAATTAACATTCAATGAAATATCACAATTTCAAAACATTGAACCAGAATATATTCATATCGAGTGTCCATGCCAAGTTTTAGAATAAGAAAAGTTTTAGAGTAAGAAAAAATAAAGAGAAAATATATATATATATATATATATATATATATTTTTTTTTTCTCTTTATATATTTTAATAATATAAAACAATCTTTTTTAATTTAATAAAAAGTGTTTTGCACTGGTTGTTTTTTTATATATAATACTCAATTTATTTTTACATATGTACATTTTATTATATGTATAGGTACCCACTGTGTACCATGACATATCGGCCAACAAGAGTACTAAATTATGCAATATTTTTTTTTGCATATGAATCGATAGGGAATCACCTTGCATATCAGAATATATATATATATATATATATATATATATATATATATATATATATATATATATATATATGTAAAAACAAATTGAGTATTATATATAAAAAAAACATCCAGTGCAAAACACTTTTTACTAAATTAAAAAAGATTCTTTTATATTATTAAACATCATTTAAAGAAACATTTACAATTTTGCAGTCCATTGGTTGTATAAGTGAGGTCACATTTGGAGGTAAATACATGACCTGAAAGAAAAAACAATGCATATTTAATTTTATGATAAACACAAATATTTATATATGCTTTTCACATTGCATATACATATAATTATAAATCATTTGTAAACTTTGAAATTGAAATCAGTCGAAAGGGATATATAGAAAATTAGTATCAGTCAATATAATTGTTTCGAACCAGAAAAAAAATTATTTTCACATATTGCTTACAAAAACTTGAATAAATTTTAGAAAAATAGTTTTAGTCAATATGCCTTTGTACGCCCATTCTCAAACTAAAATTTTATTCAAGTATTTTAAATCAAAACAGAAAAATTAATTCTTCCAAGTACTTAAACATTGAAATCATGATGTAGAATAAGGAAATAACTGTTTCAAAACAGAAAAAAAATTATTTTCACATATTCATTACAAACACTTGCAAATTTTAGAAAAATAGTTTCAGTCAATATGCCTTTGTACGCTCAATCTGAAACTAAAAATTATTCAAGTATTTTAAATCAAAACAGAAAAATTAATTCTTCCAAGTACTTAAACATTGAAATCATGATGTAGAATAAGGAAATAACTGTTTCGAAACAGAAAAAAAATTATTTTCACATATTCATTACAAACACTTGCAAATTTTAGAAAAATAGTTTCAGTCAATATGCTTTTGTACGCTCAATCTGAAACTAAAAATTATTCAAGTATTTTAAATCAATACAGAAAAATTAATTCTTTCAAGTACTTAAACATTGAAATCATGATGTAGAATAAGGATATAATTGTTTCGAAACAGAAACAAAATAATTTTCACATATCGATTACAAAAACTTGAATAAATTTTAGAAAAATAGTTTGTATTATTCTAGTTTATTATGAATAATAATTTATTATTTCATAGTCGAAAATTCCATATACATAAAATGTTAAACTAAATTTATCATTCGTAGCTTCTCACCAAGCAAAATAATTCCAATGTCGTCGCATATATCCGCACACTCGCGTAATTATTAAATAATACACAGACATCCATCCATTCAAATCACACACTCCATAAAATAGTCCTATTCGATTTGGGCGTACCTTTAACGTGGAACGATATTTATACACCTGTACGTATCGAAATATACATATATTTATTAGTATAGAGCTACCGCTCTCAGTCTTAACCGTTGATATTTATTTATAGAAAATTCCGTAGTCAAAATTAATCACAATAGATTATCGTCCAAGAACTTACAACGCGGAATGAATCACTAACAGATTTGCAAAGCGCGCATTCAAGATACACCGCGATTCGGCTCGCACTAAGCGTCTTATTTCTATCACTCTCTCTCTTTTCGCATTACTGTACTTAGCTGGGGTTGTAACTGCCGTCACTCGGAGATGGTGTGTTGCAACGATGACCAGACGATGTAGATGAGCTATGATGACCTGAGATGCAGTCTTCGTATCGGTAATGTCGTCAAACGCCGGGAGACCCAAATGCGATCTGCCGCGTTAGTCCGCGCAGCATTCTACTGCGGCTATTATATACACCGTCCGACACCGCGACTGCGTAATTCCAAACCACATCGATTTATTATTTAATTTTTATTTTTACAATAATACGCACGCGTTCTTAATAGATTACTTACCCCTTTCGGGATGCTTATGATTCGCGAGGAGAGAGAGCAATACGAAATCCAAGTCTTGCTTGATGAGCGGGCGCCTCTTATTCGTAGGCCGCCTCGCTGAGTTCTGATACGGACAAAATCGCGCTCGGCTTGAACTGCCGAATTTTCCCTCTCCCGCACATAAACACACATACACTCACACTACGCTGCTCGATCACGCGATCACGCGACATATTATGTAACCGGCCGAGCTCGCCGATAATCCTTCCAGCCTTTTCCTTCGTGCGCTCTATATTTATTTATATTTCCATTATTCGGTTCCTTACAATCACCCCCCTTCGATGCACTCCTTGATGGGCATCGAACCTCATCACTTGCAATGTATGCGCACTGTACAACTCTATATACACTGAACAAAGCGGGGTAGTCTACATAAAGCAATACAGATATCGCACGCATATACATATACTCGTCTTTTCACACTATCGATAGCTTTATACAAGCAGAGTACAGAAAAATTACATCACCTACATAAGTATTCATTAAATATCTATATATATTTCGTACATATCACATAGTCACTTTGAACCAGGTTTGAGAGGTATACCGATTACGTTGCTATACATAATATTTACATATTGAGACGCTGTTCACAGAGTTAGTGAAGTATCGACGGAGACTCAGCCTGTTAAACACGCCTTTTATCACAGTAGGATCATCTGGCAGACTTAGTACGAACGCATTGGAGCCGGATTGACGCATAAGTCTATATGGACCCTCATAAACGTGAAAAAATTTATGAATCTTACTCTGCGCAGCATTCGACAGGTGCGGTACGCGCAACAACACCAAATCCCCCACTTCAAGAACTACCCTACTCACACTCTTTTGGGAAGCACAGCGCCGTTCAAACGCGAGTTGGAGCTTTTCGTTCGCCACTCGCAGTTGCACTTCTCTTGCGACATTTTCCCTACGTAAACGTGGGAATAAATTTAAAATCTGCTCTTTCGGAGTTCTATTAAAATGCAAATAAAATGGCGTAAATCCGGTACTTTGATGCGTTGTATAATTCAAACAGTCCTGAACGAACTTGACATACGCAGCCCACTTTGTATGACGTCCCGAACAATAGGTGCGTAGAATTCGGCCAATTTCGCGCATAGTCCGCTCGACAGGGTTAGATTGAGGATGTCTAATCGACGAGTAATATACGCGAATGCCCAGAGACTCGAGCTTAGTCTTCCATTGAGGCGACACAAATTGCGAACCATGATCTGACAAAATTTTTTTAGGTTGACCTATGCGTGTAAAATAATCATTCATTAACTTTGACAGGCAGGTGCGCGTATTGGCCCTTTTAATCGGATAAATGGTAACTAATTTACTAAACAAATCCTGAAGTACAAACAAATATTGCACGCCCCCTACCGAACGTGGGAGTGGCCCATAAAAATCTACACTTAACATTTCATTTGGTTCGGACGTCCTCAAAAATTGATATGCGCCCTCCATTTTATAATTTAGATATTTCACGCGCTGGCATAAATCGCAGGCCTTGGTATGCGCCTTAATGTCCGACCTCATTCGTCTCCAAAAAAAAAATGCCTTTAGGTAAGCGAATAACTTATACGAGCCAGCATGCCCGAATTGCTCATGTGCGGTTTTTATCGTTATAGCTATCAGAGCACGTGGTAAGAACAAATTCCAATCGTCCGAATTCGGTCCCTTTACATAAATAACGCGATTTTCCTCTAAAAATTCTAGTTTATTTGACGCTTTTGACTTTAACCTTTGAATGATCTCGTCGCTTGCTTGATAGGTAGCAATATCCCGAAGCTCACGCACGAGCTCGCGTTTCATCGTGATTTCAGCCACCAAGCGTACCGCATTGATATTCGCATTTAAAGATTTTTCCGGGATCGCCCGCACGCAACTCCAAATCAAATAATTTGGATGCGTCTCGCACGGTCGATCTGGGAAATTTCTGCTAAAGAAGTCGGCAACCATGTTGTCGGCCCCTTTACAATGGCGAATTATAAAACTATACTCCTGGAGAGCTAAAATCCAACGAATCAATCGTGCGCTATGAAACGGCGACGATAATAAAAAGGTTAGCGAATTATGATCGGTTAATAAAAGGTTTCTAGCAAAATTTTTCTCGTTGTAACTTAATTCATTGAGTTTATCAACGTACTGTTCGATTTTTTCTTCGATCGATAATCTTTCAGGTCGAACGTTATTATCCTCGGACGGCTGCCCGCCAACATCTCCGTTTACGTCAGTTTCGTTCATAATAGCTTGCACCCCGAATGCACCCCCCATTGTAGAATTATCCTCCAAAATATTCATAACATTCGAGTTGCTTTCCTGTACGGTAATCGTGCGTATTTTTAAACTGTAACAGGCAGGCTCAGTTTGATTAGATTCAGCCGATATAGGTCGATACGTTACTAAATTCGTTGGAATGATTTCGTTCATTATTTCAAATGTTTCTCTTTTAAAATTGATCACACCACCGTGTTTCTTCAAAAAATCAGCGCCTACGATCACATCCGCTGAAAGTCCCGGTACTACAATAAATGTATATTCTAAATCGAATTTCCAAATCTTTATCTCTAAGTATACCTTTTTACAGACTTTGATCATCTTTCGTCCAACCGCGACGTAAACAGCTAAATTATTGACCGGCAACTCTGGAATATTATTCTTATTTTGTTTTAATACATTATAAAAAGATTCGGAAATGCAGGTAACTTCGCTACCGGAGTCTAATAAAACAATAACTGGACACAAGCATGTTTCGGCTCGTACACGCGGGCTAATAACCCTCGACTCAATCTCCCCGTCGGCCGGACCATCATTTCGCTCTACGTCCCAACATAATTCACGTATAAATTCGGAGCGCTCTAATGCCCGTATCACATTGCTAGAAGCCGGTTCGTCGTTTTGATCGTTTGTATTAGGCGAATACCTCGCATGCGCCCCATCACGCGACGATGTATGAAAATGAGGCGGTGGTCGCGACGTGTCCGGTAAAGAAAAGTTACCACGATTATTTTCCGTCGCACCTCTATCTCGCCAATTTCCCTGTCGAGTATGTCGATTTCTTTCAATGTCTACTTGCCCTTCTCGCCAATAATTACCATGCGATACATGAGCAACGTGATTATTCTGTGCTTCCCTGATGTGATTCACGTTGGGTCTTTGGTACGGCTGCTGCACCGGCCCCCGATACTGCGGTGCGCTGCCTTTTGCGCTAGACTGTCCCGTATTTTTACTTTCTAAATTATCTTTATGCGTCGAATCAAGTCTCCCAAGGGCTTGAGATATGCGATCCGTGTCCGAGTAATCGATCACGGACAGCACATCACGAGCGCGAGACGGTAACTGCTTCACTATGTAATAGTTAACCTCATAATTATCCATAGGAGGATCAAAGTATTTAGCGATACGTCGCTGCTCCGTGAAATATTCAATTAATGCTCCATCAGAGGTTTTAAATTTGCGCGTACTCCAATTATTCTTTGTTTCCGCACGCGCTTCAATAGAATAAAATTCTTTCAAAAAATTACTTTTAAAATGCATAAAATCAATAAATGGAGTTAATCGAGCCTCAAACCATGAGCGCGCGCGACCTTTCAATGCATCTTCCGTAACAAGTAATTTCTGATCATTTTCCACACGTTTCCGTCTAAAATATTTTTCTAATTTTTCAATGAATTCGGCAGGATTGCCTTTTTCTCCATTATACGTTGGTAAATTTAACGTGATTTGTAATGTTTGAAAATGATTAAGAATTCCCTGTACGAGCTCCGAATTTAAATTGTTTTGTGAAGCAGTCTCGCTCGCGCTCGACCCGCGTCGAGTATTATCGGTATTGCGCGATATATCATTGTTATTATTTGGCGAATTCGTACCATTGTTGGCTATAGGTAGCCCAGGCGTGTTTACAGGCCGATTCCTTTCCTCACGTTCTGCGGCCATCGCCTCGTTAAGCTGGATTAGCTTGTCTAAATGTTTACGCAGCGCTTCATTCTCGCTGCGTGCTTGAGCTGCCTCGAACGACGCCCTCTCAAAATCCTGTTTCAATTTCTCCATTTCGAGATCCGTCACGTCGTCTGGGTTAGTCGTTGACCTTGTGCCTACCATGCTCTTCGGGGGTGATCGCATCAAAGACATCCGAGACGAGAAAAAAACAAACTTTTTTTTTTTTTTTTTTTTTTTTTACTATCTACGTATTTTAATTTTTACTTAATTATTTTATTTTATATTGGATTTATTTTGCTTAGTTGCCACTAGTTGGGCGCCAATTGTATTATTCTAGTTTATTATGAATAATAATTTATTATTTCATAGTCGAAAATTCCATATACATAAAATGTTAAACTAAATTTATCATTCGTAGCTTCTCACCAAGCAAAATAATTCCAATGTCGTCGCATATATCCGCACACTCGCGTAATTATTAAATAATACACAGACATCCATCCATTCAAATCACACACTCCATAAAATAGTCCTATTCGATTTGGGCGTACCTTTAATGTGGAACGATATTTATACACCTGTACGTATCGAAATATACATATATTTATTAGTATAGAGCTACCGCTCTCAGTCTTAACCGTTGATATTTATTTATAGAAAATTCTGTAGTCAAAATTAATCACAATAGATTATCGTCCAAGAACTTACAACGCGGAATGAATCACTAATAGATTTGCAAAGCGCGCATTCAAGATACACCGCGATTCGGCTCGCACTAAGCGTCTTATTTCTATCACTCTCTCTCTTTTCGCATTACTGTACTTAGCTGGGGTTGTAACTGCCGTCACTCGGAGATGGTGTGTTGCAACGATGACCAGACGATGTAGATGAGCTATGATGACCTGAGATGCAGTATTCGTATCGGTAATGTCGTCAAACGCCGGGAGACCCAAGTGCGATCTGCCGCGTTAGTCCGCGCAGCATTCTACTGCGGCTATTATATACACCGTCCGACACCGCGACTGCGTAATTCCAAACCACATCGATTTATTATTTAATTTTTATTTTTACAATAATACGCACGCGTTCTTAATAGATTACTTACCCCTTTCGGGATGCTTATGATTCGCGAGGAGAGAGAGCAATACGAAATCCAAGTCTTGCTTGATGAGCGGGCGCCTCTTATTCGTAGGCCGCCTCGCTGAGTTCTGATACGGACAAAATCGCGCTCGGCTTGAACTGCCGAATTTTCCCTCTCCCGCACACAAACACACATACACTCACACTACGCTGCTCGATCACGCGATCACGCGACATATTATGTAACCGGCCGAGCTCGCCGATAATCCTTCCAGCCTTTTCCTTCGTGCGCTCTATATTTATTTATATTTCCATTATTCGGTTCCTTACAAGTTTCAATCAATATGCTTTTGTATGCCCAATCTCTCAATCTCAAACTAAAAATTATTCAAGTATTTTAAATCAATACAGATAAATTAATTCTTCCAAGTACTTAAACATTGAAATCATGATGTAGAATAAGGATATAATTGTTTCGAAACAGAAAAAAAATTATTTTCATATATCGATTACAAAAACTTGAACAAATTTAAGTTTGACACTGAGCGTACAAGGCGCATTGAGTGAAATTGTTTTTCTGATTTGTTGTATAAAGTTTGACATACGTAAGTAATTATTACTATACTTTTTATTCGCTTGTACCTGACATTCTTCACTGATAGTGTTTAATTCCTCAATACTCGGGTGTGATTTAATGTAAATTAAAGTAAAAAAATGAAATCAATTTATTCAGTCTCTATTACATACAGTATTTTTAACAGCAATTTAAGTACATAATATGTATCCATTTTTTTTGTACTTGTTAAATATACGTACCTACTTTAGATTGAAATGTGGTTTGCCAGGATTCTTATATAAATCATTTAATTAGATCAGTTTAGCGTTGGTTCAGCTAACCTCTAAATATGCACAGTCATGATCGCAATGTAGCGAGTCACAACTATGCATCATTTCCACATAAAAGAGCGATAAATTTGATTTTTTTTAAAATAACTTACGGTAATGCCAATTATTTAAAAAAAAAAACGTAAAATTATTTTAAGCGTGGGCCCCATGCTTTTTGCGAGTCGGCCCTGACAAACGCCATTTTTTTATCAGTGCCCATGTCTCCACTGTGATCAGTGCCCCGGTTATAACAGTGCTCCGCCTAACAGTGCCCCCACTTTTACTGTACTTCTCTACTTTACTGTCTTGCTAAGCATACATTTTTATTTATTCGAAACAGATTATTTTATCAAACATTATGAATTTTTAATTTATAACTAGCATATCTGGCCAAAAAAATATTATATTCTTTAGCCGGGTACTTAAGCAAAACTTATTTTTCTTTAAATCCTAAATAAAGTTATTATATCTTATATCTTAAAAAATAAAAGCACAAAATAATATCGTTGTAGGGAACCAATAATTGTACTTGCAATAATGATGACGCGGAAGAAAATAATGGAATTTTTAATGAAACTAAAGATGCCGAAATCCCTGAAGTAAGTAAAAATTATTTAAGTTAGAGGTTGGTGCACTCGGCGTGAAAAATATCTAGTTGAACGTTTTTAAAATGCTCCAATGAGATTGTCCGATTCACATAAATTAACATTCAATCAAATATCACAATTTCAAAACATTCAACCAGAATATATTCATATAGAGTGTTCGTGCCGAGTTTTAGAATAAGAAAAGAAAGGTTTTTCTAAAAATGTAATATTTTTTTACACACACACACTCACACACACACACACTCACACACACACACACACACACGCACGCACGCACGCACGCACGCACGCACGCACACACACACACACACACATATATATATTCTTAAATGAAAGGTGATTCCCTATCGATTCATATGCAAAAAAAAATATTGCATAATTTAGTACTATTGATGGCCGATACATCATTTATACAATTGACACGCATGGTTAAAGATTGCAGAACATTCAGGCGATGCCACAGTCTTATTAGGATATGATGAAACTTTCAATATTGACGAATCTGAGGAACACGTACCGATTGATGATCAGGTCATTTTAAGGTATATATTTAATAATTATTGAACATTCGACAGAAAAAAAGAACTTAAAATATCGCGGGGAATTTTCGATTGTTTTGCTACATGCGAATTGAAATTTTTAAAGGTTATGTATGCAGTATGTATATAGAGGTGCATAAATCTTTCGTAATCCCACTTAATACATAAAGAAACATTCTAAGTTATTTTTTCCGTCGAGTGTACAAGATGAACAATGCTAAATTAATACAGATAAAAAAATTCAACCATTTTTTGGAGGAAAATTTAAATTGTATTTAGAAAATGTTAAAATGTAATGTTCTGTCGGATGAAATACATGATATCCACGCGCACCAAATAATTTTTATGATTTCAGCATATTTTTTAGTACAAAGAAAAAGGTTTTATAAAAACATGACCATTAGATAATAGTTTATGCGACAACAATTGTTTTAAAAATATAGGCATTGAATAATGGAACAATAAATTAATTTTAAAGTACCTAAGTGCTAATTAATTGACTGTGATCTTAATAATGCTTCAATCGAAATCATAAATTTCTGTACAAAATAAAATAAAATATTATTATTTTTCGTAGGAAGATTTTGATTTTCATTCTGCAGAAAATAGTATTGATAATGACATGGAACTTTATGTTGAAGAAGAAATGCAAGAAAATTTAGTTAATAAATGCGTGAAGAGTTTCTCAGCTTTAAACCAAATGTTGAAAGATGACGATTCTAATAAAATTATTGATGCATCTTTAGCTGTAAGCCAATGCGAGGTATTACTTGGTATTTTAAAATATTCACTGCATTATTCTTTGCCAAATTCTGCTACAGAAGATTTATGTAAAATGGTTAATAGTTTTTTTAACGGACCTATTATACCTGATACACGATATCGAATCAACAAAATATTTACTGACAACGGTGGAGTCGATAATCACGCTGTTTGTCCAAAATGTAATATTTATCTTCAAAAATTTGATCGTGGAGTTCGTTCTGTGCATTGTGGAACTTGTAATTCAGATATTCCTGTGAAGGGAAACAATGGGAATTTCTTCGTAGTATTAAACACTCAGAATGAAATACAACATTTAATAGAAAGTAATGGTAAATATTATGATTTTATTGTGAACAGAAGAGAAAGAACCCATGGACATCAGCGAGATATATACGACGGTTTACTCTATAAAAGATTCGTTCAATCTCTGCCACCAAATGAAAGAAATTCATATGCAACTTGTTCATTCAATAGTGATGGCTCGCCTGTTTTTAAGAGTTCTACATTTTCAATATGGCCAATTCAAGTTATTATAAACGAGCTTCCTGTTAATGTTCGGACCAATAAGCCAATAACCTGTACTTTATGGTTTGGGAAAAACAAACCCAAAATGAATCTTTTCATGGAGACGTTTATTGATAGTACAAATAAGTTATCGAATGAAGGATTCAGTTGTACAATATGTAATGAAATAAGGCATATTAAATTGTACCCGATTTGCTGCTGCGTAGATTCGGTTGCACGCGCCCCTATGCAGGGCATTGTACAGTTCAATGGTTACTATGGCTGCAATTGGTGTTTGCACCCAGGAGTATTAGTTCTACAAAAAACAAAAAGAACAATAAAATATCCTTTGCTAGATTATGTTCCATTAAATAGAACCGAAGTGGAAACTTATACACATATGCAAGAAACGCTTCAGTCTTTGGGTCCTGTTTATGGTGTCAAAAGAGCTTCTGCTTTACTGAAATTAAATCGTTTCAATATAGTGAGAGGATTTGTTCCTGATAGCATGCACTGTATATCGCTTGGTATATGCAGACAGTTTGCTAATTATTGGTTCACATCTTCAAATAATCCTTACTCGCTAAATAATAAGATAAAATTAATCGATGAAATTTTAGCATCGTTAAAAGTCCCAAGTCAACTTGCACGTTTATCTCGTTCGATCAATGAGAAAAAGTACTGGAAAGCCAGGGAATGGGAGAACTGGCTGCTTCATTACAGTATACCAATTTTGAATTTAATGCCAAATTTTAGGAAGTACTGCAAACACTGGGCTTTATTAGTAGATAGTATCCATATTTTGATGAGTTCATCTATTAGTATTATGGAATTACTTCGCGCCGAAGACAATTTAAAAAAATTTGTTGCCAAAACGGAATCGCTTTATTCACGCAAAGCAATGACGTTTAATGTCCATCAGTTGCTTCATTTATGCCAAAGCGTCATTGATTGGGGTCCACTCTGGAGTCATACTGGATACGGTTTCGAGACCGGAAATGGAAAAATAGTTAGAAATGTGAAAGCTGCTAAAGGTGTTATTCATCAAATTTGTAGGCAAATAGATTTCCAACAAAGTGCTGAAATTTTGGAGAAGCACGTTAGACAACAAGAAAACTCGCCGATAATTGAGTTTTGCAATTATTTAGAGTTTAAGGAAACAAAAAATACGGAAAAGTTATTTAATTGTAGATATTTTGGAAAAGCGTCCTTCGTCAAGCAACAATGGATTGAAAACCTTCAACTCTCAAAAGACTTCACCGTATCATATTTTCGGATGGTCAAAAATAATTGCTTATTTTCCTCATCAGAAAGAACTGCATTAAGAACAAGTAATTGTTTCGCTGAAACATCTGAAGGTGTTTTTATAAAGATAATTGAATTTTTAGTCGACTCTGAAAATTATAAACAGTTTACAATCTGCCAAAAAATAACTACAGATAATCTAACTTACTGTGATTCTGTTAAAAAAGTAGTAAATATAAATGAAGAATTGGTAGCTATAGACACAGACAGCATTGAAAGTATCGCAGTTTTTATGCAAATTAGAAGAAAACAGTACATTACTTCTGTACCTAATATGTATCATTATTGATTAATTTGTAGTTTCTCGATAAGTATAAAAATATTAAAAATAATGTACGCTCGACGTTGAAAAATTCTGGTTGCATGTTTTAAAATCATGCCACCTTATTGATTAATTCCTGTAAATCGGAGAATCTCATTGAAGTATTTTAAAAGCATTCGACCACAATTTTTTAACGTCGAGTGTACTTTTACTTTATCAAACTTTTGTAACGATAAAAAACTGTGTTACATATTTTCAACATATAAATAAAATTTACACTAGTAATGCATATGCATAAATGAGTGCATATTTATGCATTTATACATTTATGCATAAATATTCATATGCATAAATGCATATGAAATCACGTCTCGGCAAATACGGTCCTTCATTTAAAAACTTGATGAAATAAAAAAAATACATGTATATTTTTTGTAAAAATTAATAAACTTAATATTGTACTCAAATTTATTTGTTAAAAATATTGTATCCTCTAACTTTTTAAATAACTATAGTAAATAAAGCATGTGTAGTAACCTGTGGAATTCACCCAAATTTATGTTGATACATGTTAAGAATTTTGTGTAATTTCAGTTGCATACTTACCTATTAAGATTTCATTCGGATATCATACTAAATTTCTCTGCTGATACACGTATGAGTTTATCGATAAATAAATTCAGTTAGATGGCATGTGAATTCCAGTTGAATGCAGATGCATTCAAGTTTGATTTCAATTCGAATTCAGTTATATTTCCGTCGGATTTTAGGCGGATTTCCGTAGGATTTCAGTTGGATTTCCGCCGGATTTTAGGCGGATTTCCGTAGGATTTCAGTAGGATTTCCGCCGGATTTTAGGCGGATTTCCGTAGGATTTCAGTAGGATTTCCGCCGGATTTTAGGCGGATTTCCGTAGGATTTCAGTAGGATTTCCGTCGGATTTCATACGGCGTTTTGGGACGGATTTCCGTACGGATTCCGTACGGAATCTGTACGGATTTCATTCGGATTTCAGTACGGATTTCAGGACGGATTTCCGTACGGAATCCGTACGGATATTTTCAACAGGGGGGGGTAACAACAGTCTGGACCCACGAAAAAAGGGCTAACTTTGATAATTTTTTTTGCGGATGTGGAAACTGGGTTCGGATTTCTTTTTTCAGGGTTTAATTACACACTTATTGAAGTATAAAAAAAAAATTATATTGAATTTTCAAAACAAAACGACGGCGTCTACGGGCGAAATCGTACCTCCGAAAGTATGAGAGCTAGAACGAGAAAATTAATTTTCTCTTAAAGTATACGTTATTGGCTATAGAAATACATAGGGTTTTTTTAAAATCAATTTTTAAAAAAATTGCATAAGTTTAAAAAAAATTTGTTTTTTCAACGTAAAAATTCGCAGTAAAATGTTATAAATACTTTCTTAGGATACTTTCTTTCTCCAAATACAAACTTTCCTGTTATTTTCGAATTCATTTTTTCTGTTGCAGCAAGTATGTGACTCTTCAACGATCTAGTCATTATCACAAGTTTTAGCGAGTTTTTCAGTTTTAAAGCTTTAATGTCAATATTGATGTTATCTTCAATAGAATCAGCTCCCCACAATATTTTTCTTTCTTTTGTAACGTGGCCCTAGTGGAAACATTGTATTTGCCTAATGTAGTTAGGACTTTGCCAAACTTTGACAAAATTTGTTGAAAGTAGCCGATTTGAATGAGTTGGCAAATATTAGCAAAGTTTTGGTCAAAAATAACAAATTATTTCCAGATGTAGCAAAGTTTGGCGAAAATTTGCTTCTCAAAAGAAATGTCATTTCTGACCACTGTTTTTAGACTTGACGAAATCGGACAAAATTAGACAAATTATGGATAAATGTAGCGAATTATCACAAAATGAGACAGTTTGGCATTTAAAAAAGTTTTTACGAAAAATTCTTTTCCTGACACATTCTCAGAATATGGCACTGTTTAACAAAATTAGGCAGAATCAGTTGAATTCCAAATAAGTAAGGCAAAACACAGCAAGTTATCATAAGACGTAGCAAAGTTTGGCAAACAAAGCTTTCCAGGAAAATTCTTTTTCTCTCTAGTCTCAGAATACGGCAATGTTAACCGTAATTTGTCGATATTGAACGGATTTTGCTACATCTTGTTTGAACTGTCCCCATTTTGCTATATTTTGCAAGAACTTGCAAGAATCGACACAATTAGGCAGCTTTATTGAAAAGTATACCAATGTTATCAAGGTTTGGCAAATTTTTGCACAATTTAGCCAACTTTTTGGCAGTAAAAATATTTCCACTGGCGTTACTTTTTATGTTGTTTTTGTTGTAATCAACATTTCTTTTGCTATGAGCCGTACCCGAAGGTGCATTTTCTTTTATTTTTTCATTTTCGAAATTTTTTTGAGAAATCTAATGCTCGCCATTCTTTGCATTTTATCAACACGCCGTTTTTGCTATATTATTAAGACTGCTTTTTTACTGGTTTTACAAATTCTCGTCTTTTTTGTTGAAACAAGTGCTCTCGAGGGACCTGCGCTTTAGTTCTAAGCTTCTTCCATCAGATAATGTACGCTCATAAAAAAGAGCGTGTCGAAGAGTTGATTTGCTTGAACAAGGGAGCTTTTTCAAAAGAATTTTTTGGATAAAAGTGTGACTTCTTTCAAAAAAAGCACATGACCGTTCAACGGAACTCATTTGAAAAGCGCACGCGGCATCGTACTTTCCAAGTTTCGAAATTGCAGCTTTTCGTGGCAACGCCAAAAAATACAAAGATTCATGGTACGATGTAATTTTTCAAACTAAGTACTTTCCGAGTTGATGAGTGAGTTAATTTTCGAAATTTTTTCTCTTAAAGACCACGAATTGCTTTCACCACTTTGATGAAAAATTCTTTTGTGATTTAAGGGAAGAAGATACCGATATTTTACCGAAAACATTTTCTTATCGAGTTCAAAGGAAGTCCAACGATGATCACCAGAAGAATTTTTGCTTGTGCGAAAAAAGTAAATTTTCACGTGAAAGATCCTGAGCTTTATTTAAGAAGCTTCAATGCTAGAACTATATAGTTGAGGGAAAACTCAGCTTCAAGAACTAAATTATTCAATTTGTCACTAAGCGATTGATGAAATACTTCTTCTCAAAACTTAAAAAAAAATAATAATAACGATTAATTTCCAGTCTTTTTTACTGCAAATCGCCCCTGTGGCCGAAATGAGCTTTATGTAAAAAGTTTTCTGCGTTGGCTTAATCAATCATTATTGCTGATCTTCTTCCTATTATTTTGTACACCTTTGCAAAGGCAAATACAGTGGGAAAAGCGATTTTTACTATTCTGATCTATTTTACAATCAATAAGACTGACACAATACTAATGACATCATGATTTTAAATTCTTAACCTTACATTGAATGGTGATTTTAGCAAAAAGTCGTTTGTACTACCTGAATCGGATATTTGCCAACCAAAACTTTATTATTCATAGCATTTAAAATCTACACAAATATTTTCTAATGAGAATAGAATACATTATTTGGCCTGTATCTATCAAATAGATAGCTCATGGCAAATTAATGCACATCCAAATTTCAAACTACTGATCACAATAACTATAATAATATTGACTTTCTCTCAAACCAATAGTGCATCAAAAGTGCCTTCGATTCAAAATTCTTGTACTTTAGTCTTATACGCATTTTTAACTTATGTTATTCATAATTTATTCGAATCTTAAGTGACAAATCTTTTATTATAAAACGTAATTGTTTACAGCTGTGGAATAAATTAGTATACAGCTAAAGAAGTTGAAGATTCTAGAAACTGAGATTTGTATATTTGTGTTGTAAATATAACTTGATAAGAGATATTCCAATTGAAATATCACAAGTGATTATAAGAAAAAATTAAAGGATACCTTTTTTGTTTAATGTTTTAAAAAATTTATTTATTATGATCAAAATGTGGTGTCATTGGTCAGTCGCTGCTCATCAAAAATATATGTCTGATAAGGTTAGAATAAAATTTACTCATTTAACACTTCTGCGCACAATGGCATCTGTAAGGGTTTTACATATTAACATTCGAAACCGTTCTTGTTGATCTTTAGAAATTTTTTGTTTATATTTAGAATAAAAAAGCAACATTACTTGAATCATTTTTCATGCGTCTCATTAGATATATTAAATTAGGTACATAATTATTAGCTTCAGTCATAACTTCTAATCAGAAATATACAGATATATACAAATTAGTTCTAATTAATTCAATAAATTGATAAACATTTCATAATAATTCCATATATCTTATGAGATACATCACAGGATATATCAGTAAATGTTAGGACCATTTGTTCTAGAGATCGACACAATATTTCAGCCTAATGCACTAGCAATAATCATGACATTTGAGAGGAAAATTGACTTTTCGACCAATGAAGGGTTGCGGAAGAGATTGTGTGAAATCTTCCTCCATTTCGTACCGTGAGTGGGAGTCATAAATGATTAATTATGAAGAGGAATTAAAAAGAATTGAGTTTCCAAAAATTTCTAGTCACATAATGTTTATCCACTGAAATGTCACTTACATAACGTAGCAATGAACATGTAAGCAGTATACATCAACTTATGAAAAATATATGTTTGCTAAATGTTTCTTTGATAGTTCATTAATTTATGACTCCCACTCACAATACCAAATGGAGGAAGATTTTACATAATCTATTCCCCAATCATTCATCAGTCCAAAAATTAATATTTCCCTAAAATGTCAGGATTATCGTTAGTACATTGGGCTGAAATATTTTATTGATCACGAGGACAAATAGAATAACGCTTACTGATATCCTGTGATGTGTCTCGTAACATATATGGCATTATACTGAAATTTTTATCAATTTATGAATTGAATGACAACTATTTTTATATATATAACTATGATATTTGAGGAAAAAATGGAGCGGAAGAAGGGTTTCCATTGAAAATATGTAAAAACCTTCACAGGTCCCATTGTGCGTAGAACTGATAAATTCATAACATCAAAGACTAACTTTATCGGATATATATTTTTGATGAACGTCAATATATTGTCAAAGTTGATTCCAATAAATATGTTTCATGTGATGTACGTTGTCTGATATACCATTGATACAACATGCAATGAAATATCCTAAACACTACACTTCTAACTACGAGTACCATACATATATTTTTGATAAGTTGTAATATATCATGACAAGGAACGAATAGACAAACAATCAATATTAACAACCTAACTTCATCATAACTAATTTATACTATCTATTCTTTTCTGTAATATTTATTGAATCATCTCACTAACATACTTCATACATGACCTTTCATATTTGAATATTCATACGAGGAAATGATTTTTAATGTGACAACTATGGTTCAGAGATAAAATGAAGGATTGACCAATTTCTTTAATTGATTGGAGGAATGGTCTCATGCATTCATGTGATAGTTGGGATGGGGGGAATTATAAATCATTAATTTTACTAAACAATAGAAACTAAAAAGATAACAATAAAGTCATTCATGAAATATAAATTCTTAATAAGAGTTTTAATCTCAGACAGTTTTATCTCAAATAATCACTGCATCGATTGAATTATACTTGAGATTTCTTGTTACAAATAATAAAAGTGTAAGGCACCTAAAGATAGATGTTCTCTCATTGTTTTTATAGAAATCTGGAATTTGTTCAGTTTCTAAACCATAAGATATTAACTAGAGGATTTTTTTCATATTGTTACACGTTACTAGGCAATAAAGGTGCCCTACGCATTAATTGTCTGTAACAAGAAATGTCAAGTATAATTCAATTGATATGGTGATTATTTGAGATAAAACTTTATGAGATTAAAACTTGTATTGAGAATACATATCGTATGAATGGAATTATTTTTATCTTTTAAGTTTAAAAAATAATTGAAATTCACAATTTTAAAATATTTTTCAAATAAAAGCGTTTTTTTCATACAATTATTGAACATTAATAGAATGAAGTTTATCTATAGTTTATTACAGTCAGCTGTGTTATTATACAGTAACCAACGGCGCGGATTTCGTGAGTCCACATTGCCATAAGTGCTTAAACACGAACGTTATGAAATAGTGAACCTATACGGAAAGAAAAAAAATAGTGAAGGCTAACTCGAAAATCTTAACAGTAGATGACGCTGGGAAAACTATACCTCTTTCCGATGGATACAAAAATGTACATATTTCAGACACAGCTTCGAGTTCAGGCCATTCAGGGTATATCAGCTGATTGTACCTATAAACGGAATGTTCCGTGTTCGCTGGTCATTCGTCGGTATTGTCGGTTCGGTCTTTTCCGTTGGTTTCGTTGGTTACGTCGATTTTCGGCGGCTTTCTCGGATTCGTCGATTTTCGGCGACTTTCGCGGGTTCATCGATTTCGTCGACTTTCGCGGGTTCGTCGATTTCGGCGACTTTCGCGGGTTCGTCGATTTTTGGCTACTTTGTCGGGTTCGTCGATTTCAGCGATTTTGCCGCTAGTGACCCATGGTGCGTCAGGACGACGGTGGTGACTCCGGGTGCATCAGGACCGCGGTAATCATGTCCTGGTGGAACTTGATAAAATAATTTCAAAGTGAAGGAAGAATTTTGGTCAGTTAAGTTTCAACGTTGCCATTAGTCTACAAGTGCATGGATGTACATACAAATCAAGATGTTTAATATATTAGAAGAAAAAAATGGTTAATTTATTCAACATGAAATTGATGAAATAAATTAGATACACATATTTCTATTGGATTTTAAAGTTTTTTCAGGGACATAGCCTGAAATACACAACCAAAATATATAATGCATTAATTGATTGTATAAATATAGAGATAACTATTTGGTTGCAACTTTTGTTGTAAATTTCAGGCTATGCCACTGAAAAATACTGCAAAATCCAATAGAAAGATGTGTATCTAATTTATTTCATCAATTTCATGTTCAATAATTGAACCATTTTTTTTCTTTTTTCACCAAAATATATGATCCATCAATTGATTGTATAAATATAGAGTTAACTCTTTGGTTATAACTTTGGTTGTAAATGTCAGGCTATGCCGCTGAGAAAAACTTCAAAATCCAATAGAAAGGTCAGTATATAATTTTTTTCATCAATTTAATGTTCAACAAATAAACCATTTTTTTCTTTTTTCAGGTCCTACGCTTGATTTAAGGGATAACACCACTCTAGAGGCCGAAGAAAAGGCCTAATTTTGACAATTTATTCTGGGATTATGGGAAAAGGAATAGTATTCATATTTAGATGGTTCATTTAACACATATTGATGTATGAAAAAATTTTTTTTATTATGATTTTTGTACAAAATGGCGGCGCTACAGCAGATATGCGGAAAAAGATTTTTTTGAAGGTGCTCCGCGGGCGCACCAATTCCTCGAAAAGGGTGAGAACTGGAATAAAAAACCAAAAATTTTC